>JASTWQ010001267.1:2260000-2283563 GCA_035220615.1 Leptothorax acervorum | reverse complement strand
GTAAAAAGACGCGAGAAACACGTAACGGGCGCAATTCGGGCCCGCGCTAGTAAGTACGACGCGACTGACAAGAGCTAAAAAAAAAAGTTCTTACAAAGACAGAAATGGCGCGCTTCGCGTCCAACGTTCTTGCACTGCGGGCGCGTTCCGCAAGTTTCCGAACGCGAGAAACGTTCCGACATAAACGCAACTTGCTGATCCACTCGCTGGGCGCGTGAACAAATTTCGTGGATCCGCCGCCGCGCCGTACACGAAAACGTGAAATTCACTTTCGACGAGCAAAGATACGCGGTTCGCGGTTCGCTAGCTCACTCGCGTTACGCGAAACGGGGGGGAACGTTTTTCAGGCCCATAATGCAACGGCTCGATAGATAATCGATCGATAATTTCGACGCCGAAAGACGCTCTGATCGCCAATCGAGCTATCGAGCGGACCGACGCGACGGATGGCACCGAGAGATGATATCGCCCGTTGGTCGATTCGACACCCTTCTGCGTTATTCACACGCGAGATCTCCTTTTGATCGTCGGAAAGCGCGAAAAACGCGGAGCGAGCGCGACGCGATCTCCCACTCACTTGGTACGTGCGATGTGAAGTAAGGGCCATGGCACACAAAAAAACTTGAGCAGTAAAACGTAGGCAGTATAAGCGAATAAGCCAATCACAGTCAAGAACTTAAGGCATAAACGTAAGCGCTAGCGAATCTATACTGTTGCTTTCCTTACTGCTTACGTTTTACTGCTTAAGTTTTTTTTGTGTGCCGCGGCCCTAATTAAGCCTACCCCCATTCCATCCCCACCACTCATGTTGCCGCGCGGCCCAGGTGGCGCGGTCGGTCCTTCCAATTCCGAGAAAACACTCCCGTCTCAAAACACTCCGCGGCACAAACAACTCACCTGCGTGTAAAACGGAAATTTTCACAAAGTACGATATACGCAACAACGGTAGATACGTTAATCCGATGCGAAATTCACTCTCGGCGAGCAAGGAGAACGCGGATTCGTCAATTCGCTATGCGTTAAATGAGACTAAAACTTCTTAAATCCGCGAGAAATCAATTAATTCGACACCACTTACGAATATCAAGAAACGCGATCGTATAGATATCATTTACATACGCAATACGCAATACAAGACGATCACTCGTCACTTAATTCCGACACTACCGACACTCGTTCCGCGTTCGCACGCAAGATAAGATTCACAATCGAGGGCTCGATCGAGGGTTTAGAGAACGCGAGAAACCCAGAGTAGGCCGCTTCGAATTCGCACTAACACTGATCACGAATCACGGCTACGCAATAGGAAAAATTTGGAAGGAGTGGGGGGGGAGTATTTAGCCGCGCGGGCCGCGCCGAGCGTCGCGAGGAAAGCCGAACGCCCAAAAAACGTAAACAATCCTCGGCATTCCTCGGCCGCCTGGGCGACATAAACAGTAGGTCAGTAGTCGAGCGACGGCTCGCGCGAGCGAAGTTTTTTAAGCCCCGCTCAATTTCTCGCTACGAAATAATAGGTAAATAGAAACTGTTTTTTTCGACGCGACGACGGAGTGTGCGACAAGCAGAAACGCGAAACGTGTGATTCGCGGATAATATCAGCGCGCCGATATGCCGCTCTCGCGCGATTGTAAAGCGAAATATTCATACGCGAAGTGTTTTAGCATTATGCAAAAATGAGTTAATCCGTTTTGAATAAATTAAAACGTTATTTCGACCCGGCTGCATACATATATAGCTGCATACATATAAAACTCATTTTTCGAGAAATTTTGCGAGTTTACTCGTTTTCGCATAATATCGCTCATATTCAATGAAGGCCGGCGCGGCGCCGCTCGCAACGTGAACGTTTGGCGAACGCATCTCCCCTCCCCTCCCGATTTTTAACGGCTATTAGCTATATTCACTCCGATCGCGTAGCGCACCGGTCCGGGTCCGGCGACTCCGACGACGAAGCTGCGATCGCTACGCATTTCTCGCGTCTTTTTATCCGCCGAAAGTGAATCTCGCGCGCGAACAAGTGTCGGGAGTGTCGAATTGAGTGACGGGCGATGGTCTCGAGTACGCTGACGGTCTGGTGCGATCGCGATTAACGCGTCTTGCGACCGTTCGAAGACGGCGACCAACGCAATCCACCTATTTAGCATTGCATATGGCGGACTTCAAATATTCGATTATACGCAAGTAAGCTCGCAAGTAAGTCACAATCGCTTTTTTTATTTGTCGAAAAGTGAACTTGGCGTATAAATGAACGCTTATCGGAGTGCTGTACTTTTTGATAGACGGTCGGTTATTATTTTTGGTTATTTCGCCCGGCTTGATCCTGAAAGAGACGTCGCCCCGCTCCCCGCTGTTCCCAAATTCTTCGCACTGTCGCGTTATATTACGTACGAGTCCGAGATCTTGTCGCGCTCCGCGTTTCTCATGTCTTTCTGTCTGTCCGTGAGGAAGTTTCGCGCTCGATCGAGTGTCGGAAATGTCGAAATCGATGGGTGATCGTCTCAATGCGTATTCACATAATCCGTGCAATCGCGATTAACGCGTATATGGCGACGCGTGTTGGTTCGTAAACGGCGTGTCAGAGTAAACGCGTCATTGCACATAGCGAATTTCGAAAGTTTCGATTTCGCGGAACGCGAGTGAATTAGTGGATTCTACGTGAGTATGTTAGCAGTGCGGTGAACTGTACGGCTAGCGCGTATATAGTGGATAAATAAACAAACTGGTGTATAATTGACTCGGGTGGACATGTAACCAAGAATGCCGTGTATAACACATGCATGATGATTGCAGCGAAGTGTGCAACGCCGAAAAACGGAAAGGAACAGCGTCGACCGCGGGCAGTAAAGGAGCAGATATATGCAGCAGCGGCACATCGACCGGTGAGTCAACTCGTCAATTTCATTATGCTTCCATTTCATTGTGCTCCGATTGTCGATTTTCGACGGCCTGATGCCACTGCGAGACATTCCGTCGCGATAATCGCATCTTGACAAATTCTGCCGTCTATTACAAAAAGAAATATAATTTTTTTATTTTGACTCGTTTATTTTGGAGTAATGAAGGGCTAAAATGTAAGACACAAATGTGTCTAAAAGATAATGAATCATAAAAAGACCGTAGGGGAGACCGGGGCAAATCGGTCAACGGGGTAAAAGTGTCAAATCAAATATCTCGGAACCTGTATATTGTGCGAACTCGCTATTAACATTGTAAACGCGTCTTATGGTACCCATGTGACCAACGGAGTTTCGGCAGATTACCTGCCGTGTTATGATTTTTACGAGGGCAAACGTGTTTTCGGAAGGTGAAAGTTAAATTTTCTGCGCGTGGAAATTGTGTAATATCTACAATAATATTTGCTCTCCAAATCTCCAGGTACGTGATTATAAAGAGTAATGCATGCTGAACACGAATCCAGTGTAGTTTTTTCATTATCGTTCATGTCTAATATTTCGTGGGCGATGAAACCTGAAACTTGTGTTTGGGGCAAATCGGTCAGTAAGCACCCGGGGTGGACTTTTATAATATTGGCAAATTTTATAATTTTATTATATTTTTCAGTCTTTTCTACCCCTATTTCATATATTTTTCTTTAATATTTGGTTGATTAGTTCTTGAGTTATAGAATCCATACACACACACAAAAACACAAAATAATAAAATTTTTTAACACTAATTAATAAATGTTTACATTTTTCTATTACCAAATAATTAATAAAATGTATCCTATCAGTTTTCATAATCGGAATTATGTATTTATGGAGTGACAGTTTTACCCCGGCATTTTTGAGATTTCAATTTTTCCACCGTTGTCGTTTTTGCTCTATACCGGTTAAACAAAGCGACGTAGACAAAAATTTCCTACATAAATTTTGTAGCTAAAGGTTCACTCTTAAAAATGGTATACCACATTTAACTAAAATTATTTATTTTGTTGTTAAAAATCGGCACCGAAAAAAACCTGACCGATTTGCCCCGGTCTCCCCTAATGTAAGAATATATTTTCGATATTTTAGGAATGTTAAATTTTCTGACTTCTGAAATAAATTTAAAAATATATTTTTTCAACTTAATTTTTTAATTAGTTTTAAAGTTAAAAAAATCGATGATATTACTTTATTAGTTTTTTTCCTCTTTGATCGGAATCGATGAAATGTTTCATGTCGCTTTCAGAGACGATAAGATCAAGATTTGCAGAATAATCGTTACGATTAATAATCGCGCGTGCATTTCGTAACACTGTTGCGCAACGTCAACGTTGTACATATAATAGATAAGCGAGAAACTGAGATAGAAATAGACTAACTGTGTTGCAGGTTGAAAAGGATATTATGGTAAAATAAATCTAATTTTAATACAGAAATATTATGCTTATAAAAGAAGAGACAGATTTTTCGAAATCGACATTTTTACGCAAGTTCCGCTAAAATTATCATGTTTCTATTAAAAAATTGTATCATTACGTTACAATTGCAGTAATGTACATATACGTCATATTGCATACAACGATCTTATAAAATATTAATATATTATATAGTAATATAGTTATCGCAGATATTATAACTTCGTTTATTGTTGGAGATGATTATTTCCCTATCGTTCAATAGGAATCGTCCTATTATTTCAGCTCAAACCACCCGAAACGAAATTCAAATCGAAAGTGTGGTTACGGCTTTAGCGTTGAGCAACGTCGGCGACAGATAATTCTCGATAATCTAGCAATTACTATTTTCACGTCCGTTCCCTTCCTATCCCGTCGTCCTCCGCCCGGCTCCCTCTTTGCGATGTATTGCTACTTTGATCTTCACCCCCTTCTTCTCCATTTCACCTCGTCTTCGTTTTTCTCCGTTCGGTTCGCGACGCCAACGACGCGGCGGCGGCGGCGGCGACGGCGGCGGCGTGGCGTCGACGGATCGTCGAATAAATTTTTTATCGCCCTCGTCGACGAGCCAGCTCTCTAACCCTTTGTACCCCCCGACCACCGTCTCAGCCCCCCGTCTGCCTTCGCGGGGTCATTTTCGAACGCGTTAAAACGCTCCCGTGGGATCGTCGGTATTACGGTCGACTGCATCGAGATTCGTCGATTCGACTCTTCGTGGTCGCTTTTCGACGTGTAACTGGCACTTACATCGCCGGGAGTGTGGCGCGAGGGAGGTAAAACCGCTCGTCGCACTCATTTTTGTCGGGGATAAATGCGCGCGTTCTTTGCACTTTCTTCCTCGACAACGGAAATGAATAATTGTGTTTGTTCTCGACCACGTTGCATTACGCTGTATCGTTAATCGTATACACCACCGACCAAAGAATTCGCCGCAAAGAGATGTTAAAACACCGCATGCTAATTAACGTACAAATTAATTACTTAATTAAACACCATGGAAATGCAATTACTCACGATGAACATCATTGCCCTGCTCTTTATGATATTTAGTCTTTACACTTTTAATATTGCGAGATTTTTATCACTACAGTGATACATGTAATCAATTTTGAAATATAAAATTAAAATTTAAAAAAAGAATTTTATATAATAAAATAATCTGTAAGTGTGCGAACAGATAATCGGGTATAAAAACTCGAGAATTATCCGTTATCATTTCTAATATTCTGGTAATGGTTGTTGTTCCTGATGTATTCTCGTCGATTTATTAAATAATAATAAATGCCAAAATAATTGATGCAATATTGAGAATTTTGAATTATCCTGTGCGTGTTTATTCAACAATTCACCGGTACTTAAATGTCATCGATGCTCTCGGATAAAATCAGTGAAATCGTGCATCAACAATTTCCCTAAGTTTGTCTGGATCCGAGGGTTCGCACGGTCTTCGGGCGCGATAATCTCTGAAAATTGGCAAGATGCAAGCCGGCATTCCTCCGTGGAAAAATCAAGCTCGCCGAGCCGCGTATATACACAGTGTATGCGATAGTTACGCGTTTTCTTCTCTCCAGGTGATTTTATTTCAATCATCATTCTACTTGAGCGACTAAGAATTATATTTATTCAATTATTATTGCAAAATAAATTAAATACAAGATCTTGTTACTTAATTATATATGAAACTTTATAATAAGCTTCCGATATCAGGATTGAGATTTTTAGAAACCAAGCTTTGATCTCGTGTAAAAAAATCTTAATTCTTTACATAAAATTATCTTTCTTTAAATTATGTTCTTTAATTGTACACTTCTATTTAAAAAAATTATGCATATTTGAAAACTTTAATAGAGAGATATATTAAAATTCTCTCTATATGGATTGGCCCATCATCAGAAGCATTGTTTTCTTTCTTTAATTTATCGCAACGTTCCTGTGCGGAAACTGTTGAAATTTATTCCACACCATTATTCTTTAAGTTGACTCTTACTATCTACGAAAAGTACGTAATTCGTGGGACACCATGTATACACGTGACGTACAAGCCGCCGATGTGTACGTACAACGGAGACTGCCAAAGTCGTTCCGCAGGCAGATATTTACAGAGGCGAGCAAATAGTTCCCGATCTCCCCATGCTTTTCTCGTGACTACTGTTTTCAGTTCGTGGTCGACTTCGATCGACCTTTGATCGATCGTGAATGCACGTTTAATCGAGCGTGCACGGAGTCACGCGAGAATGCACGCTCTCCTCTCTCTCTCTCTCTCTCGCTCTTTCTTTTTTCTCTTTTCATCTCTCTCACTCTTTCTTTCTTTGCTTATTTGCAAGAATTTTTTATTGTCTTTAAGAAATTTTTATTTATTTTGCTCAACGCATTGCGAAGGCAAATAATAAGGTTTAACATCTAACTGTATGATTATATGTTATAAGTTTAAAATTTATTTTTTTTTCTTTATGAGATAATCTCAATTAATCTTAGGCAAGTTAAAGCGTTTCTTTAAAATTCGATCACATATTAGCTGCCCTATTAAATTCAATTTTGTTTTAAATGTTTTAATACAAAAAGTTGCACGTTTGATAAACTTATTCTAAAAACTGTGTAAGTCGTTTTCTATTTGAAACTAATTAATTTAAAAATTAAATTAAATGTACGGTTAATTATTTCAACGTATACATGTAAATATATTTAGAAATGTTGCACGTGTTTGTATGTCCGTGCACAAAGCTCACACAGATGCGTCTTTATTATAATAATTTAATACGATGTATGTATTATTTAAAGTTTAGAGATTCTCGTGTTTGAAGAGTTTATACCGAATCGCCCGAGGCGAAACGATCAGACTGTGTTTAAGGACAGTCTACAGGTTTGCAAGTTAGAGACGATCGCTAGCCAGGCAGCGGGTCCGCCTGACGATAGGGGTCCGACTTAAAGACGAAACTCTCGGAGCTGCGTTTGAATAGCTAATGTTGCGTGCGCGATCCCGCACAGTGCAGCGTGCAGCGACGTGCGTTCTCGCAGAAAATGTATGCATTTGTACATCTCGTCCATTTCACGGTACACGAGCTATTCACACAGAGAGAAAGCACTTTTGCTTCGTTTCGTGAAAACATCGTACGGGAATTAGCTTTTTTTGCAAATGTTGCGACCTTGGAACTGGAAATTAACACTTTGCATACAAAGACTGGCCCACCAACGGTTATTACTATCTCTTTTTTAGTACAACAGTTTCAGAGTTTTCCACAATTCCACCAAAAAAAAGAAGACAGAAAAAGTTATACATTAACATATGAACCTTTCAGGACCATACAAGCCTAAAAAACTTTCTCTTTAAAGTTGCATATAAAAAATAATTCCGGTGACATTAGATACATTATTTTATAGTATGCAGCAATATTTCAGTCAAAAAGAAAGTTTATTTTTATAACAATGTCTGCTTTTTTATTTGTTTTACATACTTAATACATTTACAAAACGTAGCTTTTTTACTTCATCGATCATCAAAGATAGCACGATCGTGTTTGCGGAAAAATAATTTTCAAAGGGGATAGAAAATTACAGTCTCGTTTCCCCGAAAATTAAAGTCACGATAGGGGGTCCAAAATCTTCTTTCGGCAAAAATCTTCGGTCCATTCCTGCTCATCGTTGCGAACTAATTCGCATCACAATGCTACCGTCAAATCGTCCGTGAGACACCTTGTGCCCTCGGGCGCATTGTCGCAGACGCAGAAACTGTAATCTCCTGATTCGATCCATGCTATTATTCTCAACCCCATATTATAACTATGGTATCCTTTCGACCACGACAGGACTCGACATTCTTGCAAGATCCTGCGTTCTGGCGAAAGCACGCGATTCGCCTATTTTCGAAAAATCACCGAAATAGGCTCGGGCTCGTCTGCGGCTCGTTTCGGACTACGGCAAACGTCATCGTCGTGTGGCTCCGCGTGGCGTCCGCACGTATCCGTGGAAAAACGACCGTCGGACTGGCGCGACGTCGGCGTCGATCCTTCGACACGGGAAATGACTTCCGGTCGAAGACAGAAGAGTAGAGATCTTCTGTTTTTGCGTGATCGCGACGCCGACGAGTTCAATCGAGCGGATTTAGAAGCATTATTCCGCGTCAGTTGACAGAGTAGCCATCGAGAACGATTAAGTAAGTAAGTACAAAAGGAGTGGCGATCTCAATATTACATTGTAGATGCTGGTTATTATCAACGTAAAATAGAACGCATAATAAAAGTGCCTTGTTTAATAATTGCCGAATATTTAGGTATATATTAATTTAACGAATTAATAATTTAAACGATTGCGAAACAAAGGCTACTTAAAGTTATCGATAAGCATCATTTTAATTAAATCTTTTCTGTATCTTAAGATAAAAAATAACTACTTGAAATAATTCTGTCTAATTCTTTTCACACGGAACATACCATTTTCTTATACGAATAATACGTTTTGAAAGACTATTCACTATTAGGATTGCGCGTCATTAGACGTGACCTTAATTTGTCGTCATCATTCGGACGATCTCGAAAGATTTTATCTTTTCGATGGACCTTCCAATTGAAAGCATCAAAATTAACCATTTTATGTTAAAACGGCGTGTCGTTCTTTCTCTCTATCTTTTCTTTCTCTTACGGTCGTTCCAGTAGCCACAGTAGCCACAGGCAAAGATTCCGCTTCACTGACGAGCCTGTAGCCTTCTTCGGTATACCTAAGACGATGATAATTATTAGTTGGACAAAAAGGCTACGCGGCGGTCGGGCATCCTGCGTGCAGGTCAACGTAACGCTATTTTTGCGTTTTAAAATACGGTAAAAACTGGATGGTCTTTAGCGATGCCGCCTGCAGCCGCGCCGTTGCCTCCTCTCGAATCACTCTCTCGCGTTTTCTATAATCTATGAAATACTTTGAATCCTCGTCTGATTTCCTCTCGTTACACACGTAACGGTGTTACTTGCTTACTTCGCATCGAATAAACTAAAAAGAGTTGTTTGCTACTATTTTGATCTTCCGAATGAATTAACTTTCTTTACGCCATTGATGTATTATCTTGTTCATCTATGTAACTGATACAATGATAGAATATCAGCTTCTCGGTAATGCTCACTCACTAGAAAAGGCACAAAGAAAGAAGAACAATTTTACGTTTTATATGTCTTTGTACTAATTAATTCTTTCAATCTTTTATATTTTTGCTATTTAAAAAAATATGAAAAAATTATGTTATAACTTATAAATAAATAAATATCAAAAAATGTTCCAAGACGTTAATAAATTTCAAAAAAGAGAAAGAAAGATAATGATAAAATTTTGTAAAGTATTATTCAGCAGCCGAGCTATTCGATATATTAACTTGCATAAATATTATAATGTGTTTATGAAAGTACTCTTTTCAGAGAAGTTAAGTTTTCAATTTCTGTGGAGAAAACGAGATATTACATTTCTTGTTTTATAAATAATAGATACATAAGAAAATTTAAGGGGTCATCTCACTTTGAACGCTCGAAAAATCGCTCGAAAAATAATATTATTCAAGTTTTTTCTTTAAACCTCCACCATTTTTTTATTTTCAAACATAAATTATTTCTGGAGGTTCATACTATAGCGACACTCATACTAATCAAGAATCTTTTTGGTTTTTTTGTTTCAGATGATTATAAAAGGAGTTACAATGTCCGCCGTGGACCAACCTTTTTTTTTTTTACTTGTTTGCATTGTTGTATTTTCCATTAAATAAACTTGACTAAAAATTCTACAAAAAATATGTTTTGTTGTTTAAAGCATGCCTAATAAGTACTAAAAACATTCATTCAATTATCTGCATTGGTATTGCCAAAAAAAAAATTCATAAAAATAGCGGATTTTTCGAACGTTCAAAGTGAGATGACCCCTTAAGAGAATATCCCGAATTAGGACAATCAAGTGAGATAAAACATTCGAAATCTCTTTGAATTTCATGTTAATAGGTTAATTAATTATGACAGTCGTGATGATCGTCAGCGTATTTTCGTGTTTGCCATCTCAATGAGGCCATAAAAAATGTATTCATGCCGCTCTCGCGAAACTAGGACTCCCGTCGTGCGTCAAATTATTCAAGGTGCTCCGCATGAGGACCGACAACGGAGAAACTATTTTCATACTCCAATAGCTGCATAATTGTATCCGTTCAAGTGCGCGATTCGGTGTCGGTTCAAGAACTGATTCGAGCGGGTTAAGGCTAGGAATGGCAACGTGTCACCACCGAAACTTTGCTTTGATTGAGTGTTTTTGACATTGTTTCTTTGTACATGTCAGTACGGGATACTTAAAATAATGTTCATTACTTTGCACTCGTTTTTAATAACGCATTAATATTAACTTTTACAAAAGCCTTATTTATTATTATTACTATTATCAAATAATATTACCAACAATTGCCAACAGCGAATAAATATCTATATGTATGCAATAATATAACTATATATAAAAATAGGTACAGAATATAAATATATTATAATAATAAGTAAAAATAATAATATATTTTACAATGTATGTTCCTTCTTCACACATTTTCAATGGAGGATTGAACGCATAAATTGTGAATGGCCAATTTCTCATTTTCCGGCTATTTATGAATTATGCTAGCGAAACCGACGTTTTGAGCTGAATCGAAAATGAATTGCGAGATGGAGGACGTTTGACTCTTACGCGATTCATGCGATTTTACGTAGTTGATCCACATTAGCATTCGTGCCGCGCCGTACTGTTCCGTGAGGAGGAACCGATTCGAATCGGTACATGTTAGCCGTCTGGAAAATAGGCCGATCCACTCGAAGGTTACCGAATCGCGAGCGCCCGCGACGAATCGATTGCGAAAAAGACGGCCGGACCGATTTTGCGGTTCCGCAAAGTTATGAAAATTGCGGGACAGATCGGCTACGCGCACGATGAACCGTCTCGCAGGTGGCGCAAACCCGGAAAACTCGGAGGTTCGTCATGAATGATGGGAGCACGTTCTCCGTCGTCGTGCAGGATGTCCCAAAATTAAGATCAAATGTAGGTATATTCCGTATTTACTAAACAATTGTTTTTAATTTTGCATATCTCATACCTTCTCTTTGAGACCGATTAAGAAATAATTTTTATGATTTTTAAGCGGTAGATCAATTTTTTTACGAATATCATGTTGAAAGCCCATTTCGAATTGTGATGAACAGATCGATCTGGTTGGATGCGCGACCGCCAGATTAAACGAGAGTCGATATAATTGTCCGAGGTGCGAATAAAAGACGTCGTTGAGTGTGCGACGTGCGAGAGAACGACGACCACCCATGGTCGAGCGAATCTTGCGTAACGATTCCGATCCGTCTTCGGTCTTTCTTCAAGGATAATCGAAAGCGCAATCAATCCTTGCCGCGTCATGAAAGTGCGATGAAGCACAGATTTATCAATACAGTACCTATATTTATCTCGTTTTCAATAGGGAAGAGGCTTAAAAATGTTTGTCTACGAAATTTAACGATATTTTATAATATATTTTATAACAATTCCCAGGAAATATTCGTATTAAATTCGTATTAAAAATCAATTTAAGCATATTTATGTTTATGTATATATAATTGTGCACGTAAGATACTGGAAAAATATTAATACATGCCCAAACGCACTGCAATTTGATTTATTGATATAAATATCACTATCACCTGTCATCATCAAGAGTTATTTCGTGTGATACGACAACGCGTCGTGTTAGACAATTGTGCACATTATCGGGTTTGCGCTAGTTGATCACGTACAGCCATCAGTGCCGGTTCAGTGGCGCACAGCGAGAAAACAATTTTTGCGATTTGACCGTTTCCCTTTGGTTTGTCAAGGACTAATATTTCTCAAGTACAAACGCGTAAAAGTATAGTTGCGAATTTTATACACATTAACATCAATTACGTTCCGACAACTTTAATTACCGGTATTTTAATTAACGCACATCGATAATCTAGAGAAATTGCGAAAACATAAAATCCCAGTTTTGCGAACAGGAACGTGCGAGCCAAAGTGAAGATAAAAATATGTATTATATTAATACACTGTTGGAAAATTTATGTTAAATATAACATAAATCACATGTCCAAAACGGTCTACTCAAATTTTTGTGTTAATTTAACGTAATGTGAATATGTAAAATTATGACACAAATATTATGTCTATAATTTAACACAAAATAAATAAAAGTTTAATGATTATATGTGAACAAAAATTTTATGTACAACAGACATCTGTATAATGTTAAATATAAATAAAAAGACATGTTAATTTAACATTTTTATATGCCACGGCTAGACTGCTCATGCGTGTAGTTAAATTAACACATAAATATGTTACATTTTTATCACAAAAATTTTAACAAGGACCTTTTTTAACAAAAATACAAAATGTTTTTTACTGTGTACGCATTGACAAATTTAGCGTTTAACTTAAAAGTGTTTTGTTTTTCGATTATTTACTCAACTTGAATATATACTCGAAACAGTTCATCTACAACATTTTTTAACGACTGATTTCTTTAGCGTTTGCATCGATTGTGACATTCGTTTTGTGTGATGATTCATACCTATCCGTAGCCTACTCATTTACCCTTTCGCGAGTAGGTAGATACGCATCGTTCGTTCCACGACCTCAGCTCCTTAGCGCGGCGGCCACGCAGATAACCGACCACAGAGACAGGACCAGTTTCCTTTGTAGTTCGATGAGACTTTGTTCTAGGTATAATCGATGCTTCTTCTTGCGCGATCACCTCGGCAACGGTGGTAAGAAACGTCGGTATTCTTGCCACTTCCCGTCAATCTTTTCATTCTCATCATTTTCACTATAAATCACACCGAAGATACTTAAACAAAAGATAACTTAAAGCAATTTAAGTTATGAAATGCAGAGACCTATTTATTAATCGAAGTTTTGAGATATTTTTTGTATCAATTTGTACAAAAGTTTTTCATATAGAGATAATATAAGAAGAGAGATGTGATTAGATGTAATATTAATAAGCTTTATCTCAAGCAAAAGTTTTTAATGTTTTATAACTCATTTGATATTAAAAGTGTTATTTTGCATTTTAAATTGTTATATAATAAATAAATATATTTCCTTTACTTTTACTTTTCAAGCCAATTTTAATGCAGTAAGGAGAAATGCGCCATTAGCAAGGAAACATTAGCAAGGAAACAATAGTGAGAGATTAACGAGGATAGTAGATATGCAAGATAAGCAAACGGAATGCAATAAATAAACACATAAATGCGGAAAAGATTCGCGGCACTGTCGACGAAGAAAAATGATGCGTCCCTTTCTCTTTTTCTCTCTCTTTTTTTCGCCCAAAACTACCTGCGAGCTCGTGGCAGCTCGGGTATTTAACGGTACGTTAAAAAAGTAATGCGGAAATATAATGGGAAACAAAGGAAAGAAAGTTTCCACGCTCGCTCGCTCGCTCGGGCTTCCAACGGCAGCGTGCCGCAATTTTACTCCCCCGCTATTTGGTTTGGATAAAGAGCTACCTGTTTGTTTACGTTTCGCTTTCAGCCGTTTGTACTCCCTCTCGACGGTGCACCACGGTGCAGCGAACGTGTGCATGTATGTGTGCGCACGTGTTCCGTACATACACGTATCCCTTTCCCTCTCTATGTCTCTCTCCCCCGCTCCTCCTCTCTTTCTCCCTTTCTGTTGTTCTCTCTCTCTCTCTCTATCTCTCGCTCTCTCTTGCTGTTTCCGTCTCTCTTTCGGTTGCGGCGATGTAGTTGTATTGTGAGCGATAAGCAGCCGCATGTGCATACAATCACTGCATGCAAGTGGATCCATTTCGCAGACACTCGACGCGGGTCCCGTATCGTAATCACTGCACAAAAAGCATCAAAACCGAGTTATCGGGAAAGCTTTATTATCCTTGATGGGACTGAAAAAGGGAGTAAAAGAGTATACCTTATCCTGGGAAAACTGAAACCCGTCGCGTCGTGTTGAACGTAAATTGTACCACGGTTAAAGGGGACAATGAATTTTATGTCATTGTAGAATCATCGTTAAAATTATCTGAATCGTTCTCTCGTTACAGAACTCGTATACCTATAATTTGTGTGAAGCTTGCATTGTATGTATTAGATGGTATGATTTCAACAATTACACACGCACCTCCATACCGCGCGTGTCTGGCTCGTGTTATTTACCGAATAGCTGTCTGATACATAATACAACCACGTAAGAATACATCTCACCGGAACATTCAGCGCGATGTCAGTGTATCGTTTGTACAGAGACGTGAAACGCAATGGAAAAGGGCACAAGAAAGTTCATCGACCAAACGGACAAAAACCTAACAAAAGGAGCGGAAAATCCGATGTGCGTTTTCAACGAACGAGATAATAAAACGTAAAACTGGATGAACGCGAATCGTCGAATCGCATGCCGTTATCCAAAGAATAGGACTAAAAAAAGAACGAACTAGAAACGGGATGAAACGCGTATACGTGTGTCTGTCTGCGTGTACTACTAGAAAGAGACATAGCTAGAATAAGAAGAGAAAGGAGAAATACGAAGGAAATGCAAAGATCTATGGGGATAGATCAGAGCGAATATTTTGGCTCTATTTATCTCTGAGAGGCATATATTTTCGTAACGTAAAACGTTAGGTCTCGATGTTGCGACCAGAATACGTCATTAAGAAACGCGACGTCTATCGATGACATCAACGACATTGACGTTTTATCTAATGACTATTATAAGAATAGATACATGCGTTATCTTCATGCCATTGATATTTTTTATATCAAGTTTCCGCGTCGAAATCCACGTATCGAAAATGGATTTCACAGTTTCGATATATCCATCGCCAGAGCCGTGATCTGTCGATCGTAGATAACTTGCGAAGACTTCGCGACGCTCCTGCAAGACGAGAGCGCTTACTAATTAGCGCGGAAAACGCATTCTGACGGGAC
Source organism: Leptothorax acervorum (assembly GCA_035220615.1). Taxonomy (NCBI): domain Eukaryota; kingdom Metazoa; phylum Arthropoda; class Insecta; order Hymenoptera; family Formicidae; genus Leptothorax; species Leptothorax acervorum. Next base: position 2,268,224 of record JASTWQ010001267.1, on the reverse strand, counting down.
AAAGACGGTCTTTTTTATAGTCGGTTTTTTTTTTACGACCGTGAACGTTTCAAAAGCATGTCACGCTTCGCGAGAAACGAGAGAATCGGGGGCGGACGCGTGCCAAGCGAGTTTTGCTCCACCGTTGAATCGATCTGACGCCACTCGACATGACAGATAAATATGTTAAAATAAATTAATGTGTAGAGATAGAAACCTTATTGCATTATTAGAATTTCAAAAGAGTATAGTTTTAATCATGCCAGGTAAACAGAGATATGGTATTATTATGCGAGTAATAAAAAATATCTCGCTACTGTGTTATAATAGCGTAACTTTTGATTTTTACTTGATTCAATTTTTTTGCGAATATCTCGGGATACGAAAGAAGGGTACAGATCGGACGGTGGGCCTGAATCGCCACGCCTGTAGGAGACTGACAAGAATTATTAGTGGGTGAAGGTAGCCAGTAGCTGAGCCGAGGATCAATACTAGGCAGACGTCCGTGTGGTGTGGTGGAGTGCACTTCTACACGGCTCTAGGCTAGGCTAGAGCTAGGAAAGGTTGGGACAGAGGGAGGTTCGGTAAGGTTGGATGGTGGGACGTCTACGTAGACTTCGGTCCCCATAAACCAAGCGCCGGCTGACTTGACGCTGCCGCCATAGGGGTTTCTGATAGAAGAAAAAGGAGGAGTATCAATTTCGATTGTAATCTTCAACAGTCTATGAAAAGAAACTATCTTGAATTTTATTTCTGATTATATAATATAATTTTCCACGTTACATATTTTATAATCTTTCGTATTAATATTTCTATTAATGTACGTATTATTATGGCGTAATGAGAGCGAAAAGATCTGAAGTCTTTCGAGAATTCATGCAAAGCATTTTAAATTTCTCAAATTATTCTGCTTTTTCGCGGATCTATGGATTTTGAAAATTTATATTTTTTATATTGCTCGCTTATTTTTAAACGGAAGTTTGTTGGAAAAATTGCAAACAATATCATTTGCAAAAATACCTGTTAGAATCTATGCACGAGTTGAATTAACTTTCAATATAAGCATGTATTTAATTTATGCGTTCAGCGTAAAGTATTCTTATGTATAATGAACTGGCGTAACTGCATTGAGGGAGCGATTTTTTCGCCTTCATCGTGACCGAGGCTAATCCGATCTCGCCATTGCGAATTAGCCGCAAAAAAGCCATGCGTTCACGATCGATGTATTTTATGATCGGCAAGCGGACACGCGGCAGCACAAGGCAACAAAAATAATTCTCGCAAAGCGCAAGCGGAACAAGAAGTTGCGAAAACTAGTTAAACCGCTTCAAGGTCGGGACCGTGAAACTCGTCCAATTCGCAGTGCAATTCCGCGCACACATCCTTCGCTCGGATACGCCGCACCGCACGTTAGATAACACCACGGCAAGAACTATCGAAATTTTACGATACTTCCTGGATCTCTTTCGACTTATACTTTCGTATTCGATATATCCCTGATATTGAAATAATATTATCGACAACATACGACTTTTTAACGATGTGAGAATTCTATAGAAAATCAGAGTTACATTTTAACAAAAAGATATCTAATATCTGCAACTTTTTTTTAGTAAAGATTACATATAATCTAAACTTTAAAAATTACATTTTATTATAGTTCGATGAATTTCGATAATGCATTTAAACGAAACTCAAAAGTACAATCTATAGAGAGAAACCTTTCTACGAAAGTTGTGTGGGCGCGTGAATTAATGGTATCGAATAGCTTTATAGTTCAATACAGGCGTAATTAGAAAATTCCTGGAACCGCTAACGTATATCGAGGAAACGGATACGCGTGGGTGCGAGATTGTTCAAATGTTCTAGGGAGATCCCATCTTAACGCAGCAACTAATTTTCAAGCAGCGCATCTTGATAAAGCGAGCTCGCGTGAGTGCGGGATTAACGGGATCACGTGTTACTAAGAATTGCATCTTTTAACATAGACGTAATTAGTCGATTTCTAAGAATCTTTACTTCACACCGACAGTTATTCGAAAATCGTCAATTGTAAATGAACTTATGTTCGCAAGCATAGCATGAGTTAAAGAATGCCATTTTATAGGAAGTTTTTTTTTATTTTATCCTCCTCCTTTTATCACTCTTTAACATTAAAATCTCAAGACATGAAGAAATCGATACTAAAATATTTTATGTGTTTGACGCATGATATGTTTTATATAACAAATTAAAGAAAAAATATAAAGAAATCGCAATTCTTTTTGTCGAGTGCTTGATGTTCTCGGAAAGTCTCCGCGATACAATCGTCGAAGTGAAGTTGTGTGGACGCGGATGAGAGTCGCATAGGGGCGTGAATGCGTCGGAGGGGTGGCAGAACGGGTGCAAACGTCGCGTCGCGTCAGTTGCGTACGGACGAATGGTCACACGCATATACACATATACGCACGCACAGGTGCGCACGCGGGCGCGCGCTCCGCTCACCCACCCGCTCATCCGCCCGTTCGCGCTAATGCTGATGATCATTCACGCCACTGACCTACTCTGTGCCGCGCGAGCTTCGCCCTCCGACGCCGCGATGCGGCGGCTGGGAAAGCGGCAAGAGACAGAGAGAAAGAGCGAGAGAAAGAGAGAAGGGAGACAGAGAGGGCGAAAATGCTGCACGCGAGAAATAGAGAGCGAGACGAGATGCAGAGATGAACGAGGGTGCAGAGGAGAAGAGGAACGAGGAAGGAAAAGGAGGCGAGGAGAGAAGAGAGTCTGATGTCTGGTCGGTGGGTCTGGGCCTGCGTAACGACGCGTGCACATCGACGGTGCAAGTACGCGACGGCGGTCGAGGGTTGAGGGCCTCGTACGAGTCGCGGGATGGTGCGGGGGAAAGAGAGAGGAGTAAGGGCGACTGAGGGATAACGGGGACGATGGTGGAGGGCACGAAAGGAGGAGGCGAGCTGCAAGGGGTGCAAGTCGGCTGTAGTTGAAGGGGCGAACGAAGGGGAAGGGGACGAAAGTCGACCGAGGGGCGGCAGGGAATACGGAAGGCTACGATTGATCCGTGGTCGCCCTCCTCATCCTCCTCATCCTTCTCCATCCTCTTCCATCCTCCTCCTCCTTCTCTTCTTCTCTCTCTGATGTCCCTTCCGCGCCCTTTCGTCCTCGGCCCTCGTCTTCTCTTCCTCCTCCTCCTCCACTTCCTAGCTCTACGTCGCCGCGACCTCACGAATTCATTGTGCGCTTCCGGCTCTCGTCCTTTTTCTCTCCGGCGGCCATTAGCTGTCCGTTCGGGTCGCCTCTTATTAGCATAGTTGCAAATTCTACGCCACGACGTCCGACGGTGTCGGCGCGGTGGCCTCCTCTTAACGCTTGATTGGAGGCCAACGTGACGCTTTGCGCCACGCCAGATACATACACGCGTTGCTTGGAAACTGGGAGCAGAGAAAAGAATATCGAGAAGTTCGTTTTTGGCCGCGTGTCATAGCTAAAACTAGAATTTCTGAATCTTAGTTCAATAATTCTGTTTATTTGATATAGAATTTTTCCCTAGTTAGTTTTTAGCTTCCACAATAAGGTCTCGCATACGATTTCATTCGCAATTAATTACTCATATCAGTATACCGTTTTAGCGATAATAATATTTTAACGATAAAGCTCGTACAAAAAATACACAAGCTTTTACTTCGAACTGCTTCACGATAAACGCAATCTCTACACATAATTAATTGCCCTTGTCCGTTACGTTATTCTTAACGATTTTTCACTTTGCGAACAAGTTTAAAAGTACCACTTGAGTTTCTAAATGAGTTAAAGTATGTATAAAAAAATATGTATTTCTTATTTTGCACGAATTATAAAGTACATTCTATACGTACACATGCAAAGCTCATCAAGATTGCAAAGTGACAGTTGCGAACATTTTCTCGTAAAAGATTAAGATATCACCGCATCATCACGCTAAGGTAGTAAAACAGCGCGTCAATATGTATAATACTTGAGTTTGACGGCGCAATTAATAGTCTGTGCGGTGTCACTGATTGATGATAGCGCGTTTATCGGGCAACGAACGACAAGGCCGGATTATCCGTCGCATTAAAAAGCGTTTTCGCCGCTCGCGCGCATTCATTCGGGTGTTACATTTCGATAAATGGAACTTAAACAATCGCTCCGTAGAAATTGGCACGGGCGACGCCATATGACGTACGTGTGTGTATGAGTGCACGCCGATACCGCGCGGCCTCCCTCATCCACCGTAAACAGAATTATACAATACCGAACGGGCTACCATTAATTAGCGTGACTTCGTGTCGACGAGACGGCTGCACATGCGCGTGCTTTTATTTCAGAATTTCCCAACGAAATGTTTTCGCGCCCCTAAAACAAATTGTGGACTTTTAATTGAGATCCATCGCACCGATGATTCGGGCTCGAAAACATTTTCCCTTTTCCCCGCCTAATCCCGCTGGATTTTCGCCGCTTGTATTTTCGAAGTAATATTCCCCGATAAATCAGGAAATGCGAATTGACGTTTATATTTTAAAACATTGTTGTTCCAATTAATTTTGATCTCGGGCGCTTCAACAATTTTTATGATTGAATACTGACCTCTTCTTCACTTTTCGCGTTTAGAGATATGAGACGCAATCTAACTTAATTAAAACCTATTATACTGCAGTAAATTAAAAATTCGATATGCTAAAAAAATTTTGTACAGTAATATTAAAGGACATCTAGAAATCCGTCGATATTGTTGGCAAAAATGAATTGTCTCCATATTAATACGAATAATCTTATATCTATCACTTTTGAAGATCGGAGACCATGTGGCACTTTTAAGATAGAAAAATGTAACAGGGATTGCAAGGAATAACAAGTTTGCCCCACCGATGCGTATTGCTGAGAAGAAAAAAGGTTTCTATATACAGCAAGATGTATTACTTATGTATATAGCGTGTCGAGCTCTGATTACACGGCTTGTAAAGCGGAAAAGTTCCTGCTGTTTCTTGAAATCCAGTATCGATCGAGCGCATCGAAACGCTACCACGCGACGAAAAAACTTGGAACACGACCGGCTCGGACAAAACCATCTTGACTGTATACTTTGTAACATAATGAAAGACGCGAACACGCAGGAATAATCGGTTACACCGGCGAAGTTGCGTTCCGTGAAGCGGCTATCATTCGCAGTATAATGAATATTGTTACGCAATGCGTCTATTATTATCGGATAAGATAATTTACGGTCATTGAGCAACGAGAAAAATAATGTATCTGCATTGTACTGATGCGTAATAGTCGTATATTTTTACAGATATACTAATAAATTTGTGTAAATGCGTGCGCATCTAAAATGTCCGAAAAATTTTAGAAACTGACAATACAATCCTTCTCGATTGTTTAATTTACGCAATTGAGTCTATTATATTTCGAAATAGATATTCAATGCTTTTAGTTTGTTCCACTAATGAACTAATTAACTCTAATTTGTTTTACTATATTAGAATAATCTAGATTACGCCGACCATCCAATTTGAAGCTGCTTTTTATCAAGCTATGCAAATTCTTTACACAATATTACTTCGAATTCTGCGCTGATTGCAATGAATTTTTTAAATAATATAACAATGCGCGAAATAAAATATCAACATTAAAAAATTAAACATATTTGGTATATAAATAAATACATTTCGTGCAAAATATGAAATGCGTCGCGTTTATTTGATTGAACATGTACTTCGACCCGTACTTCTCGTTAAACTTTTATATTATTAAATTATATACAGCGATACAACCGATTATTTGATTCGTAATCTAATTTGCTTCGCCGGTGGAACGAATTTTATTTAATAATACATATTTAGACTACGTGATAAAGGCGTACATTATAAAATATCGCAAGGTGCTCATTACGCACTCTGTTTTTCGACAGGTCATCTGAGGTCTCATTGTCAGATTAACGTTTCACTTTTCACTTGTCATAATAACGAAATAATTGTGTTTCCTATGCTTAAAAGTTATTTGCTTGATTACTGAATAAAAAATAAGCATTTATCATAATATGTGTCGATACCTGCTTAATGGGCTCGTCGCAATGGCTTTATAGCTCTTTTATAATAGACATTCGAGAATATGTCCTCAAAAAAGTCACGCATTTCTACGAGCATTTCTATTCAATAATACTCTTACTGATAAAATTTCCTTTTGAACGATTTGGTGGAAGGTTTTTCTCACAAATTTTTAATTTTTACATTGAATACATTTCTGTAACTGTTCTGTTAATTTATAAGTGTTTATTGTTGAAAAATTATTGCTAGATATATAACTCGATATTGAGACAATCACTTTCTTCTTTTAAATTGATATCTGAAATATATGTGTATAAGTATAAAAAAGCGATTTTTAGTACAGTCTATTAATAATTAATAATTAATTCTATGTATATAAGGTTGTCCACATTATCATGCGTCTAGATGGCAATAGTAATTGAGACAGTTAATCAGCGCGGATACCGTCTCATATCAGTGTATACGCATACATGTGGATCCTTCTCAATTTTATCGTCACAGTGTGGTCTCGATATCAATTCAGAGCATTATAAATAGATTACTGGAATATTTTTAAGTTTATTAAGGCATGCGATCGATGCGATTCGCTGCGAATTATACGCAGTTGCTACTCGAAGAACGAATATTTTTTCTTCGCAATGCGAAGATTTTCGTTTTATCTCTATAGATAAATTAAAATATTATGGACGCATATACAGAATTGTCTACAAACTATTTAATGCGAAAAATACACTGCAAAATGCTCTTTAGGCACTTTTTTTATTTACAATTTTTGTGTATATTATTTCTTTTATTGCTTTGAACAGACCATTTATATATCTTAATTTTCTTGTTTCAGGTAAGTGAAAGAGCTACTTTTGCCACTTTTATTCTACGTTACACGTAAGTTATTGAATTAATATCATTAGCGATTATTGTCAGAGCATAAAGCGAATTATATCCAATCGCACTAGATTCTCCAGATCGACAAACTGCGATATAGCATAAGCAGCAGGTGTCTTAAAATGCATCACCAAGCGTATACGTGTATATAGAATTATAACGTGTATTAGTGTATAGAATGTTCAATATGTTTGCGAATCCCGTAATTGTGCAAATAATTTCTTCATTGTCAGATATAAACTAAAAGTTTAATTTTTGGTATAGTCAGTGTTCAAACATATATAATGCAATGAGTGAGTTATCACGAGTGGGATTATAAAATTATAATCTTTATTTTCTGTTTTTCTCTTGCGCTATATATATCCCATGTACCTTAAATCTGTGTATCAGTTTTAGTAATTCGCTTAATAACGCATTTTCGTAGTAACAAATATTTCTTTGCAAGAGATGGGACATACACGTAAATACAACGCGCCGTGTAAACGAAGCTATTTGTAATGTTTTTATGAGAACGACGAGATAAGAAATTTTTGCGTTGCGAAAAGACCAAAATCGGGACCGTGAAAGGCAAAACAGCAAAATTTGGCTTGGGAGCCGCAAGGCATTTTGCAAGCGCGTTTGGATTTGTATTCACTCCGCGCATATTTAGCTATACTAATGTAGTTGCGGTATGCACGTATATTTCCACGTTTCTCTCATATTTCCGCGATATTCAAAGAAAACTTAGAATTAACTGCACATTTAGTCATTTAAGTCACAATATTTATGACGCAATGCATAACTGTTTTAATCTCCTATCTAATTTCTTTTCTTTCTCTAATACGTGTAATAATACAATGCGGCTATCTCACTTTGTTACAATTCCTATATCTTCGCACTTGCATTCCTATGCAGAGGCAAGGATTCTAATGCGTTGCGTTAAAGGCTTTAAATAAATCCCTGAACAAACGCGAGATAAGAATGCGAGTCTAGATCGTGATCTAACGATTACGTTCTGCAATCGTCGCTGTAGCGCGAAGAGATCCGACTGATGCGTCGCTATCTCGGGGTTACCTAACAGCACGCGCGAGGATGCACTTTCGGGCGACGTCACGAGCGTCCGATACGCTGGTCGGTCGGCGCTAGCACAGTCGTGCAAAGTAAAAATAAAACGGCAGGCTAGAGAGAGAGGGGGGGAGGGGGAGGGGGAGGGGGCAATTCCGTTCACGCAACACGCGCTCCATGCGTTACCTAAGAACGCATAGACGCGCAATTCAGCGTAACCGCACGGTTATGAAAAAAAAGGATGCAAAAAAACAATGAACGCA
>JASTWQ010001267.1:1800000-2255000 GCA_035220615.1 Leptothorax acervorum | reverse complement strand
TCCACAAAGTTTGGAAAAGATGAATTCTATACGATAGCTGGCACGGTAACGTGAAATTTTAAATTAAATTAAATTTATAAAAAATTTAAACTCTTGTGATAAAAATAGGATTAAACTCATTTTTGCATGACACACAATTGAAGAAAAAGAAAAGTGAAAACTTTAAATGAATGTCAGTACGAAAGAAACTCTTCTGTAAGAAACATTTTTTTCTCTACGCTTTTTATAGATTCGTCTCACTCGACGTGTGTCGTATGTATATAGACTTTCTGTTTGTTATTTGAGTTTCTTGACTGACAATGATCCAATAATAGATTCTAAGCACAGCGCGCGCTTCGGCGTGAAAATTTTTTCCATACCAGTATCCGCTTGCCCTTGACAGCTTTCTCACCCTGCTTTATTATTTTAATTAGTCGAATTCGCGGCAAAGGGGCTTGAAACAATCATTGTTTTATCACACACGTTGACATAAAGTACAAGTGATAACGGTGGCACGCGCTCTGTGATCAAATTCCGACTGGTTTCAATGAACTTCATCGTCCGAAGCTTTGATTAGAATCAATTTCCGTTTCATACTAATTCTATTAACCCTGACATTTCGAACAGATTCGTTAGAATGATTTTCTATGTTGAATATACGTGTCTATTATACTCCTAGAATGTGAATTATGACCGCGCCATTATAGCGGATGAAGTGTAAATTATAATCCAAAAAATTCTTCGCCAGAAGTAAATATCCGATTATTACATCATAGATCGTGTAACTGATCTGTTATAATCGATATAATCATGTGAAAGAAATTGAAAATTGAAGTTATCAAAATTATCGATATTTGATCAAATAAATCTTTATCTGTTTTGCTGTGTTCTTCAACACAATTATAGAGAATATAATCAAACATGTCTAATCAAACATATTTTTTAAATAGCTGTGATATGCTTATATTTTATCTGAAAACTTTTATCTCATCTCTTACTAAATCATCGGTTTTTTTCTCCCAAACATTTTCTCGCGTATTAAATTTGAAATACCATAGCTTCCTGTCTTTAGAGTGCAACGCCTCGTAGATTATTCCCCACTTCTCTTATTCTTACGTTTCATTATGCCGCGATTCTAACGCCTGTGCGACGACGATAATAGCGTTTCCGCGATCGACTTGCCTTGACAGAGACAGACCGCGTGACGTATCGCTCGCGGCTCGAGGACGAGAATACCGAAGACGACGCTCCGTCCTCGTTCCTCGGTTCGGCCCTCGCGCCGCGCAGTCTGTCTTCGTCAGGGAACTGCATCCGATGTTCGGAGTCCGCGTGCTGTCACGTTGCACGGACGTCACAGACGTCGGATTTTACAGAGAACCTCAATAACGAACCCTTGCGACATCGTACTTCGAATGCGGTAAACGTTAAAGCCCTACGTTTATTGTGATGCCGCGAATACGGATTATTATGATAATTCTCATCTCAGATTTGTATTATCGTTCATTGTTCGTGAAACTTGACGCGACTCTAACATTTGCTGCATAGCGCAGAAATGCGCTACTGCGAAAAATCAAACACAATAGTGATAAAAATAGTTTACCCCACGACTGTTAGTTATTAAAATTGAACGAAAGAGAAAGAAATACCAAGTGTGAGTAACATGTTAATCCAAAAGCTTTTTAAATAAATGAATTTTGCTAAAGTAGTAATATATTTCTCGCGTATTGCAGGCGCGGTTCTTTCGGCAGTACGGCCCTGCGCTCTAAGCAGCATAGACATTTGACGTTTCGCGAAGGTCGCGTGTTCCAGCTCTCTCTCTCTCTCTGTTTCTCTTTTTCTCACTTTGTCTCAATACACACACGCTCTCTTTCTCTCTCTCTCTCTCTTTCTGTCCGCGTCTCGCCCCTATCTTTTTCTACTCCATTCTCCGTCTGCCTCCCGCGCGACGTGTACGCATACGTACGTACGTACGTACCTTCCGACATTTAACGATCGTTACGCGTTCAATTGTTCACCGTCGCCGTCACCGCCGAGAGGCCGCGCGCGACTTTCCGACGAGCCGAGCCACTCGTTCCGCGACGATATTTTCCGCGGCGCGTTATCGGCGTACGTGACATTGAGGATCGCCCGAGAGAGAATTGCAACACGGCGTTAGCCGCCGCCGCTATCGTAGATACCGCGACGTCGCGATGCGCCGCGCCGCACCGCGCCGCGGCGTCGATCAGCTGGCGTCGCTTCGTCTCTTTCCCTCCACACGGCGCCGCGGCCGGCAGCGTGCACCGTTCCCCCCTTGTGCTCCGCTCCGTCGTACGCGTACATACAACCGAATGCTAATGGGGCGTGCAGACGCGCGTTAGACATTTGTTTGACGCGTGGATTGTGTGTAGGATGTCTGGAAAACCCGTCGAAAAACCTGCACCTAAGAAACAGACGAATGTAAGTTGAAAAACTCATGTTCTCAGAATGAATCGGCGAAGAATCGTAATCACGGATGTGTATTTGATGAATTAAATGAACAGCGATTATGTACATTGGATAAATTCAGTCAAATTAAAATTAGTACACGAAATCACGTATATACAATATTTATTTGTGATGTGTACGTTCAAGCAATTTTTATCTTACGAATATATTATACAAATTATTGACCTAAGATTCTTATTAAAATGATCTTATTATGTTACTACATCATTATCAGATAATCGTATCTGTGAAGAAAAAATTTACTTCGTTTTTCTAAGACTTTTTGTTTTTCTGATTATAACGCATACAAAAAAACTGAAAACCAACAGAATTACATTTACTTTAGTCTGCTTCTCAGGTACCGAAACATTTTAACGATAGATTCTTTGGAAATTTAAAGTCAGTTATTTTTAATCTTTGTATAAATTTTCTATAAATATGACGCTGTCAAAGTATTTTCAGAATATATTAGTCTTATTATTTTTTGCTTCTTTGCTTTCGAATGTAAAAATAACCCATTTAGCATATGTACAGGTGATGAATAATCGAAAACATCACATATAAAGATAATTAAAAAGATAATTTTTTGATTAATTTTGCTGATTAGAGATAATCGTAAAGATTATTTTCATGACTAATTTTATTCATTTTGAGTTATTTATGTTCGCTTTTATTGTTTCCTCTTTTTTAATATATTATACATATATGTAGGTATATTGTATTACATGTCATTGTTTTAATTTTATATTTGACTTCGTAATGAAATATTACTTTTTATTAGGCATATTTGCATTGTTTATACATGTTTTTGAAAAGAGTATAGTGGTTATCATACGATTAAAAGGAGCCAATTTTAATTAAATAGTAAATATTCTTTTTCAATCTCGTTGCTGTGCCAAACACGAAATTCAAAAGTCGCCTAACTCATTCACCATAGCAGTGTAAAAAGAGCGTCTCATCTGGCTATGGCGAAAGAGAGAGAGACCGCGGTATTTTGTACATTTTCTGCACTGATTAACGTATCCTCGCGCCGCGGGGTCGTTAACACTGATAAATCAAAAGAAAGCGACGCGTCCAAGACTCCTGCTCTATGTCCATCGAAGCATTGATCGAACCATTTTTACAATGTCACGGTAAAATAAATACGCAGGATGTATACGTCGAAAGATACGTCCCCCCAGAGATAATCCTGCCAGCATTTAGTAATTAACTCGATCAATACTTCGCGATCGTCGAGAAATTGAAGTAAAATAATGCTACGACAATTATTTTAATATAAATATCGTGCATATAACATGCATTTTTTTTCAATCCTTTTCCATTTACTTTGTTTTTCAGTCCGCGAAGCTTAGCCTTTTAATTTATATATTTCAAATTTTTAATTTTTACTAATTTAATATCACGCATATGTCGTTCTCTTTGATTACCGCGAACAGTATGCGTGTCGCTACGTTGTGACGCAACATTAGCTTGACGAAAGGATTTAGTATCGATATCGAATGAATAACAGTATCGATATCCTGTTAAGTTTAAGCATCAGTAGTCAGCCTTCGTAATCTAATTTTCACACACTCGAAAGGAAAACTGCATGCGCGTGTATCTCTACGCACGTATGTCAATATGGGTTATCGATTCATAATCATAATCGCGACAGATAAGCGCTACCGCGAGAGAGCCTACTCGTTCGAGATGTTACGTTGTCAAGCGATAGATATTCATTTGCAAACGTCTGCGCGAACAGAGAGAAAGTTAACATTTCTTTTATCGATAATAAATTTCCTTCGTTTGAAAGATTCGGAGTAAAAACGAACTAGGTCCATAGCTTGTAGCATTTTAATCCATCAATTTTTGTATTGAAAAATTTCACATATACTTCACATTTAATATTTATAATTTTTGAGAGTATGTATTCAATTTTTTATGAGATAGAGTATAGACATATAATTCTCAAAAATGTTATGTACGAAAAACAAAGATTAAGATTCTTTCTCACAAACATGTCTATCGTTATTAAGCATCTCTCTGCAAAAAATTAAAATGGATTTTACAGATAAAAATCTCTCTTGTTTTGAATTGTTTATTTACTCATATATGTATATAGCAAAAAGTAAATAGTTACGGGTGGTAACCTCGCCAGGACAAAACTCCTATGTATATGTATCACAAAAAATAAAAATTGCGTAACAGCTATCTAGCCCGTTGTCATCGGGCCGGACGACTTAAATCGGTTTCCACTGGTTCACGATCTTTTGATTGGCGGCATTCTACAGAGTGATTTTCGATAGGCACCGTCGATGGGCGGTTTTGCCTACAATCCCGGCATATATACCTGTACACGTATATACATATCGTGATCATTTTTAAAACGTGACGGAGACAGACGGGCGAGGCTGCCGGGCGACGAGATAGAGACGTAATGATTGCAATATTCCGCCAGTAATTGCTCCAGTCGGCCGCACCGTTGAAATATCATTCGCGCCCGCGAGTCGTAGATTTGTTTTCTCCCCCCTCCCCCCCCCCCCCTCTCCCCCCGTTTCTATCTCCGCCGCGCGCGCGTGTCGCATCGTCCGCCGCCATGCCGTACGCCGCGTCGCGTCGGCCGAAATGTCATTCTCGCGGGGGATTCGTTTTCTCTCTTTCCCCCAGCCCCCAATCTCTATCCGATATGGCGATTGTACCTACCCCACCTCGCACCACCACTATCCCCGAATCGCGAACCGCGTGCTGTTCTCGATGCCATTCATCGCGGTTCGAAATCGATACGTGCGATTAAATGCTGGCAATGCATTTAAAACGAACGATCGGGGCCGAGCGGGGGAGGATGGGGGGAGAGGGGAGGATACGCACGCGATTAGATTCGCGAAACTGATCCTCGTTAATGCCACGTTATAATCCGCAAATCGACTTCCGGTTCGCTATAAATGCGGAGATCGAAAATGGCATAAGTCAAGTATGCGCTGACATCTGAGATATTTATGGCTCCGGTCTAAGCATCGACGTCACTTATTCGTAACTTTATCCGTATAACTTCAAGTAATTCTTTACCGTAAATAATTCTCCACTGTCCAACGACGCAAAGTATCGTCACTTACGTGTCCGGCCTCGATATCGAAACTAACGACGGCGCTTCGTAACTTCTATAAAAAGTACGGATGATTATTTAAATATCCACGTGTTCGCATTTCTTATGACATATTCTGAATTCCGACATAAATATCTTTAAATATCATTTGTCGACATTTCATGACGGTACTTTGTCTCGTCATAGCGCTATCGTTCTTTTTACCTGACAAGCGACCGATAAGTGCGAGCGAGCGAGCCAGCACCGCCGCCGCTACCGCTCACAAGCACAAGCGTGTCGCGCGCGTGAAAGGAAGCACTCGGCAAAAAGCTCACCACGGGGTATTAGTCATTGGTAACCGACCAGAGCTTTTTCGCCGCGCGTCGTGCCGTGCGATTCCCGCAGTCGTGACCGTCGCTTCGGCTGATTTATGGCGAGCCATCGTTATTTTCGCCTAGGCTAGCCTAGCTAGACTAACCCGGCCTCGCGCTTCTTCTGAATGTCCCTTTCCTCCGGCGCGGCGCTCCTTTCTTTCGCCTTTCAGGTTCTTTCTCCCGCAATCTCTCGCTCCTTCCCTCCTTTCATCATCTTTCCCCTCTTTCTCTCTATCTTTCTCCCTCTGTCCATTTCTTCTTCCCTCTCTCCAGTTGGGCTTCCTACCTGTTCAGCTCGCGTTTAAACGTGGGTGGGAGAGAGGCCGGTCGTTACCACCGGTTAACGACGGCTAAGGTGCTACTACCAGACATCTCTTATCCCCCGTCGGAACCTCGTAACCGAGTGAAGTTGCGCGAAAAATACCCGACCGAACCGGAATGCCTCCGCGTCGCCGGAAGTCCGGCCGTTACGCGTCAATTTCGCCGAGTAATTGACTCGAACATCCAGATAATATTACTATCCTTGACCGATCGTACAGCTGCCGCCGATCATTCACTGCTGCAACCTTAAATTCATTGACTCTGTCCGAGAGAGAGATCAGCGAGTCTACAAATCTCTTTGTTCGCAAGTACTGTTCAACAAGTACTTGCACAGATTCTTAAATGCACGGATCTTTCCATCATAGTTTTCTCGAATCTGTTGATCTTTAAATTCACGGAATCTCAGATGCGTGGAGGGTTGAGGGGGATTCGCAATTTCACAAGCTACAAATCTCTATACCTACATATAGATTCTGACAATGAGATCTTCAAAATCAAGAACAACATCTAGATTATGGTAAATCCATGGAATTTTGAAATTTCAGACGAACGTTTCTGAAATCGATCGCCCGCATTCGCCGCGTTATAAAAATTTTGTATAAACAAAATTTTCAGCGCTTGCTGTTAACCGTACAGGTCGACCGCGGCATAATAGCAATATAATTCTCTCTTCATTATATTATATTGCCTATGTTGAGCGATTCGATTATTCCTCGCCATTAATTTAACAAAATTTGCGTTACACCGCGGAGAAACAAAGCGTAAATTATTACCGCGATCAAAATTACCGCGCCGTCATTGCGGTCTGGCTCGTTACGAGCGAACGATTTGCTCATTCTAAAATTCATCATTTAATTATAATGCGTTACAACCGCTGTCACTCTAACGATAATCCCGGCTCGCTGCATCGACTCCTGGATTTCGCGTCGATTGCGCCGATTCGTATCGATCCGCGTCAACCGACTCATGAATTTCGAGACACATGGTATATAGGGTGTCCCAGACAACTGGACTTCTTTCAACCACAAATTCTATCGAAAATTCAAGTCACTTTTTCCACAACAGAAACTAGAACAAATTTTTTTGTCGCAGGATTTTATCTTCAAAAACACATTAAATATCTTGAAAATTCTATATAAACTTAAATTATATTTCTACTAACAATAAGTATATTCTATTAAATCCATTTAAAATAAATTGAAAAGATTATTAATATTTTTTTTTTCAACTCAGTTTATTAGAAATCTTTAACTTTCAATTTTGAGTAACTTGTGTCAATGTTTCTCTATTAAAGAAAAACTGATGTTTTTTAGTATATCATCCAGTATTTGTGATTGAAAGGATATTCGGTAGTTGCGAGACATACTGTACATCTCTCTATTATTCCCACGTCTCTTCACCTCGTTTTCCCTCTCAAATGGATACAGATACACTGATGTTCTTTTTCTCAGACGGCAGTCGATAAACTGTTTGGAATGTCGTCGAAGTTGTAACGAAGCGCCATAAAGTTACGACTACGTCTCCGGCGCGAAACTCCTACGAACTTTCAAATACTTACCTCTGTCCAGGTAAAAGTTTAAGGAGCTTTCGCAGTGTGTGCGTTTGCTCGCAAGCGTTTTCCTGCGGCGATAAAAACGCGAATAATCCAATGTGTGTTCTCTTTTTAACGAATTGTGTTTCGATATTTTCTCAGTAAAAATATTTTAGGAAAGGCTATTTTATATATGTAGATATTGATAAAATTTTTTGTAAAAAATTTGCTCCAAAAGAAAGAAGAATGTAAATAATTGAGATCAGATTCTTCAATTAAAGTCAAGTAGCTTTTACTTTAATAGAAATTTAGTTATCGCTTTTGATACATTGAATTTATTTTGTACGGCTTGTAAATTATGTTATATTAACTTGTATTAACTCCTTAGAACTAACTTTTACTTTTTAATCTGTTAATTTTTACTATTATTTACACATTTTTGTTTCTAATCCAGTATATCGTCTCCAGTATCTATAGATTATTTTCTCTCTGTGATTAATTATTTGCCTTTATTATATAATTCCATGATTTGATAGGTAACATTAAAAACACAGATATAAGATAATAAATAGGATAAATTATTATTTGAGAATAAACAATTCTCCCTCTAGTAAAATCTTGCAATGTAACCAACTTAATTAATAATTCCGCCAAAAAATGTTTTGATAAATTTCGTACGCCGTGTATGCTTGCGTTTTTTAATTTACGTATCTTCTGTTAACGTATATAGAAAAGGAAAATATTTTTCACGTAATTTTTAATTGGTAAGACATCTTTTCGAATGCTCATTCCATTTCAAGCAAAGAACGAAAGTAACCTTAATTACATGCCATTTCGAAATTTAACGATTAGCAATTACTTTGTTCGCGATTACTGCCACCCATACGAGCTGGAGGAGTGTATGTTCTCGTATTTAGCAGTCCTGTGCCTTCGTTATCTCCGTGGCTTCGGCCACGATATATCGTCATTAGCCGTCACGCACCGTCTCGCAATACGCACACGCCCGCTAATTAACGCAGACCTTACATTTCTTCCAAATAAATTTGCCTGCACAGCTTCTAATTAACACGAACGTTCGGCCTAAACGAAATATCCCTCTCTGAAGCGAACTACCCTATCCCGAAATTTACTATCCCCCTCGGAGGCTCTAAATTATTCTAGAATGTGACAATTCTTGCGAAGCAGTCCCCGTTGTTCCACAGCTTTTCGATATAAGTACACTTAAGTGCGCGTAAAAGCCTCAGGAAACAGGATGTCGGGAAATACGGTATTGGATCCGGTATAATAATCGCGGTACCTCCCACGTAGTCGCTTTATTTTATAATAATCGATTATAAATAACAAGGTGTCATTTCCGTAATGTCAACATTTCTTTAATATCGCTTAAAATGCCAGAGATATAAATACGCGTTAGTACATTACCCCACGAAAAAGTTGCTATTAAAGTATGGCTTTGTAAAACCTTTCTCAAGTTTTCCCACAAGCGTTATCGATTTGTGCAGTTCCGTTTTGAACAAAGGATATCGCTCATGCGTTCGTGAAATGCGCCAATCATTTTATATACAGATGATTTTTCACGAGGCACGTTTTATTGCGTATATCGACGAGTGACAGCGGATTGCGTTTCAAATGACACTGCTATAGATAGAAAATTGTCTTATCAAGTTCTTCAATATGGCGTGCATAATATATAATCGTAACTGTTTTTCTTTGACGTAAATTCGCGAGAAGATTGTCGGTATTTCCCAAGACTACTCTCCAGCAGCAGTTAATCGTGATAACCCGTTTTTGCTCGTAATAATCGAATTGTACGAGTTCATTACTTTTGTTTTAAGAAATCGTTACTTATAGGAGCTTAAGAAAATGAGAAGTGTGAAGAGGAGGAAATAATTATATTAAAGCAGGTTATTTTCAGTTTGTTTCTGTAAACAGGATAATTTTTTATACAATAATATTTTAAAAAACGTAAAATGTACTAAAACAAAAAATCGCTACAAATATATACAGTAATTCCATTAAAAACCAAGAAACGGAAAACGCACGAGGTTTTAAGCATTGCATCATTCATATATTTCTCGAAAGAAATCCTCAACTTTAACAGATTTTTTCGTTACATATAAACAGGAGTTTAAGTCGTTTCCTAGTTAGGTGCCACCGACATTAAAATACGCTGTATTGTACAATTTGTAAAAACGCACGCGTCGTCGCATATCGCCGAGAGAAGTACCGCCGGTATTGTACTCCCGTAATGACTTCGTAGAATGTAAAAAAAAAGAAAAATAATTCTCTCACGCTTCCCAGCGCGATGCGCGCGTGTTTCACCCGTCGTCCGTGTATTCGTGCTGTTTGCGGAAAATCTGCGCGTGTCGATCGTGACGCGCATCTGCGAGTCGCGCGTGCGTGCGGCCGCAGCGATACGGAACGCGTGATTTCGTAAGACGCACTTGACGCAAACCAGGGACGGACCTAAAATATTTTCAGAATATTTTCAGCTATGCGCCCAGCGACGATTACATTTCCGATGATATTAATTTGATCGTAATCTCGTTCCGCTTCATTAGACGATACTTCGATTCTCTAGGAGAAATGGATGCACACAATGCTTTGTGTTTGGTATTTCGCAATTAATTAAGTTGTTAAGGAGGCACAATTATGTTTATTTTTAGATTTCTCCTTAGATCTGTCGATAATATAAATTGTGCAAAAATTTCGATATTTTAACAATATTCTATAATATAAAATTATTAAATGTTTTAACATTGAATATTTTGCTAACATATATTTGGAAAGCATAAGATTTTATATTAGTTTTATAGCAGCAGAAAGAGTTCACTTAAGATTACCGTCAAAAGTAAGATTTTTTTTTTATATAAATGTCGAAATGTATATCACTAAAACCTCATAATCAAAACGCGAAATCTCCGTATCTATAAGATATCTTGTATTAGGAAACATTTTTTATTTTTTTATGTGGAATACCTATTGCCGGATGCATCGAATGTGTGTATTACTCATTACCGAATACACGCAATTAATAGACTATTACGAAACTGTGTGAAACATGTCAGACAAATAGGAGAAAATTCGCAAAGCGAGTCGCATTCGTTCTTCTCATTCGGAGGGTTAAGCCGACCGATATCTCGGCATTCGCCAGCGTTATCCGTCCCACGCTCTCGCGCACGTACTTGCGAACGCGTATCAATTAACACGCGCCACGACGAATCGTGCGTACAACGTGCGCAATCGCGGACAGCGGTCGGCTATGTATACGCACGTACGAACACGCGCGCGCGTCACCCACGCGCTTGCACACACGCGCGCGTTAACGCATGGCCGCGAATTTTTGCCGCACCGCCGCCGGTAGCATCGGCTAATTTTACCACGCGGATCGCGCATGCAATAGGAACGCTGTAATCTTGCAATTTATGCGGCGAAAATGGACCTCCTATCGGCTCAATCAATTTCTCCTATCGCGATTTCACGTTTTCTTCCAGACGTTCTGGAAGACCTTCCATAAAGATCTTGTTTATAAAAATTAGAAGATGGATTATTCCTAATTTTCTAAATTTGATTAAAGTTAAAAGTGTTAGCTTAGAATTATATTATAATTGAGAATGTAAAATGAAGGAAATATAGTAGAAAATATACAATTTTCGTTCTTTCATTACAATTCTGAAATGAACATTTTTATACAGAGGATACTAATATCTAATTATAGAAAATAACTGTATTATAATTGACATATTAAGATCTTTATATGCAAATCTAATTTAAATCTGGCATTTTAAAACGACATTTTGATTGTAAACAAGAAATTGTGGGTCGAGGTAGCCAACAAAGAAATATATCTTATTTGGATGTCTTGCCAAGTTTAAGATTGAGACAAATCATCTATGTCATATTATGACAATCACAGATAAATCACTATTACTTTTTAATTATTAATTTTAGGTTTGATTACAAGTTTGATTAAATTTAACAGTCACAGTATAAAAATTATTATTTGATCAATTATTTTTGTAATTAGTACTATAATATAATTACTTCATATAAATATAATTATTTTCCAATGTTGCAAGATATTTTTGATACTTTTGTGTATTTTATTTCTATATTTGTTAAAAAAGATTAGACTATCCTATCTTTTCGTTGGATCAGAGTATAAAATTTAATTTTATGCAATTCGTCGAGACAGTGCGATAAGACCCGTATAATTCTACTGTCATTCGCTATTTTAAAGACAAATTTACATCGGACGCAAAGAAAAACGCGAACGATCATTCGCGATGCTCTCGCGTCATGAACTGCATGTGCATATTGTTCGTAAACGGATTGACCCAAAGAAAACCTCTGAAATGACATAAATAACGGCGGCGTGTGGGCCGTATTGACTTACGTAACAATACGCGCCGCGGCCGCCGCGGCTATCGCAAACCTTCGTAGAAAAATCACGCAGGAGAATTAAGCACACGCAGCACAGAAAAGAAACAATCACGCCTGTAGCACAATCGTTAAAAACCTGGAAATCATTTGGGAACCGGAGAAAGTCGGGAAATGTTCTAAGTCTATGTAATAATTTAGTAGGATGCCGGTCGTATGGTTATCAATAACTTTTTTTACTGCCAAGGAATTTACAGATACAAAAATATCATATATGAATGACTTGTGACATTTTGTTTATCTCTATATACGAGTCTATATAGCTTATTTAAAACTCTTTCTAAAACTTGTGAAAACAATATTTAATAATTTTATTTTAGATGATCTAATATGAATAATATAGATATATATATATTTCTTTTTAATTATTAAAATTCACGTTTATATACTTGTCTTTAAAAAAATGTCAATTTGGAAAAAGTATATAGTGAAATATTTAGATTCTCTAACAGTAACAAAAATTTCAATAGTTGTTCAATATAAACATCGACGTCGGCGAGGAAACGGTTGCCACTGGCAGGGCGCCGACCGCCTGAGAGATAAACATCGTCAGATATCTTCATATCGATTTGAATTTTATATTGATAATTTATACAATTATAAATACAAGCTATCAGACAAGAAGGAGTCTTTTACGACAAGCCATCAGAGTTTCGCGTTAAAATCGTGCAATATATAGATACGTATAATACATGTACACGAAATGGAGAAAGTGTTAAAAGATAATTAGATTGAAATATTTTATTATATATCGAGGAAATTTTTCAATAGTAATGGGCGATATTTTTTTTCGAGGTTCATAAATGATTACAAGTATTAAGATTCAATAACAGATTATTTTTCAACATTGAATTAATATCACGTAATGAAATTAAAAGACTGTGCGTGTGAAGTAGAATAATATATATAATAAAAATTATAATGATGATAAACAGCGGAGAAGCGTAGTGTGCGTAATAATTTAAATGAGAGTAAACATTTGACAATGTACTTAGGATTGTGCGCCACTATACGGTTGCACTCCGTTCACTGCACGAGCGTCCATAGATATGTACATCCACTTTGGGTTCTTAACTTTCGCTATTAAGCGATTTCGCTGAAACCGGTACTTGTGAATAAAGTTTGTAAAGCGCGGCGAGGGAGAACCCGCCAGACTGCGGTGTTTATTGCGCGGAAAAAGAGCGGGAAGCCGCAGCGGCGCGGCGTTTCGTGGCGTGCGCGTTCACATCTTCACTGGATTAAATCAGGCGATTTCTGTATTTGCGAAAGATAAACCACCGGCGCGCGCGCGCGCGAATGATGCAAGATTTGTCTCTTTTCTCTTTTTTTTTTTTTTTTTTTACATATATTTAATACGGCAATATATCCCGCGATCGATGCACGTGTTTTATGCTCGGCGTTTACATGCTCGAGAACAGCTATATCGGATGTAATCACGTAACGCGTATAATTATTACAGGAAAAAATGTGTTAGCTGCAGGCTTAGACCTGACAAAAAATTATTTAACATTGTTTCTTTGTTTTTGTATGTTTTTTTTATTTCACTTATGATCTTGATAATAATACTTTATTAAACAGAAATTGCGATTAATATTCCCATACGTTTAACATTATTATTATTTGCATTACTATAAATTATATAAATTGTCATTACATGTGTTATATGTGCATTCTATATTCCTGTATATTTACATTAAATTATTATTATTACAGATTTGTATTATAAATAGTAATTATGGACTTTGCAATTTATAAATATCGAGGATGTTATTTCAAACTCGTCGTAAATAAATTTATTTCACGGGGATGATATGAAATATGAATTGAAAGCGTTAAGCTTGTAAACATATCAATCGATACTTCACGACAAGATTGTCGTTACATCTTTAATGAAAATAGCTTGATGCAAGTTGGCAAATAAAGTTTACCGCTTAACGGACCTCTAGCGCTTCCGGCGAAAAAAAGTTTCGAAGGTTCCGGTAACAACCGACGTTATAGCCGTAAAACGATGAAATCAATGCGTAACGACCGTATCGACGCTATATTTAGCCGGCGAGAGTACAGGTAATTCCTATAACCGTCCCGGCGCATTGACAGGTGCAATTTATCTGAAGCCTGAATGCGCGCTGTGCGCGAGCCTCTGTTTTAAAACGCTCGAAAACTGATTATTCGCGCTTCGACATCGCTTCCCTTCAATTCGCGACACAGTAACTTCGCACAGACTGCAGTAATTGGCCGAACGATATAAAGCGGCGTCAAAGTATAAAAGAGATATCCGCTTGATCTCTCAGTTGTCGATTTTCCACCGTTCAGAGTACTCAGTCTTTATATAATAAATGGATCAGTATAATTTTTTCCTTTAACTAAATCTCAGATAATAATTCTATAAAGGGAGAATTGAATTTTTGGAATTTGTACGGCTACTAAACGTTTCATTACTTAAAATTTTATAATCAACCTATAAATTTGTATGAAGTTTTTTACTCTCAATTGTTTATGACACATAAATTAGCTCAGTCTCGATAAGATTTCAATGAAGAAGTTGGAGCTTAGCATTTTCTTGAAATAATCGGACAGAGTTTCGGAGCACCGTATATGTGACGGAGGTTCTGTCATGCACCGCCGTAATATCGCGGGAGCCAAACGAATCACGCGAGTATCGTACGGCGGTATATACACGCCACCGTGCATATATCCACGGATATATCACGCGAATGCACGTTTACGCGAATAACGCTTCGGCATAATTATGTGTGTGCGTGTCGCTCGCCGGGTTGCGCATATGTTCGCGACACGTGCGTGCGCGCCGTTTCACGCATTAGGCAGCAGCAATAAATAAAGTCGAACGCGGGAGAAGGAATAATAAAAGATAAGCCCGTATCGGTCAGCTGATATTGTTCGTGCATCTCCGGATGTGTTTGGACGCACCGACGACGGGTGTGCTTATGCATTCGCAAGAGTGTGTTGGTGTGATGCACGGTGCGTCGATATGTTGCAAAACAGAAACGCTCTTTGAATTATACACCGCGATTACACGTCAAAGAATCGCATTATTCACGGTCGCTCGCACGCACCTTTCATCGAGTCGTTAAATGTAAAATGTCTCACGTGACGATTATTCCTTGCGGAAAATCGAAATAATCTTTCCTACTCGACGAAAATTGTCGAGACATGAATATTTTTGTTAAAATCAAATAAGATGTTTAACTTAGGAGTCTTAGAGAATTGCGTTTTGGATAGGTAACAAAACTTTATTTTTTTTACTACAGTTTTTTAAAATTGGTTTTAAGATAAGCTTGACTCCCATAATTATTAAGCTATTTAGCTTCAATCCTTTTCTGATCTATCTAAAAATTCTAAAAAACGCGTGTTAACTAAATCTCGAATGTATCGAAGTGTTAAAGCCTTTTTTCCGCGATGCTGATTGCTTGTCTCGAAGCTTGCATCTCACGACTTGCTTCACCATGTGATTTGTGCGGCTGTCATTGCCAAAGTCGAATAACATACCTATAGAAAGTTACTTATTCAAAACGCGGTTATTTTTTATTGTAAATATTATTTATAGTAAGGGCTATAATACACAAAATCCATAGCGTAGCATAAGCATAGCATAAGACCGTTGGACCAATGAGCATCTTATGTAAATTAATATGGCGACTTTATGCTCGATGCTCATTGGTCCAGCGGTCTTATGCTATGCTTATGCTACGCTATGCATTTTGTGTATTATAGCCTTAAAAAAACTAAATTACGCGCGCGTAACGCGCGCTTGAAGTGTTCTAGTAAAATTTAAAAACTACGAAAAGATATAACCATCGACCATAGTATAGTACTGCCCCTGGACGGAGCGTGCGGCAAGATCTCTTTGATCTTTTGTGTTGAGGGACCTAGAAAGAGAGAAGTGGATGTGTAGGGCGTAGGCACGAATCTCTCCTTCTACTCTGTTTTTATTGGTCGAGTTTTGTCTAAGGAGAAAGGGAACAGTACCGTATTCTTATAGGTTGGGAGCATTCTTAATGTATTGCTATGTATAAAAAATTTTTTCAGCGCTCCGTCCAGTACTATATATCGATGGATATAACATTCAATTTTAGCAGAGAAGAAATCTATTTATTTTTCTATGTGGAATACCTCGCTCTATCGTGTCAACTAGCCGGAGAAATCGCGATATCTGGGCCACGTGACGCGGTACATTGTTATTAGGGAATGCTACTGGCTACGAGTACCGGAAGGTACAAGTTTTTCTTATATAGCAGGGTTGCGGGGTGCAGTTCAGACATGGGAAGTGAGCATTACTGCCTGAGGTGGAACAATCATCAGAGCAACTTGCTGGGTGTGTTCAGTCAACTGCTGGAGTCGGAGTCGCTGGTGGACGTGACACTGGCGTGCACGGAGGGACCGTCGATACGCGCACACAAGGTAGTCCTCTCCGCGTGCTCCAGCTACTTCCAGGCCCTGTTCCTCGACCATCCGAACCGTCACCCCATCGTTATCCTAAAGGACGTACGTTTCGCCGAGCTACGTACCCTCGTCGACTTCATGTACAAGGGCGAGGTAAACGTCGAGTACTGCCAGTTATCGGCCCTCCTCAAGACAGCGGAGAGCCTCAAGGTTAAGGGTCTAGCGGACATGACGAACATCAACGCGGCGGTAGCATCCAGGGAAGAACAGCAACAGCAACAACAGCAGCAACAACCGCAACAGCAGCAGCAACAACAACAACAACACACAAGTACCTCCGATACATCGCGAGAGCATCACCGAGAACGAGAAAGAGACCGAGAACGAGACCGAGACCGAGACCGAGAACGAGATCGAGAGAGTATAAAAGAGACGAGCGGCAAGGAGAGGGAACGAGAATCGAACGTCACCACAGGAGTGTCGGCCGGTGCTAAGGAATGCGAGCAGCAACAGCAACAACAGCAGCAGCAGCAGCAATCCAGCAACATTGTTCAGAACACCCCCAGCGAAACCGCGGATGCGGTGGACATGACGGATTGTCCGCCGTCGCCCGCGGGGCCCGGTAGTCCGTGTCCGGGACCGTTGGCCCTCGACCGACCCAGGAGGGACTCCGAGGATGCGGCTAGCCTCGAAGAGACGAGGGCCGGCTCTCTTAGCCCGATTTCGGTGCACAGCGGACCATCCGACATGAGCCTCAGCAACAACACCGGCGGCGGCGCGCCCGGTAGCGTGCTGCCGTTAAACTTGCCGCAGAGCCGGCTTCCGTCCCCGCACAGTACCGAGCCCCTAGCCGGCCCATCGGGCTTACCCCCAGTCCAGCAAGTTCCGCTAGTAAGTAGCAATGAGATTAATCTTTGAGCGGAAGTTCCATCCTGATCCGGGCAAGTAGGATCCATTGAACTTAGAAACAATCTTGACTGTTGTAATATTTATCTTCGATATCTAGCAGAAAAAAAAAATATCAATTAAGCTTAAAAAGTTTAAAGTAATCAAATAGATCTTTCATGTACATTGAATAATTATATATTAATTTAAATATTATATATCCACGTAAAAACTTTGATATGTTTGCAGATGTGTTGAATTCTGCTTGCCCAGATATATTAGAAAATAAGTTGTTTAAATAAGAGTAACTTGGTATCGATAAAATGCCAGTCAGTTATATTATTATTACGTCAACACTTAATCTAATTAAACTTAAAAATTTAATCGACCAAAAAATCTATTAAACCGTTAAAATTTGTGGATTGTGAAATATGTTTTAAAAAATATTTAGACATGAATTCAATAAAGCTTTATCGTAATAGGGATTTTCTTCTGCATTCATGAAGCTTAAATTTGTTTAATAATTTCGATGCTATCTGTCGATAGCGCCGTATGACAACCGTGATCTCGATATCACTCGTTTATTGTTTATTTATTACCTGGATATAAACAGGATGCACTTTTCCATTGCAGTCCCTGAAAAAAGAAATGGACTGGGAAAGGTCGACCGAGGAGCGTAGCGCGAGTAGCGAGATATCCGCAGACTACAGACTCCCGCCAGATCCGGTAAGTCTTCCTTTTTCCGGCGAGCCATATTATATATACATATATATATTTCCAATTTATTATTGACTACTTTTTATTCTCGTATCCTCTCTTTGCTCTGCATTTCTATATACATATATATATATATACATATACTATATATTGATAAACGTCTCGCTCATTCGCAATCGTCGGCAGGAGCTGCGCGTTGCGGATGAGACGACTATCCATTGCGCCAAGTCCCTTCAAGTTGCAACTGTAATTATGCGTTGCAATGCATTGTACTACATCATTATTATGACCGAATCACGGCGGATCATTCGTGACGTGCTACCCGGTATAACGACAGACGCGACTATGAAGTATCGTCGATGCATATAAACGTACTTTGCTTCACCCAGAAGTCCGACGGTGATCGCATACGCACGTACACGCGCGTATGCACGCGTGTATGTGTATGTGCGTCGAATTCACTTTGCATGTGGGTCTCTTGCATGTGCCCAAGTGCTTTGCTGTTTGCTGCTCTCCCTGCTAATTTGATAGGATTATCGCGTTATCAACGAAATTGCCGCTACTCTGCGGTGTCTCGCGCGAGAATCATGATCAATGATCTCACAGAAAGCAGGATTCTCGTTCGTTCTTGCGCTTTACTCGTAACGATTTTTACCTGTCGACAGTAAGCTTATAGTAACCCACTCCTTATGATCGAGTTCTTTCGATGTTTCGACACGAGATGTTTTCTAAGATTTTCTCTTTATCAGTCGACGCTCTTGTCGACAGTTCTCGTTGACGTCAAAGCATTATTTTAAAAGCATCCTTCGTATAACTTTTTTTTTTGTAAATTATATAAACTGCAATTAGATTCGCGTGATATAATGTAAATATTGTTTCTAATGGTGAACGAAGAAAAGAGAGAAGGATGGATGAATTCATACAAAACTATCGCGGCGAAGATTTTGACATGGATATCACAAAGAGGGAGTGTAAATGTTAGACTTGCAACAAATGATTTGTTAAATAGTTTTTATAAAAAATTGAAGACACTAAGTTACCGAAATATCCATTAAGTACAACGCACATTCATGTAGATGCGAGGACAATTCTTTATGTACATTTTCTAATTACCATTATCGCTTAAAAGGATTTCATCCCTTGAGACTCTTATTTGTGATACTTAAACCTTCTTTATCAAGTTTTCATTCGTGTGTCATTCGTTTAAGAGCGTCATCGGGACGTAATAAATATGAGGAAACGAGATTATGCATGCCCATCTATCGTGGCAAATATATTGTCTTCTTTTCCGAACTAATCCACTGTGTCCATCACACCCCTCGTCTTCTCTCTGCTTTCCGATACACAGATGCATACACGCATTCTCTGTCTTTCTCTCTGTCTTTCGTCTCTGCTCGGAAGTCCAGTTTCTCGTCTTTATCTATTTTATTCATTCTCTCGGTTTCTAAATGTGACTACAGAGACGTGAACTTTATTAGACCAAAGCGAATTATATCTGATTTACCTTCTTAAGTAGGACAATTTTCTAAAGTGATGCTCGAAACAGGCATAAAACGCGTTGAAGCAAGGAAGGGCTAGGTTATATAAAGAATTTCTACTTAATTAAAGAATACGAAACTTTCATCTTCAGTTTCACGACTCTGTATCTTCCACTACCTCACAACCTTTTTCTACCCCTTCAGCATTCTTCTGCTTGCTACGCGTGCAGCTCGCGCCAAGAGTGTACTACTCAATCGTAAAAGCTCGGCCCCTTCCGTCTGTGAATTCCATCCCCACGTGCTTTGAGGGGACCGAAAAAGTACGCTCAAAGTCTGTCATGAGAGAGAGAGAGAAAGAGAGAATGAGAGAGAGAAAGAGAGAGAGATGAAAAAATTGACAAGCGAAAGAGACTACGAAAAGCCAAACGAATCCTCTCCCGTCCTGCCAGCCTGTCTTGCTAGCTCACTGTCAAGAAGTTGACCTTCGTTTTTGGCCATGATTGTTTTTTTACTACATTTATATATATATATACATAAATATATATACATATATATACACATACGTTATGTATACATCGCATATCGTTTGTACACTGTGGTATAAATATTTATATATATTTACATATATATTTTTCGCACAATATATATATATATATATATGTATATATATATACATACATACATACATATATTGGCAGATTGTTGACATATTCATTATACCATTTGTTACTTTGTAATATCTGTATTTCAATTTGTCGTTTTGGTTGAGTGCAATGCCTTTTGCTACGGCGAATAAATTTTGCGGCGCGGCACAATACGCTGCGAGTACGATAAAAGGGAGGAGGGACGAGAGGGGCGGGTTGAGAACGAGGCTGTGGGGGTTGTCATGAGCCCGTATACATATATATCTGTTGCTATATTATATCTACGTATATATATTTATCCATTTATTTATATATATGCAAGATGTCTCCCTCGAAACTATTGCCGCTCGTTTTGTTTATAGATTTCTTGACCAATTTCGAGTTGATCTTTTCTTAAAGTTAATTTTGTATTACGTCTCATTTAGTAAGCTTAGCATAATTAGTGTTAAATATTTTTGTAAGCTAGCCTCACAGTAAAATTCTAGCAAAGTTCATTTAAAATTAATTAGTGAATCATCTTTCGCTTATTTTCTAAAACTTACTTTACCGCAAAATTCTTTGTTTTTGTTTACAGAAGAATTACATGAATAATTAATATAACTCATCTGCTTATGAATAATATTTCTATTTACATTTACGAATTGGTCAAAAAATTCATATATAGAAGGAATGGCGATAGCTCGAGGACACCCTGTATACATATATATATTTATACATCGTAACACACTCGAATAGTTTGTCATACATGTGCCTGGGGTGCGCGGCGCGCCAAACAAAAATGAGCGTCAACTTCTTGTGAATACCGTCTGGTGTGCTACCGAGAAGCGTTAGCTTCTCGCCACGCCGGAGACACTTTTTCCTCCGAATGAATGGAATTTATGAATTAGACACTGAAGGAAAGAAAGAGAGAGAGAGAGAGAGAGAGAGAGAATAGAGAGACAGAGAGAGAGAGAACCTCTTTTAGTCGCAACACGTGCTTATAGTAGTGTCAAAAGAACGAGCTTGCCTGTACTTTCTTTATTTCTTTTTTTTTTACCGAAAACTTAGATGCATTAGAAAGAATTAGTCGTCAAAGGGAGAGAGTAAGCGAAAAAAGGGAGCACGATACGAAAGATATCTTATTTTTTTTCTTGTTCGTTCAAGGTAGCCGTGGCGTTCGTTCTTTTCTGAAACAACGCGCTGCGATGTGTGTATTTATATATATATATACAAAAATATATATATATATACATGTACATACATAATTTACATAATAGACATATATACATATATGTAATATATGTGTGCATCTGTGTATCTTGCAGATCAAGTAGTAGCCGGGACGATTTTGTCACGCGTTATTGCGGTAAACATGGTAGTATAGTTAGTACAATTAATATTAACGTACCATCAAGATATTTACGAGAGTAAACCAAAGAATCCAAAAAGAAAAAAGAATAAAGCAACTCGAAGTATAGATTAAAGTTAAGAAATAAAGAGAGAGAGAAAGATGAAAGAGAGAGAGAGAGAGAGTGAGAGAAAGAGAGAAAGAGATTCAAAAAGAAAGAGAGAGAGTCGGAGATGAGTCTTTCCCGCGGGGGTACAGAGCGCCGGAGGGAAGACAAGAAGTTGATGTTCTTGTTTGTTTGGTTGCAGGAGTTGATGGGTGTGGATGAGCGGGTGTTTGCGTGCATGTACTGCGGTGCCTCGTTCCTCCACCAGAGCAAGCTGACGCGGCACATCCTCTCGCACAGCCTCGAGTCGCTCAAGTACCGCGAGCAGGCGGCCCATCTGCAGCTGCAGGCTCAGCTGGGCCTCGAGCCCGGCATGCACCTGCCGCCGGAGGCCCACTACCCCGCCGCGGGTACGATTGAGCCGATGGACTTCGAGCTCGCGGCCCACTCGGACCCGACCTCCGGCGTCGTCCTCTGCAAGTTCTGCGGCAAGTCCTTCCCGGACGTCGGCTCGCTGATCGCCCACCTACCAGCGCACACCGGCGACCGGCCGTTCAAGTGCGAATTCTGCGGTAAGGCGTTCAAGCTGCGCCATCATATGAAGGACCACTGTCGCGTGCACACCGGCGAACGGCCATTCCGGTGTACGCTGTGCGGCAAGACCTTCTCGAGGTCGACGATACTCAAGGCCCACGAAAAGACACATTACCCGAAGTATGTGCGCAAGTTCCTGTCCCCGAGCCCCGTGGACCCCTCCGAGGAAGAGGCTCCGCCGCCGCCACCGCCGCATCATTGAGTTCGCCTTAGCCTCAGCAGCAAAGACCGCCGCCGCCACCGCCGCCGCCGCTATGCCGCTACCGTCAATGACGACGACGACAACGTCGACAACGATGATGACGACGATCACCGTAGGGGACGCTCTGCTAATCCACGTGGCATCCACGTTATCGTCGTCGCCGATCGCGCGAACGGACTGGCGATGACAACGTTGGTACCGTCCCCGCTTCCGGTGCCGCCGCCGCCGTCGCCGCCGTTGCCGCGACGCGCCCCTTCGACATCGTCCCCCATCCGCACATTCTGCCCTAATCCCACCCCGCACGTTCCACCCCAATTCTCCACCGATACCACCCAGGCCCATCTCCTCTCGTCCATCTGCTGATCGCGAGCGTCGCGACGCACGACTCCCCGCGTCAACGGTCCCAATAATTGAGCGACGGGGCAAGAAGCCGGCGGTGTTTCTAGTTAGTCCTGTGATTTTGGTTAGGATGGTTGGTAAACGCGTGTTCAGGGGGAGGGACACGTTAATAACGAGCTCCCTCGTTTAATCAGTGCTTTAAGACGAAACGTTTAGCTTATTATATACATATATAAATATATATATATATATATATAGATATACATATATATATTATATATTATAAATTATACGTATATATATATCGATAAATTATTAAAGGTATATATATACATATATACACCATACAGACACTTACACACACACACACACACACACATACATACATTATGAGCGACATGGGGTTAGTTAAAGAAAAGATAAGAGAGGGTGGAAAAAACGGGCAAAACGACACGGAACGAGAAGGGTAAACCAGGAGGGAGCGAGAGGGGAAAATTTGAGCCGCCACGGTTGGTGCTTTTAAGAGATTTTGATAAAATGCTGTGAATATTATATTGATTACGATTAACTATAAACTATTGTAATAATGTACTGACGTTGTACGATGTACGATGCGACTGTTGTTGATATGATTGAGAATATTTTATACAGTTGACACGGGGGGTTGGGAATAGAACGCGCGCGCGCCGACGATAAAGACACGACCGGAAGTCGGGGGGGGGGAGGGTGGGTGGGGAAGACAGGAAACGTCCACTTAGTGAAATTCTATGCGGTGCAATTCGGTGGACGCGCGGTTTATAAAATTCATACCTAATAGGAAAAAGTGACAGAGAGAGTGAGAGAGAGAAAAAAAAGAGCGAGAGAGAGAGAAAAAGAGAATTTATTACGAATGCGCTGGTATTAGTGGCCTCTTCGATTAACGTTTGTTCCTCATTTTTCTCCAAGACGACATCACTTATTTTTGCGGTCCGATCGTCGCAAATCGATGATTTAATCATGGACACGTCCGATACGCGAACGACGTAAAACGGCATTGTGCACCGCAATGGGAACGTCGATCGAATCCTCGAAAAGTCTTTCGTTCACAGCCCGCGAAACGCACTCTCCGTCGTGCGTCCTTTCGCGAGTTTGTGCGCAGATTCGTCTCGTGGTAACGTGATTCGGGAAGAAATCGAGCACGCGATTTCCGCGAAGCCTCTCTCTCGGACATCGTTTCCCGGTGCAACGTTTTCCGCTTGAAGATCGAGAATCGCGACGAGTAGTGCGACGACGCGGTGGCCATTGAGACAGTGCAATACCTGACTACGCGACACACTATTACGTTACTTCTTTTTTTTTTATTCGTAATTTAATTCTTATTTAACGTTACTTATGTCCTTAAGTAAAGTAGTTAGATAATTCAATCGCGTTGAGATTCGCGATCTCCGGACGACGTCCACCTTTCGTTCCACTCGCGAGCTCGTTTTTATTTATTTATAGCCCCCTTGACCCCCTCGAACGGGGAGACACCCGGATGGGCGTGATCTCGGAAAGAGTATGAGGATCTCACGTGGATTTCATCTTTGCGGTGCGATGGTATACGGAATATCGAAGTTAAATTCGCAAGCGAATCAAATACGATATCGTATACACCGCAAACCTCCACGATAGAGATCGATATAATGCAGAATGTTCGGTAATAGGCGTGTTGCCCTTAAACATTTCTGTTGGAGCATCAAACCGAATTTTGCATTTTGTCAGCTTTTAATGAGAAATATCTCACTAATCAAAACAGGAATGTTCAAACTATTAATTCGCCGAAATTCCTTACATTTTTTTTTCAATCACATATAATTTAAAATAATAAAATTATGATAGCGATCAAAAAGCTTTTTAAAGTGGAAAAATTATTTGATCATCGCTCGCGATTGTTACCTCTCACGCCTGTTATCTTATATCCTGCGTATTACCCGCGTTATGCACAGCGACCCCCCAACGTCCGAGTGATACGAGAACCAGTATTTGAGATACATACTTTTGTTTTCCTACTAGGTAAGGTAAGGTAATTAGCGCGCACGCAAGTGGCCTGTGCGAGCAGACCGACGGCTTTTTTTTTCGGAAAACGAACGGGACGACCATTGTCGACGGCAGCCGACCGCGACGGCGGGTTCGATTCCTCGAAGGCGAAGGTACAAACGTAATTCCCATTGATTTTTCCCGCCCCTCCGTCTCTCGCGAGGTAATTTAATTCGGCGTGACACGCGAGTGTACGCGGACGAAAAACAGCCGCGTCTTCGCGGATCCTCGAAAACGGTAAACATATTATCATGGCCGGAGCGATTGCATGCGATTGCAGGCGAGCGCGCAACGAGGCTCTTTTCCCCGGCCTCTTCCTCTTAACCGATTCGATGAGCGCATTGTATATTTAGCAGCCACTTACTTTCCGTCGTCCTCCTTGCAAGGGCCTTCCCTTTCCCCCCTGTCGAGCGGAGTCGCTCGAAATCGATCGATCTCTGAAATATTCATCGCATTCCGTGCGCGGAGGCCTGCGGAACGGCACCGAAGGAATCGCCTTGCGGGGAATAGGGAGGCATCGACGTACGCGCGCGCGCGCGCGAGCCGATTTTTCGGTCTCCTTCGAATCGCCGCGCCGCGAGTAGATAATCTCTTAACAGTTGATCCTGCGAACCGTCATCTCTGTTAGGCGGTAGACGCGTAAAACTGACACAAAAACTGACGCGTACACGTCGGAAAAGTGTTATCTGAACCCGCGCCCTGCGCCGCATGCGAAAAGGGTTGTTTTCGAAATAAAATTTGCGCCGGGCTATTTTTATGGTAAAATCTTTTTAAATGACTTTAAATTTCAGCCAAAACTATTTTTTAGTTGGATATTGTTTTTAATGTCGGATATTTTTAATATTTTTCATATATATTTTATTGGATATTATTTTCAATCATTGGAGGGCACATGAGAATCTAAAATTATTATAGCACATGTTCCTAATTTAATATCGTACGTTTATAGCAGCGTACGCTGGGTTTAACTCGTCTTCAATATCTTAGGATCGGCAATGTGACGCGCAGTGCGCAATCGGTAGCGAAATGATTTTATTTAAAGCTGTGATGAGAGACTATACGAATTGTTCTTATTCGGACGCGCGATAAAAATCGCGCGTTCTTCCACGAATATCAATCGCTTTTCTCTTTATTTTGAAATCGTCGCGTTTACGTCTCCAGCGGTGATCACGATCTCGGCGATATTTCTGTGATATTTCGCAACTGCATCGGCTATTCTATTAGCACGCAATGCACTTGTCACTTATCGTTTTACATTCCATCGCTGTCTTAGTTTTTAATCTCGGAGATATATGTAAGATGCTCTCGTCTTTCGACGTTCAACTCTCGATTCGAGGGGGGGGGGGGGTTTCACGCGTGTGATTTATTTGTGATCTCTCGAGCGGCGTTAAACTTAATGCACGTTAACACTCGGCCGTCCGATTCCGAGTTATTAAAAATTGAATTTGCCTCAACGAAAACGCGTATTTCACCTTCGGATCTGCGCTTGCTTTACTTAAGTCCTTCGAAACGCGCAGCACGATATACCCTTGGGAGACGTAGACGCGAACGGAAGTGTATTCTTGGTGAAATACTTCCGTATTTTAAGTAGAAATTTTACTCTGTTGTACAAAATACAAATCTTTGATTATTTATTCGAAATTGAACACAAGCGTGATTTATTTTGCACCCGTGTAAACAAAAAGATAGCATTTAAAGTATTGCGCGCATCTATCGTGCGAATTAATTTGTTTCGACGGATAGAAGGATGAGAGTTTCATTCTACTAGCGATATACGAGTCCCGCCGGTCTCGAGAGCGCGTAGCTTTAATTAGAATATTCGTCCGGCAAATCGGCATTCCTCTGAAAACGGGATTTTAATTAATATTTACGAGTGACGGTGCCGTTAATGACTGGCAACCGAGAGGGTACATTGAAATGAAAGTCCTGCCGCGATTCTGAACGAGCCTGATTAGAGTTGGCGTTTGGCAAATGGATCATAAAGTTTCCAAATACCGTATCAAAAATGCTGTCAGCGGGTTGTAAATTCCGGAATACGATTAATTAAATCCCTCGCGCAGCACACGGCATTACACAACAGACGGCGACGCGTCTGTCCGTCCATCCGCTCGCGGTATTAAAATAATGATATCGCGAATTAAACATGGCGCGCGCTCTCTCTCTCCATAAACTCGTAACTCTATATTCGAGACTCGAACACAGCGACCATTTCTATCGTGCGATTCGCGAATTCTTCGTGTCTGGACATCATTCTGCATTCACATATTCATTCATTAACTTATTCAGTTAGTCGTATTTCGCAACATATAAATTGAATCTGACCAAACAGAATGGAAACCTCTTGCGTATTTTTACCGCTGACCGATAGATAAAATAAACAACGGAAATCAGAACTATTCTAATCAATGAATTTGTGCATTATGCAAAACAAGTACGTCAAGATTTTATTTAACAAAGAAGAGTATGTGACAGAAATGAAAGAAAGTCGTGTTTCACGTAAATTGAATCTGGCCAAACAGAGTGGGAATCTCTCACATATTTTATTATCGCAATCGCTGACGATAGATAAAGAGAATAACGGAAATCAGAATTATTCTAATCATTATGCAAAACGATCACGTCGAGATTTTATTTAGCAAGAAAGATTGTGCGGCAGAAATGAAAGAAAGTCGATATGTTGGGTTTAAAAATATATAGTACATCCAACTCTTGCTACTCTCCAAAGGTCATTTTTACCTCCGGATACGCTCATTTACGTTCCTTCTTCATCTTCTATGTGCTTTATTTCGATAGTCGTTGACAACAGTATCGTTGAAAATATTAGTTTGTCACCGATTTACGTATAATCACGGCGGGGACATAATATCACAAAAAGAAAAGATGAGTAAAGATAAAATATGAATCACAATCACTTGACATTTATATCGCGGCTCGCAACTCGGTCGCAATCTTCGCGTTCGAATGCGCTTATTCGCGTTAATTTTCCGCGTAATCGCGCGGAGTTACGCACTTTTTTATCGTCCCGATCGTGGTAAACAGCCACGAGGAGGTTTTTCCGCAAACACCGTCGTTATCGTCGACGATTCTTTTTGCGTCGCGTCTGTTATCCGCTCGGAGTCCGGTCGAATCGATCGGCAAGGAAAATGGTAAAATGCTAATCGGAGGACTCCGCGGGCGTAACCTTGCAATCGTAAAAATACAATGAACGCGAAGGAGTATATAACGCACGCCGACGCGACCGTCGTGCGTTATCTCATCGTTTACGAACACGTACTTAAACGCGTGTGCTTTGTGCGCGCGTGTCACGGCAGATAAATTGGACAGTGATGCTCAAACGTTTCGGATTCTTGTAATCGCGTTTTCGTTTTTTTTTCCGCATCACCCGGAATTAAACAATTAGACACAAAAGTCACGTTTTTAAATCTTTTGATGTAGGAAATGGTGCTTGCCATAGATATGTTTCTCTCATCTCGCGTCACACAAACGAAATCGTTTCATATACTGCGCGTGACTACAGCATTCGCAAAATTCGGTAGAGACGGTCAGCGGAAATTCAGACCTACTTCGGAAGCAACATTCGGCGTCGAACGTGACATTGCATACTTCGCGTAAGATAAAATCGTCGTCGCCCATCGGACTGGAATCGTCGCCTCGCCCATTTTCGTTAACTCGCGTAGTGAGATTTCTTCAAGAGACGCCCGTGGGGCTCGTCCGCGGTTTTACGTCGCTCGCCGAATTCCGGGGTCGTCCCGTCGTTTACGCAACGATACGCGTCGCGGAAGCGCGGAGTCGCAATTATTCGCGCCGCGAACGCAGAACGCAGGATACGGACGATCTCGTCCGTTAAAGTGCAATCGAGAGGAGAATTAATGAGCGGCACGACGTGCACCGCTGGCGTAGGGTACAATCAGTTAGCAAAGTTCCAATTAACCTAGGTTTTAAGTCATCCAACGGCTCGTGTATACGCAAAAGAGAGAGAGAGAGAGAGGGAGAAGAAAGGAGAGCAAATACGAGTTGACGTTTAGTTTCCTAGCAGCTATGTCGCTCTAAGGCTCTCCTATTTCAAAGGAATCTTCTTTCACTCCGTGAAATTCGCTCCGAGGCACTTCGTGCCTCACGATCATAGATATTTTATATAGATGCAGATAGATACTATAGATGCAGATGCGCCGGTGTATGACCACTATATCTTCTCTCGTCTCTCTGTAGTTATATATAAAATAATCTAAGTTTACTCTTTCTAAAAAAGAAAAAAAACGATGAATTGTGAACGATACGATAATGCGACGAAATGACATTCCTATTTAGGACAGAAATTAAATTGTATAACGATATTTCTGTGACAGGTCAATCACTGATGCATCTGTTCTAGGTCGATCACAATTAATTATTTGCAGCGATGAAAGGTTCGTAACGTGTCAAAGAAAATCTTTAGTTATATCGAACGCTTCATATATTTTGTTAACGCCTATTTCCTCTCGTCCTCCTCCCTGCTTCCTTCCGATTGCAATTTCTTTTCGATCTCATCTCTTTGCCGCGAAAATCCTCGCGAGAAAATGCACGTGCCTCGGATATTATTGTACGTCGGACTGTATTGTATATAGGGAGAATTTGTATGTATATGTTGGATAAGTATTCGTCATGTACACA
The DNA here is from genome assembly GCA_035220615.1 of Leptothorax acervorum. Lineage (NCBI taxonomy): Eukaryota > Metazoa > Arthropoda > Insecta > Hymenoptera > Formicidae > Leptothorax > Leptothorax acervorum. The sequence goes on along the minus strand of JASTWQ010001267.1, from coordinate 2,225,433 downwards.
TACATACACATACACACACGTACACACTTAGGCTTTTGTTCCGTTTAAGAGCGACTTTGGCCAAAAATACTGAATGTATCGTTTAAGATCGCACGAAGCTCCTATATTGCATATATATTTTACGTAGGAATGCTTCTAATTTATCCTTAATTTATTATCATCGGGAACATGGTGAACCGGAAAATTAGAGGAGAGCTCCGACTCCGGCTTTTGGAGATCCTAGAAAAAATATTGCATCCTCGCAGGTCTCCCCGCGCGCCGTTGTCGAGGATCTTAACTTACAATTAGTTTCGTAGTAGCTTTTGAGTTTCTGTTCTAAAGTTCCTAAAAACCCGTTCTAATTCAACTGTACATAGTCTAGATTTTAGCTTCGTACTTATACTAGAACGTGTAATATCGTAATAATCGTTGTAACGCGCCATGTAGAGCGTGACTATGACGAAGGCAATTTTTCAAGATATCCAAAACTTGATGCAGGCCAGTCTTGTGCGTAATATCTCTCGAACCGTAATCCGTGGAACCCGACCGATTGCGTTTCCACCGTACCTACTTCCGTCCGCATGCGTTGTGAGATTTTTCGTTCATATACATATAGAGCGTAATACTTAAGTTCTCGCGCTAATCCCGCGCGACGCGCGTCAGTATGTTTGGCGAAAAGTCTGCTACGGTAGAGTCACAGACGTAGGAACGTAACAGGACGAGTATAATCCTGAATGACCGTACCTATGTACTGATGTTTATATGTTTAATGTGTCGTATAACCAGTTTCTCATGTCCGTGCCGCTCAAATTCGAAATCTTTCATCACAAAACAACCATGCAGATTGATAAAAATCTTTTCTGATCGTTGACCTTTTTGCATAAAATGTTCAAGGTAGTTTAAAAAAATTATTAAAAATTCGAACTTTGTATGATATTTGTAACTATTTTTATTTAACGAGAAGAGAGCTTCGCGTAACAAAATTTATGTTACGCGGACTTATACTCATTGTAAATCATGTTGTTGCTATCGAGCTAATGAGAATATTACAGGAAAGAGAATGGCACAGATGGATGCACAAAGTGTGAGTGGATATCTAGAATCACGTATTTCCGACTTCGAACTGTTTGCCATCTAATTATAATATCTCGGGTTTCGTGTAGTTACGTTCTTGCGTCTCGCATATCTCGAGTAGATGAGCGGCGAGATGCGCGACCTAGAGACACGCGGCTGTAAATATATGAAGCGCGATTTATCCTCTTGCCAGATGGTGTCATGATGCAATACACACATATCGAGTAATAGATTAATTCCTAGTTAGAGTTCCTGTGCAAGGAAGGCAAGCTTACCGACAAGTGGACTTTCTCGCCCTCTCTCTTTCGGCGTCGGATGACGCGTTAAGGCGCGACGTGACGAATGCGGCGAATCAGAAATAGGCGTGCGGATCGATGCGCGAACTTCGCGATTCATTTCCACGTCGGGAATAATTCTTTTTTTAGTTCGTTCTACGCGTCCCTCGCATTTTCGCGTTTAGCTCTCTCCTTTCTTGCTACTCGTATCTGGAGCACGAAGCTGCGCGCGGGGACGGAACGCGATTAGAAAAAATCGACGAAGATCGTCGAGAAGTGCACTATCGTTCGGAAATCTTATAGCAAAGCGTAAAACTGCATCGTCTATAATAGTAATAAAGACTACTCATCGTATAACTTAACTTAATAACATAGCAGGAAAATGATATATCATCCGTTTTATTGCACTTCCAGGGATATGTCTCGCATGACAGATAATTAAGAGTGTTTGTCTTAGGATTCATGGACGATGGTGCATATTAATTCTACTCGTGCGCATTGAATCTCAAAATTATTTTTAGAATTCAGAAAAAATCCATCTATTTATTTTTAAATTTGGAATCTCATTATTATAAGAATGCATTTGATATATCGTACAGTAGATTTTTAATGAAGAGCTTAAATGAACGATTTGGCGAAATTCTACAAAAGATTTCAAAAGCCAGAACACCCGCGATAATAATCATTGTATCGACATATATGTATATGTTTCGACATTTTGCATAATATTGCTTACGCATAATATTTATTTATTTATATCGATATCATGTATAGAGAGTTCGCGGGATTGTTCTCCGTTGCATAACGGACGAAATAATAGCGGTCCAAATACGATTAGCAGTAAAAGATAGAGTACGCACCAGCAATAATCGAGTGTGAAGACCTATAGCTGCTATAAGCAGACGCTAACGCACGAATGTAGACGTAATAAAATGCTCGTTTCTATTTTAGAAGCTGTCGATAGTTTCAATCGATTTCCCGCGAGGTGCCCGGGATTACTTTATCTTCTCATTTAGTAGAAAACATTTACAGTATTAAAAGAGTTACAAAGAGTTAAGTAATCCTGTCGAGGTTGTTCCGAGCGTATGCGTGTATACAATATTATCGGTCGTTAATTTTATATAATATATACATAAATATATATATACATATACACATACATCTATATATATATACATATATAAATACATTTACGGATACACAACGTGTAATTGGCAAGCACTTTAACAAAGTACAAGATATTAGGGTTACTATCATTATGATTGGAAGCAGCGTGCATGGATGCGTGCGTGTGTGCATGCGCAGATTTGCGACTTTCAGCAGATTTGCAGGTAATGCGTGAACGCCTCGCGCGGATAACGAATGGCGCGAAGCGCGTGTAAGAAAATAACGGGGAGCAAAAAGGAACGTCAGATGTACAATAATTATTTAGGTACTTATACACATACGGATCCACGTGTCGCTATATTGTTTCCGGACTAAAGTTCCTTAGGGGCACCGCGAATTTGCTCCGAATTCGAACGCCGCCCCGATGTGATGACGGTGCTTTGTTTCTCTTTTAATTGTACCATTAATTTTTATCATCATCCTTACGCAGTATACTTAAGTTATGTAAGATTTATTTTGTTATTCTAACATATACACATTATTATTAATTATTATTATTATTAATTATTAATATTATTGACTATTCAGTATATATTATTACATTTACTCTCTCTCTTTTAAGCATATATTAATTAAAAATATATGGATACCTATTTTCTCAAATACAAACTTCCGTTCGCAATATTTTTTATTTTCTTTTCCTCATGTATATATTGAAATAGTTTAGTTATTTGATATACACCCCCCCCCCCCCCCCCGCCCTCCCTTTTATATATGCCTTGCGTGCGCACATATTATTGATGAGTATCCGGCTCTACTTCCACACTCTCAAACACCGCTAATCATATTATAATGTGGCTGTTATTAAGTTTCTTTACTCATATATAATAATCTATTTTTTTTTATATTTCCGTCTTAGTTGAACATCTCTATGTATTTTTTGGCGACTATTAATTCCAACTCGACGCGCAAGTCATACGCAAAATTCGCGTATATCGCGTACACAACGCGCGTAATTCTACTGTCAAACTGTACGTTTTTAACGCTGGCTGCAAAACGCAGCGCAATTTTTAAAACGTCGCGAGGAATACCCGAAAACTTACGTCGCGTACTTATTCGCCATCGGCGTGTAAGTCTCTCGACGCGCGTTATCGAGTTCCTAACATGGAAATGTGTGTAATGTATATGTATGTGAATTATTTTCCACGATATATCCATAATTGCACCGACAAGCGACGGACTTTGGCGCAGGTACGAGCCGATTATCGGGTCATCGGTACCGAACGCGACGGACGAAAAAAAAAAAAGGGTCACGCAAAATGAGAATTCGATCGCACTCGGGCTCTATCGCGAGAGAAAAGGGGAGGACGTAAATCGACATCGGTGAGGCCGCCAGCGCACTCGATCGATTGTAACATAAGTAGGCATTAACGATTAACGAGTTGAAAATGGGAGGAAGCACACACAATAAGTGGCATAAGCATACCTACGTATAGTATTTTATCGCAAGGCATAGGCCAGCAGCAGCATATAGATTTACGATTACACGTAGGCGAGATAGCCTTACTACACACACGCATATTATTGGCAGGCACGTCAGCGCAACGTATGTGTGTGCGCGCGCGCGCGCGTACGTGTTCCGCCCTGTAGGACAGTGCATAAAGCCGGTGGGTCTCCAATACGCAATACGCGCGGTTACGTTCGATTATTCGAAATCAAAGGTATCGCATTAAAATCGAGCAACATTTTCTCCCGCGTACAGAATCGTTCGATAATATAGTAATAATATCAATAAATTATAAATTACACCGCGTTCTCGCGAATCCGTGCTCTCGCGGTTGTTACTCGTTTTCTTGGTTTCTCGCGAACGCGTTAATCGCGACACGTCCGTGTCTCGAGATTGAGTAGCGTCTTCGGAGTGAGGAGCATTGGAGACGACCGGCCGAAGCGAGTTCACCTATGTGCAGAAGGTTCGTGCTGTCCCTTCGCGACAGTTATTGTGCACGTGCTCGTGCGTTTAACGGTACGACGGATTTTACGGTGTGCGTGAACGAATAACATTCGCATATCAGTTTCTACTTCATATCAAGGTGCATCAACGACGGTGAACCATCCACCAAAACTCGATCACGTAGATCACTATCGTGATGCGCGTGTGTCGCGCGCGAAAACGCACGAGATCCGCGCCCGCGCCGCTAATTAACCGCGCCGTATTCGCGCAATTGATCCGGCCTGCCCGGGCGGTAAATGCCTCGAATCACGAGGCATAGGTACAGAGGCATATGACACTTGGCGAATACGGGTCTCGCGCGGCGGCACCCAGCGCTCTTTATTCGTTGAATCTCAGGAATAGACGTTAACGCATTCGCCGACGCAGATTCGCGATTTCGAACTGATATTTTTTATTCGACCTTTCCGGCCCTCCCCCGCCAGGGTTTCCGCAAAAGTTTTGACCGACGTTCTCCTATCACACGCGCGTTTTTAGAGGCAGACATATTACCTATATAGAGGGAGAAGGAGAGAAAGAGTAGACGTTAATCGCTTTTGTACATATAGAAGCAGTCGCTCATACTCGTTGATGCCTTCCTTTATATGTTTCGAACGACTGTATTGTTACGCGAATGCACTCACACGGCGACAACAAGCGGGCAGTCTGCACGAACCTGAAACCAGGTCAGGGGATGAGAGCTTATGCTTAACGCGTAAAATTGAAATTATCGATTAATCTCGCTAGCCGGATGTTCGAGTATCCGATGCGAAAGGCAAACGCTTAGCGCTCGGAGCTTTATCGGTTATATCGACGAAACACTGTAATAAATTTGTACGTTATATAAGTGCAAATTTATTAACCATTTCCGGCGAAAGCCGTCGCTCTAATTTCACTCTATTATTTACCCATCTAATTATATCGAGTACCGAGCAACTTCTCAACGGAATTTCTGTTAATCGCGATCGATTTTAGTAAACCTAAAAATTATGCGAATTTAAAGATATTGATTGGCAAGCAACAAACAGAGAAGGAAACATGCAAATGCATGTGAACAAATAATTTAGGTACTCCTAAGATTATAAAACACACTTTGCCCTCAACCCTTGACCCGGGGCGATAATTATTGCTGTTAAAATGGGGAGAGAAGTGCGCGAGACAGAACAATAGTAATAAATATTAAGATTAAACGTAACTGATATCCGATCGATAAGCGACGGCGAGCGGCAAATAGCTCGTTGCAGTAGTTGCTCATGGAAGAGAAGATCAAGTGATCGAACGACAAAAGAAATGCGCGATGGCGGTAAAGAGAAAAACTGATGGCGCAACGTTTTAATCTTGCATTTAACATGTACGTTATTCTCGATATATTTTAGAAAGCGACTAAGAGACTGACTGAATTGGGAAAAGGAATACAGATATTTATATTGCCAGTAAACAAAAGCTGTCGCGATTTATCTGTACGATTCACTCCGACATTTCGATGGCAAATTTAAATAAAATTTTACTAGATAAAAAACATGTTAATTACTGAGGAGAGCTTGTTATATAAAATTTTTTATATAAAATTTGCCGCTGATCCGATCAAGTAATTGTAAATGATAATATTTGATCGCGGTGTCCCTCGAATGTACAGAGAGAAAATTTTATTACACATTTTTGTGAGTTTGGAAATTCGAAAATTGGCATTCCAACGACGATGGCGCGTTATAGAAACGCGCGGAGGGAAGTATCCGTTATTCGGACTGATATAATTTAAGCCTCACAAATTTTCCAAGGTACACGCTTGATCGCACAAAAGGCATACCGCGGATCGTCCGGTGCTTCGCACGTGTTCCCTCGCTTTTATAGGGTCCTTACTCTCTAATTAATACCGCGATTAATTACCTAAGCAAACTCAAAACTGCTGAGCACTTTGTCCACGATCGGAGAAGCGTGAAACGGCGCGATCACGTTGCTCGCGAGCCGCGGCTATAATTTCGACGATTCGCTTCGCTCAACATCTTCTCTTCTATAAACCGCCGCGCCATTGAGAGCAAGTAAGGAGGATAAAAGAAAAACTTAGGCGATTATAATGAAATCGAATATATCAGTTCACACACACGAGAGAACCTATTACGCAATGAATCCAATAGCAATAAATGTAAAAAGAAGTGAAGGTGAAAGAGGAGAGGGGGACAACTTTGCGGAGACGTCGAAACGTATGTAATCGACGCTATATGTATATCGTTTTCACACACACAACTGTAATATCCATCCGTTTCCGCGTCTCCGCCGCGATCACTCTACACTATACATATATAAATAAATAAATGAATAAACAAATGAATACATATATATGAAAAAAATATATATTATATGTCAAGAGATATTTATACTAGTATTTTAATAGTTTAGTATATAATATAATATATAAATATATATATATATATATTGTAAAAGAGAAAGGGGGTGAATGTAATATACAAAAGGTCGGACAGAATGCGAGAGAAACAGAGCGAGCAAGAGTGAGTGAGAAAATGTGACAAAATAACTGAACACTGTAAATACATGAACACGCATAGAAATATTATATATTCTACGATATATATTATATACATATATTGAATATGATTAGTGATATAGATATATACATAGAGTTATTGTATACACCAGCATATAGAGACAAATATGTGAATAGGAATTAATCTAAACTGAAATTAACTATAGGCAATGAGTATTTAGAGATTAAGACAAAGTTTATTATGTAAAGATGCATAGGCATTATTACTACGGGGACACCTAATCATAATTATTGAAATTATGATAAAAAAATTAGGCAGAGGAAAAAAAAACCTAGCGCGATGAGAACACATGTTGATAAAGTTCTTATATATTATAGGTAGGATTATATAATATATATATATATACTTTATTGTTTGTACATTGGGCACGAGTGCTCTCTTATTTTACTGTGATCCATGTTTTGTACGATTTTCGAAAGTCGCATCGCATACCCATAGGCCGGCATTAGGCAACGTTGCTTTTTCGCCATTTTTATCCCTCGGCTCGTCGTTTTGGGTAGAACAACCGCGTTTTGGACGAAAATTTGCCTACGTGTAGAATCCTCGCGAATATCAGTCACGCTGGAATAACGCGAAACCCGTAACGTAAAAATTATATCCAAGCAGCGAAACAGCAAGTATTCGGTTCATCGAAAATCTTCTAGATATTATTTTCTAGAATAATATTTCGCTAAATCCGCATAACAATGACAGCAACTATACGTAAAATCAACGTTATCGTTCGATCGAAAATTGGACAAATTTAGAAGACCCTGTAAAATTTACCTCTGAAATATTTTTCGGCAATTCCGAAGTAGCTTGTTACACACCTACGAAACATACCGTTCTTCCGGTCGTGGTGAGCAATACAGAACCATCTTGAAAATGTAACGACGAGAGACGATGTTCGGACAATTTTTTTTATTTTTTTATTTTTTCAATTTACGCCGCTATAACTTCCTCATCAGAATAGAACTGCGATTATTTCGGTGACATTACAGTTTCATGTTCTTTCATATTCAATCTTAGCGACCGTACTACTCTTTTTTCTTTTTTCACTCTAAACGCGAAATCAATAAAAGAATGTAATCGACCCTCGCGGACTGACCGAGCTCGAAAGGTGTTCAATGTGATATTCGTAAAGGTACGACAGCGGAAAAGAACGACAACCAAAATATTAAATTGATATAAAAGGATTATCATGGTTGTGAAAAAAAAATTGAAAACTACTTGCGTACATAAAAAGTAACTCTTGCTTTACTATTGGCTTCAATACACAAAATTTTTTTTTAAGTTTTCCCTTTTAAAAGACTCGGATCCATAACTTTATCCAAGATAGAAACGTACGGAAAAACGAAATCCCTTCGCGCTAACCATAATAATACTTTTATGTAACTCTTTCGTTGTGTTCGGATTAAAATAAAAACGCGGAAGATCTCTGCGATCAAAGAGCATTCGTGGATCGGCGGGTCTGGCGAAACGTCGCGGCGCAAAATCACGGGAAGAAATCGCGCGATAGGAAGATTCCATCGTCGAACACAGATTCCGTGAGTCTCGCGAAATTACGTTTAACGAAAACTTCGCGGGGAATCGCGGGATGCACGCGCGTGTCGAAGTGCGTCTCTTAGTCATGTCGAGGGTGGCGAGGAGGCGAGCGGGGTGCGGTAGAAGTAGGATGGAGGGTAATGGAGATATCAGGCGGAGATATGTATCCTCCGGCTTGCCTGAAGTACACGCCTGCACACGCACGTGCGCGCACACCCTCGAAAGCGGTGGAGTAAGAGGAAGGGAAAGAGAGAAACGGAAGACGAAAGAGTAAAAGGGATAAGAGGGGGGTGAGGGGGGGGGGGGGGAGAGAAGGAACAGGAAGAAATGCCTCTCTGGGGTTATCAACGGTTACAACGATCGACCCTTTGCGAGTTGGTCGAGTACGCGCGCCAGTAGCGTGGACAAAGAAATCGGTAGCCGATATAAATTCGGAGACACGTGTACCGAGAGCGAGCGAGAGAGAGAGAGAGAGAGCAAAAGAGCGGCAGTGGGAGAGGGAGAGAGAAAGAGAGAGGGGAAGAGAGCGAGAGCGCGAGACAGAAAGAGAAATAGAGAGAAAGAGAGAGAAAGAAGGAATTATAAGGAACGAGGGTGAGAGTAAAGGGAACGAGAGGGAAGAAAGCATAGGTCAGGGGTGTATTCACCTGGCGCCGCCCCAAGTCACGCCTACCTGCGCGATTCCGAGCGTAGGTAGGCACGCCTACGCGTGCGGCACCAACACGCGACGCACGGTACAGGATACGCACACACGCGCCGCGCCCTGCATCTACGCCGTCGTGCATCTTCTACGTATACGCGTGCACGTGTGTGCGCGGGTCGCGCAGGCATGGTGTGCGAGCGCCCGATCAGAGAACGCTAAGCCTACGCCTACTACTGCCTCCACGATCCGTACACACACACACATCGACGACAAACGCGATCGACTATTGCCGCCGCCGCCGCCGCCGCGCCGCGCCGAGTCGCGTCTGACTCCTACCGCGAGCACTGTCTGTTACTACTAGCCCAGTTAGGGGCATCGCACAGGGCGCGCGTTTCGCGAGTTTGCGGGATCAGGTCACCCGGTTACACGTTCCCGTAGCGCACCCGTATATCGCTTTGTGCTTGCGCTACGATTGCCGACGCCGGTATCCGTTTTTCGGATACCACCGACGGACGCATCGTGCCTGCCCCAAAAGTCTGTACCGTCAAAGAACGATCGGAAGACTTTTGTATAGAATGATAGGATCCCGGCAAGGGGTACACTTTGAGCTACCTTTCTTGCCGAAGTAATCTCGATTTAACAATATATTGAGAGAATCAGTAATAATTCGATCATGAGAAATTAAGAAAAGGTATTAGAAAAAAGTTAGATAAATTTATAAGTCAAATTACATGTTTTAGAATTGCAAATAAATAATTAAACTTATAACTTTATGTATATAAAATAAATAACGAAATTTATTTTTACACAGAAGCGCTTGACTGTCTGTACATATACAGAAACTGTTCAATTAAATGGATAAATTTATATTTCTTGGATAGCGATTAGCAAGAGGATTGATTTATCGCTCTTTTGAAAAAAATTATGCGATTGATGTTACTATCAATATCGCGAATATTGATAGTATTGATTGCACGATGGTCACAGTTAGATTCTTTTAAGTAGACGCGGAGGTATAGAAATAACTGAATCTCGAATATTGCTTGCTGATAAAAGAAGACGAATAAAAATTAGTTTATCGCGTTAAGAGATTACTATGATTAACGCTACTATCAGTACTTTAAGCGTCAGCTGTTGATTGTACGATAATCGCGATGGACAATTTAAGCTGGACGAAGAAGCGATTAAATGGGCATTATCAGATGATTATCATTATTGGTAAAAAAAAGAAAGAAAAAAAAGCACGACAGGTTTAATGCCACGTTTTAACGCTTCAAGTATAACCATCGATGCTTTGGGCGTTGCGCAGCACATCGATAGCACGAATCAAATCGGTTTATATCGCGATTGTATTTTTTTGCGAAACTTGCAATTTTTCTTTCGTAACGTGAAAGGACAGGCAGCTTCGCTCGCGTCGTCGTCGTCGTTCGTCGTCGTCGTCGCCGTCACCGTCGCCGCCGCTGTCGCGTTTACATCCGCGCGCACGTGTATTCCACATCTACGGGACAGAGACAGAGAAAGAGAGACGCGTGTGTATGCAACGCGCGTCAGCGAGATGCAGCAGTGTATACTCGTGAAGCACGTGCATCCCACCCCGCGTCCCTCCCTGCGACGGGCCGCGGGTACGTGCCTGCTTGTCGCTCCGTTATTAATGGGATCTCTTCCGCGGGAATTCCGCCAATAAGGTCGACGCGGCAGGATCACGGCCTCTCTCTTTCTCTCTCTCTCTCTCTCTCTTTCTCGTCTCTGTCTCGCTACCCCCTTCGTTTTTCCCCCGTTCGCCTCCCCCCCCCCCCCCCCCCCCCCCGCCCTGATCACGACGCTCAGCCTTGTCAAGCCGCTCTTTCTCCCCTCTGGCCGAGCTTTTCAAAGTACACCGCGTACATGTGAAAAAAAAAGTGTAGAAAAAAGTTGTACGCCCGACACGTCATATCTTACGGGGCGTGCAGCTCGCCGACGCTCTCGCCGACGCTCGATAACCGCGTTTGATGAATACCGATTTACCGCGCCGCGTATATACGTGCGTACTTTGCGCGCGCGGATGTGGCATGTGCGGATGTTAGGGGGTATATCTCACCTGTACGCGTGGTATCTTTCATCCCGCGCGCGGCGCCCGTGTGCGAAAACGTTCGCAAAACAATTTGTTATCTCTCTCGCCCGAAATGCAGTCGAAGGCCGCGATCGTGTATCAGAAAGGATTGCGAGAGTAGGATATCAATGCGAGATACGCGAAACGCGCTGAACTCGCGCAACGTATAAATGTGATATTATATATTTTACGCGCGAAGCGTAACACTTTCGAGGTAAATTTAGCGTCATATACCTACTCGAGGAAATATGTATATTTAAAATGTAATTCGCGAAAATATCTGAGACGCCTTCACTTTTTGAGATATTTTGGAAGCGCGACATTTACGCGCGGAGTTTTCGAGACATACCGTCGCCGACTTAAATGCCAGCGTCGAGCGATATAACGAAAGGCTGAGGGTACCGAGAATTATCAGCAATGTCGGACGTCGGTCGTATTGTGCACCCGCTGCATATTTCGCGTCCAAGACACATCCGTTTCCGTCATTGTTTCCACGGGGCAACATTGTATAATCGCGATACTTAGTAAGCACATAGTCCGAGATCCACGAATGCATTTCCGCGTCACTTTCTTCTGCGAGCGTGCATTTCGCGCGCGTTAACAGTTTACGAAAGAAACACGCGTCGCAAAAACAATTATGAAGGAGACCCGCGTGAAATGTAAATTATCCGTATAAGTTTGTAAATTTTTTTTTGCATTGTGAAGCGAGTACTCTTTCTTTTCTTCCAGTACTGCAATTAAATGTCATATAGCGTTCTCCCGAAGTGCCGACGAAAGTAATGCCGCCGCGTCTGTCGAGGCTCGGTTACAACGGGATGATAATTTTTCATGCAATTCCCCGACTTTTGATTCCCCGATAATCAACAGATACAGAGGTTACAGAGAATAGAAAAGAGGGAAAGAGAGATCGCATTATATGAACACGTACACACATCTTACACGTATACATACACACATACACACGCAGAGACAACGCAGTGTTCAATATTTTCGGAGTCACCCTGTAGATCTGAAAAAATCTCGCATACCTATAGTACTAACAGATTGTATAACACTTAAGCTTTCCATAACGATACGAAAGACATACGAAACCTACGAATTGTTATGTTTTCTACAGTAACGTTTGTACTACCGACTTACAACAATATTTGTACAATATACGATAAAAGAGAAACGTGTACCTATACAACATAGGTTACCCAGATGCAATAACTTTTTTAAACGGTGTTAATGGTTACCGGAATATTTTTCATACTTGTAACGACTCGTTGCGGCATCCGTCCGTCCGTCCGTCCGTCCGTCACGACGTGACGCGACGTGACGCGGCCGGTACCCGCGGCAACCACTACTCATTTCGTTTTGTGCCAACCAGAGTCTTAGATTTTGCTTTTCCAGGATTTAATAACGTGCTGTTAAAGCGTAACAACCATGTAACCGGACCTTTTAAGAAATCGAATGCCCCATGCCATTCCACTTTAGCACATCTCGACACCAAGCACCCACGCCCATTCGCTTGATTATCGAATATTAGAGGGAGAGAAAGAGAGAGAGAGAGAGACAAAAAGAAAAAGAAAAAAGAGAGAAAGAGAGTGTATGTATGAGTGTGTAAAAGAGAGAGAGAAAGAAAGAGAGAGGAAGTTGAAAGACAGAGGGAAATGTGTAGTGTACACATAGTTTGTCAGCAAAAAAAAGCGAACGTTGTTCTTCGAGCGAGCGAGAGACAGAATTTGAGCGCCGACGAGAAAATGTTTGTTTGCGACGAGACTCTTGAAACTATCTCGCCGCGTTAGTAATTCGATTATCGGACTTTACGATAACGGATACGGGAGAGCTGTAAACGGAACGCAAACGCCAATGGTGCCGTTACGATCTCTCCGCGATGCATTCGACAATGTGCACTCGATATTCCGATGCACCGAGTTGTCGCGGAAAATTAAGAGCAATATAACTCGCGCTTGTCATATATAGCTCACAATAAAATAAAGTTTTTAGAACGTAAAAGCCCTCGATGCTTATGCGCGACAGTATCATTGATGCTTTTTAATCGCATTTGCGGGGAAAGGCGTATTTAATTAAAAAAGTCCGAAAGTAAATCTTCAATTTTCTGTCACAAAGGCGACGCAATCAAACATTTAATACCTCAATCACTTGTTTCGAGATTTTCTTGGTCGCACTCTAGAGATCTTGAGTTCTCATAACAATGAATTAAGTTTCACAAAATTATCAACTTATCAAACCAGTAACTTAAAGCTCAAGAAGAAAAGAGAAAAAACAGTGCACCGAAAATAAAAACGCAATCGCATATCAATACATAAAATGTATAACATATTGTTCGTTAACACTGTAGCAAATCACGCGATTTATTTAAAACTTTATCCCCGGACTGAATAAATTAATTTTTCATCGTGTACTGCACTACACGATCGTGTCTATTAAATTTTTTTTTAATTGTATACCAAGAAATATATGCACGCAGAAAGAGAATAGTCGATGCAAAAAATATTTCAGCATTGCAATTTAAATATTTTTTGTCATCAACATCATTACATTAATAAAACATATTAAATTAGTATTTCGACACGCGGTTAATGATATATTTTTTTTTTTATCGATAAAAGATGCTCCCACTGAAGACACTCGCACGACTTTTTACAACTGTCGAGTGCATCAATATATTTTTAATCCGGTTGTACTGTTTGCTCTTCTCTGCTTTTCGAACACCTTGTACGTGTACGATATCGCGTGATACTCGGAACTCCCGAGTGCGACCTTGCTGATCTTAGATATTATGGGCTGCGATAGGACACGTATGTGAGTTATCGAAGCGCGATCTTCGTTCTGCGGTGAAATAAAAAACTACCGACCAACCGACCAATGCGTCTCGTTTTTGGATATTCTAGTTTATTTCGACGACGGGCCGTTCGACGATAGCAGAGCGACGTGATGTCAACTTCGTACGTGATTAGGCAACGAACGAGCGACGACCGAGTCTACATCTCACAATTTTTAACAGAATATTCTTTTTCTCGTTGCCATTATATCATTCATTAAATTATTGAGTATAAACGCAACAAAGGATTCAGAACAAAATTGGAGTAATTTATACTAAATGCATATAATTTGTGAGAGTTACTTTAACTATAAGTCTTTTTCTCGTATATATTTTTAGCAATAGATAATGTTAATTATCTCCTCACTATTTGTGAGAACAAAAAATTAACTGTCATGAAAAATTTCTTTCCTCTTAAAGATTCCTGTTAAAAATTTCTTTCTTTTTCTAAAATGAGAAAGTTAATTTTAAAACATTTATTTGGAGTCAGAAGAATTATGCATTTATGGGTTAAAAATTGTACGGTACAAACAGAATCTAACACCATCATGCGCACTTGTCTCTATCGCGAACGACTCGTGAGGGGAAAAGACATGGAAATGTATTGTCAAAAATCGCGTTGTGCCCCCGAGCTCATTGTAATCGAGTGTCACCGTGTTCAACTCGCACAAGCGTTTACTGGGACACTATAGAGACGTGTAAGATGGACGCGATGAAGGAGGCGACTGAACGAATAATTCGAGAGCATTTCCGTCCATCCGATACGTTTCATTCTGTGCTGCAAGTTTTGGCAGATGGATTGTTGAGAGGTTCTGGTATCAAATTATTCGGAATTAAACGTCACGGAATTTTTAATCAAAGCCGGAAAATCGCAGCCATGTGCGAATGCGTCCTGAGATTTGCGAGCTGACTTGAGTCTCGATTTAACGGCGCACATATGGAAATACGCGCGAAAAACGCTTGTGTACACGTATACATTTCAGCTGTGTGTCGGCAAGAATCGGACGTTTCGTAAAAATCGGCAAAATCACCTCTATATAGAAACTAGCAAAGGGAAACCCACTCCGGAAAATAAAGCCCACTCTCGTCCGTAAAGCTCCATCAACATCGATAACGCGTTCTGAACGTTCCGATCATAGCGGATAGCCACAACTGATTTGGCTTGGCGTAAAAAAAAAGAAGTGAATTAAAAGAAAAACTGGTTTGTTTCGATTCTTAGACGAACGAATGCATATCATAGTTGTAAATTAACAATTTGTGAAATAAAAGCTGCAAACTGTTTGTGTTAACAATACGTCACGTGCGTATACGATGTGTGTGTTCTTGCCTGTCTCTGTTGCGCACCGCAATCCCCGCCGTATATCCAATCTCGCGTGAAACCCAGAGCGATATTATGCCGTAGGGATTGTTTATCGCTATCATAAGCCGCGTTTGCGCGATACAAAGGGTAAGTGCATAGTTCATAATCTTCCATTCGAGCGTGAAACGATATTCTCGCCGAGACGTCATTCGAGCCGCGTTTGTAAGACAAATGAGAAAATTTGAGACGGGTTGAAAAACTTTTTTCAGCAAAATTATTCAACAAATTGTACGAGTCGTCGGTATCTTCCGAGGTGCTCGAATTACTGATGGAATTGCTCGAAGCATTCAAATTTTACATGGATTATTCAGAGTTAATCTCCCGATCTTCGGCGTTATCGGTGAATCGCTCAAATTATTCGGATTATGCAAATTGTGGTTGCAATTAATCGAGATGCTCGGATTAGTCGAAGCTCGAAATTCAAGTCGCACCGTCGCGGTCGCGTCGTACATTGCGCAACGTGCGACGTAATGCATTTTCTCTGTCGCAGGTCTCGCTCGCCCTCGGACTGGAAGCGGGCGGATGGGGCGCGCTGGTGGAGCGGACGAGCGCGCACGGAGGCGCCGGCGGTGGCAGCATCCTCGGCCACGGCGGCTTCACCGGCCTGGCCGGTCTGGCGCGTCGCTGCGGCGTCTGCCTGGCGACGTTCCCGTCGCCGTGGCTGCTGGAGCGGCACGCGTTGCTGCAGCACGCCGGCCAGACCAGCGACGACAAGCCGTTCACCTGCGAGCAGTGCGGCCAGCGTTACCGCTACCGGTCCGCCTACGTGAAGCACCGCGAGCAGAATCATCGCGCGCGGCTACCGGCCGACAAGCTCTTCACCTGCGACGTATGCGGCATGCAGTTCAGGTATCTAAAGTCCTTTAAGAAGCACCGTCTCAACCACGCGCTTGAGCGGTTGCAGCGCGCGCCCGAGCCGCAGAGCAGCGTCGTCGTCGTCTCGGCGCCGGCCGAGCGTAGCGATCAGGTCTCGAGCACCGGCGAGCCGTCCCAAGTGGAGACCGGCAGCGATACCACGACGAATCCGGGCGACGCCGAGGAGATGCGCGTATTCTCCGAGAGCGCTCGCGGTGACGAGAGCGTCTCGGAGACCGCGAGCGTTCAGGAGAATCCCGGCGATGCGGTGGAGGTGCAGCTGACGGAAACCACTGCCGCCGGTACCGGCGGGCTTGGCGGCGGCGGCGGCGGCGGCGGCGGTGGTGGCGGCGGTGGCGGTGGTACCAGCAGCGAGGCCGGCGACGTGGACGACAACGTCGTCGATGACGATCGGCACGAGCCGAGCGAGGCGATGATCAGCCTCGCGAGGAGCGTTACTCGCGAGGCCGATCGTCGCGAGCGACGCTTCGCCTGCCCGTTCTGCGGCAAGTGCGTGAGGTCCAAGGAGAATCTGAAGCTGCACGTACGCAAGCACACCGGCGAACGACCGTTTGTCTGCTTGTTCTGCGGCCGCGCCTTCGGCGGCAAGAGCGACCTGACGAGGCACCTGCGCATCCACACCGGCGAGCGGCCGTATCACTGCGAGATGTGCGGCAAATGCTTCGCCCGGGCTGACTACCTCTCCAAGCATCTCACCACGCACATCCACCAGCGCTAACGCGATCTTAACTCGGCTCACCCGCCTCGGCCTCCTCGGAGCCGAAGAGCAACGCGACGACGTGCCTCTTTCTCTCCGGCGCGTCCCACCGCGCGTTGACGCCGCGGCCGTTGCGGGGCGACTCGAGGATTGATCTTACAAAGTAATACAATATGGAATATTATGTAATATGTCAATAAAAAGTAAGGAGTACTCTTAATAGGCAAATTGAACGGCGCGCTGAAAAGCAAGATGTTATATATGAAGCAATAGCGCGAAGAACGAAATTTGCGCGCTAATTATTTCTTTCTGACAACGCTATTCGAAAGACAGAAATTCACATCGCTCACTTCCGACTCGTGAAAATACTGAAAGTGCCGCAAAGCGGTAACGGCAATAATCCTTGGCACTGCTTAACTGATTTCGACCCATTTCGATAGCACACGTCAAAGTCCAACACTTGGAATATTCGATCGTTCACCGTATGCGAGATCATACCTCGAGTCCGCAACGGCGCTTCGCTCTCGGCTGATCGTTGCTGAACGAGAAACCATTCTGCTCGCGCGAAGAGTACGAGTGTCAGATGAAACCGCTGAAGGACTCCTACTGAGAGGAAGAAAGAAACAAACAGAGAGAGAGAGAGAGAAAGAAAAAAAGAACGGACCGCATCTATCCATCGCCGCCGGCCCAACAAGACGCGTCAATTACGGAGAGACAAGGCAGAATATAGTAAAATGCGATCGCGCGCGATCTCTACTACTACAGTCTACCAGTCTGTGACGATGGTTTCTGCGCTACGATAGTGAGACTAATTTGTGATAAAGGATATGAAACCAAAAAGAAGAAAATGAGAAAGAACAAGAACCAAAGAACGCAACGACGCGGCGAGCGAAAGCCGATCGACGGCCAAAGGCTTCCTTTTTGTTGTCTTCTTCGTCTTCGTGCTCCATCGACAAAGTGATATATTTGTAATGTAATAGCTAATCTCGATATACTCGATGTGTACTCGACATGTAATATAATTCGCGATGACGATGCCGCGTGCGATTACGATAATTTCCCTCTACGCGAGCTCCGTGCAGACGCGAACACGTCGGTGAAACGGTGAATCTTATTTTTTTTTTTTTTTTTACGCGGATGGAAATCGATTTGCGTTTTGCAGAATTGAAAGCTTCAACCAATGATGAATTCACTTTTCAAAGAACACGGGCAAATAAATCTTGAACTTAAGAAAATTAAGTGTTAAATTAAACTCAATAAAAATTAGGAATTAAATTTCTTAAATTAAATACTTTCTTAGTGCTTCAAGATTAATTTTCTTAAGTTCTTAGAAAAGTGATTTGGTGAGCTCCTCAACTCAAAGAACTCTTTTGCCACGAAAAATAGTCTCTTGACAATTGGCATGTGCATGGCACGTTCACGTTTATGGAAACTAAGACAAGTTATTAAAAGCCCGCACTACGCCGGACATCTTTGATTATACTATCAAATGCGAGGTAAGGCACGCAAACGACTTTTCGTGATAAACTTTTTAAAAGCCAGAGTTTCTGTGGCCCATTCTATTAATCTACTTTTGCTCGCAAATTAATATTAAAAAAAAAAAACAGTGAAACGCACATACAAGCTTATCGCGGCAAAAGGGATCAAGATTACGAGTATCAATGTGCAATACAAAATGTAAAAATTGCGCGTAGCACGTGCAGCGTACGTTTTGATATTTATTAATCCTCTATAGACGAAATTATATGTTTTTCCCGAGAAAGTACGCCAATCCTTTTTTCCCAAAGTTTTGGTTAGAAATAAATCTATAGCTGTATTTTACATCCTATATGGTTGTTCTTAAATAGAGAATCTCCGAGATGAACTTGAATAGAAATGCGCTACAAGACGCATCCTGCTTCGAGATCTTATATCAGTCCATAGAGGATTAAGTCATTCGCCGTATGCAGTTGCTTTTGCGATTATCATCCGTGTAAAACGACGTGTTCGACGTTGGCACCGATCGGGAGGGCGAATCTCCCGGAAAGCGTTGCCGGTGCCTTTGAATTCCCGAATGAACGAACGAATAATCCTTTCCTTGATGATGCGGATAGCAATAATATAATATCCTTTATTTCTCCCGTCTACGTCTATGTCAGAGACACCAGCGCGATTTAGGTTCGTCGTCGGGAGCCGCGAAGTAGCGTCTTGTTGCACGGTCTATATTCGGTCCTTCCAGAAGTCCTCTCCATTTAAGTCGCTCTCTTAGGTATTTATATACGTGCGTATATGCGCCGATGTATATGCATATGGCATATATACAATAACGAGATGCTGTGTCCAGCTATGCGCTGGACCGCAATACGAGAGTGGCCGGCTCATTCTCTTGGAATCGGTCTCGTAAGTAGCTTTAATTTCCGACCACTTCATAAACCAAGTCCGATCGTGCGTTCTCATCGCGAAAGAGTTAGAGGAAGGGACGTAGGAGGGGCGTTTCTTATGGGCAACTTGTGCGAACCCGAAGGATCATTTACGAGACCGGATCCCTCCACTTGGTCAGAAAACACTTACCTTAGCCCTTAAGTGATGTATAGTGTACTTGCTGCTCTGTGTACTTTCGCGCGCTCTCAGAAAGTACGCGAAACGAAGTTGAATAACGAAGGTGCTATCTAACGAATAGGGTTGATCGCCAGATGCCGGCCGGCCGGTACCTCTACCCGAGAGACGAAAAACGTGAGGAGACGAAATGCGAGGAGGAGAGAGAGAATAAAGAGAAGCTCTAGATTGCCAGCTAATGTCTAACGTGCCAAAAAGGAAAGTGTTTAGAAACAGGAAAAGAGAAAGAGAGAGAGAGAAAAATAGAGAACCAGAGAAAGTGAACAAGAGAAAGGAGAATCTATTCCGTCGGGCGAAAATTCAATTTCCCTCCAAGACCGGCCCGGTGCTGCGATAGGCCAATTTAGTCCGTAATTACTATACCGTATTATTATATACCGTCTCGATAAAGATGTAATTTAACGATTAGATGATACGTCGATATTGTGTCGTCCGTGGTCGGGTGGTGCGACCATCGTGTCGAGATTTTATTAAGAGGAACGTGTCCAACGAATGTCAACGAGAATTCGCGGCGAGACGCGGGAAGCGTTTCGCTCGCGTTTGCACCCTTTTAATTTCCCACTTCTCGCCGTTTCGCCATATATATATATGTATATGTATACATACACTCGTCCGCCCTAATAAGCTGGACATATACGTGGTCCTCGTGCGTTCGGGCTCGAGGAGCGCGGGCTAGAAGATTAAAGAAAACAGTTCCATGACGCCTGACGCCCCGATCGTTAGTCTAACTGCCCAACGTCCACCCACTGCCGTTCCATTTCCACTTCCACTGTCACTGTGATAACCGAGGAAAGCTGCAAATTGCTTCGTCGTCAGAGATGTGATTTTTGAGCTTGGAAAAAAGATCGAAGGTATTTTGAGACTTTTTACTATTGAAACAACATCGAAGTATTACATTAATATAATATTATCCTAATTGTATTAATATATAATTAAATTCATGTTATATTAATCCTAGAATACTAATTACCTATAATTTAATTTTTTTTTTTTTTAAGGTTGATAATAATTGTTTTAATATAGATACCTTTGGATAGATATGTTTTAAAAGGTATTGCAGCACATCTGAATGCAAAAAATGTAACGAATTTTCTATAACGATATTCTTATAATAATCTAATTTTGATAATATCAAAATTTTTCCTATAAAAATTAATGAAAGTACTAGAGAGTTTAGAATTATGCTGTATTATTTTTTAATTTAATGTGCGTTTCAACAACGGGCGCATTATTTTTGTGCGTTCGCATTATTTTACTTATTTGTAGTAGTCTAGAATCAAGTTCGATGTGTGCGCGATGTTTGATTCTCAAATCTCCGGGTTCTCAAATTTTTCCATTCACAGATTTCGCAATCTTTGAGCAATTTTTGATTCATAGATGCGCGTTAGCAATCTCGGGAATTTTCGACCCTCTTGGGATTTCAGCACGTTCGCATGGAGTTTGTGATCCCGTCGCAAAGGGTCGCACGATCTCTCTCGCCGGTGTGCTGCTTACAGTCGTGACTTGAATCGCGATTCAATAGGACACAGTGCCAAACGATTATTCTATACCAAGGTAGTACGATAGCGAGGCGCGGAAACGCGACCTGCAACGCGAATGCAACGGGTAAAAGTAATTTCGGGGGCCGTTTGCCGCTTTCCGAATTTTCGGTTGTCCCTTTCGCTCTGGAAGATGGGAACGAATGAAAGTACACCCCCGAATTAAACCACCGGAAGCACCGCCGGATGTAGTGTTTGCGTTCGAGCGTAATAACGCTAAATAGTGACTACGCGGACAATCTAATCTCGTTTACAGCGGAACGTTACAGCGGAATGCGTTGTTACTCTTAGTTACCGTATTAATTGTATTTTGTAGACAGTAATACGACTACTGACTTCGAGTCAGCCACCGCCGGCGCCGCTTTGTTGAATTAACTGACGGAGAGGCGCGCGTCGCGTACTCTCTCTCGGATAGTCGATACAAAACTGTCGCGATTCTTCCCCTGTCGTTCTTGATAAACGTCGGAATCGGGAACGAGGAACGTACACATTCTTTTAAGGACGTGATCGCTAAGTACGAGAGTACCTTCAAGTAATGATTAAATCATGTGATATTTTAGTAATGTGTACCAGGAGTTTAGTATGTATAATATATATAGCAGAAACTACTAGTCATTTCCCAATTAGTTGGAATTCGAGATTTAGCCATAAAATCATATGTGATAAAATCGATTAAGTCTACTGTGCGTATATGATTGTTGACGCGAGCCGAAGAATACTTTCTGCAATATCCGACTAACTAATCCCGTCTCGAAATCGAAAGTGCAGCGTCTTCGTCGCTAAAATTTTGTTATTTTACACGATGCAGCCATTTATTTTCAGCTACGAATCGCTCCAAAACAATTTGACGTACCGTATTCCATATTCTAATGGTATCAGTTGTTGTGTGAGATTTTAATTAGTTAATATATAGGTATATTAAGTTATTGTTGCAAAATTAAAAATATTAAAATTATCTATTTCTGTTGCCTCTCACACAGAGTATTATCATATGATAACACATTATATTATATAAAAAATTAATGAGCAAAACTCCAAGTTTTTAAAAATAAAATATATGTAATTTTTTATTTTAATTAATTAAAAAATTCAAATAATATCAAAGATAAACATTGATAAATTAATGCGATATCAAGTTTTTGGTTAGACGAAATTACATCGCTCTGATTCGCTATCTTATTAGTTACAACCGTTGGCATACGTCATTCGCATGTAACAGAACGTCGTAACTGGTTTTGAGCGATCGGAGTTAGAATCGATAGAGAACACGTCGGAGATCGGACAAATCGACGTGGCCGGATACATGTACAATATATATACATATATATATTTACACATATATATCTATATGCGAATATCGAGTCTCGCGAGCTCGTTTGTAGACTCTCGTTTGCTCTTACATCGAATTCTGGGAATCAATTAATCGCGCGGCGTGTGTGCGACTGTACGCGTCGCACGTTAGCTCGCGTGATAGCCAGTCGTCTTTCAATCGAACTCCGGTAAAATGTAGCAGCTACCTACCGAATGCGGCGGGATAATATATTTATCGCCGCGCCGCGCCCCAGCGCACGTACGAGACGATCGCGGATATAGTTTTTGACTCGCGCTACGGCTCGTACTTTCAGGCCGGCGATATCAGTACCGCGATATCAGGGCGTACAAGCACCTACGGGGTGCATGTTTCAAGTTCCGGAATAATCCTAGGAACGCCAACCCTTTCCTCAACCTGTTTACTACCAGCATTATATAAACGGAATATTCCAAAACGCTTAAATATTCTTTTTATTAGAGACTTTTCTTTTACGTTGATTGGAAGTCGATTTATTTTCAACAAAAATGTTGAGGCACCACAATTCTATGCATATACGTTTATTTTCTTTTGAATATAATATAAATTATAATTTATTAATGTATTATATATCTTAACGATAGTGGTGGAAATATTTTAAAAAATTTTTGTTTAAAAAATTTTAATATAAAATTTTTGGTAATAGATATGGTTGGTATTTCTAGGATTAATCACTTCTTGCATAATTTACGAGATAATTCGTATTGCTTCCGTAATCCTTTTGATTTAGTCTTTAATGTATTTTTGAAATATATTAGATAAATTAAATTAACGTGATTTTATCATCATACAATGCAATGTGTTGGATGAAGAACTTTTGTTTCCCACGACTGTTCTTTACATTCATATAAATCGATGACAGCATTCTGCAGCTGTGGCTCGTCGATGCATCTCGTTCTTTGTAAAGATAAAAGGATTTAGTGCAGAGATTAAATCTCAAGGATATAATCTCTATAAATTCAATATTCAATGCTACGGACGCGGCAAATTGCACGTTGGACACAAATGTCACGAACACACAGATTGCTTTCGGCTTTGTAACGACATTCGTATCGAAATTGTATCGATTTCGATAATTTTTGTTCGCGGTATGATTTCTTATTAAGCAAATCAATCTCAAGAAAATTGAATTTCTGAAAATTTATATATCCACGCTCTTAAGAAAAACGGGCTCCGGACCATCGGATTCTTCGATCGTCGCGGGGTCGGACGATCAGGCGCCCGATATATCGAACGATATTTTGTATAATTTAACTAACAAATAATACTTATATTTACGGATATATTTACACGCAGGCACCGCGATCCGTTACAATCCGTCTCTCTTATGGCCTATATACATGTCGAGAAAGCGCGCGCTGAGCGTCGCGACGTTCGACCCGACGCGACGCGACGTTATGTGTCCTTATAAAAAGGGGCCTGCATCCTCGGAGAATCCCTCGAAAAGGGATCGATATCTATTGTATCTGTTTCGTGCGTTTCCTTTAGTTCGCGTTTTAGCTCGTTCAGAGGTACGTTTGATCGGTTTGATTTAATTGTCGACCCCCCTGGAAAATGGTGGACTAACCACGGTTCAGGCGTTATGGAGTATATTGGGCATTTTAAATCACGTTTAAAGTTATAGCTACAACACCAAGTAATATATATACAAATATATATACAAATATGTATATACGCACATATGTATTTGTATATATACAGATTCTAAGATATTATATATATATAAAAATATAAATATTATAAATATATATATATGACGATAATATTATATATATATATATGAAAATATATTTAATGAATGTTCCTATATTTATATTATAAGTACATAATAAGTGTATTATATTGATATTCGATGGCGATTTCAGGTTTTTACCAAAACTTAAATGTCTGTTTAGGTAGTAGCTACTATCGGACACTAGTTTAAAATGCTGGAAGAGCGAGAAAGAGAGAGCGTGACGTGGGGAAAGAAAGAGAGAGAAAATGGTAAAGAGGTTGTGTAGCGAGGCGACAAATTTCAGAATCCTCAGAGAGACGAGAGAGATGAAGCGTTAGGGCGGGGGCGGGGGAAGAGAGACACATTAGGGAACGTATATTAAACGGGTTTGCATGTGTCGACGGCGAGGCGAGGGTCTTCCTATACTGACTGAACGATCAGATGTGATATACGCATAAGGATTAATTATTTACTCTAATCGTACATATATATGTGTAATTAATATTATATTAATATGGTTACGATATACAAACATTATATCTATATATTGTGTATAGGTAGATAGGAACATATACAATGTTTTTAATGGTTTATCTATGTTCCGAGGATGTATGCTAAGTGTATTTAGATAGGAAGCTGTAAGAAGGTCTCTCGCCGTTAATGTTTGATCGATAGAGACCTCCGGCTAGCGAGTGACTCAATTCACGTCAGAAAATCCTCCATTGCGTACTTTCGCGTATCCGTTGGAAGAGAGCATCCCTGACAATTGGGAGGTGTCGATATCCCGGCCGTCTTAATGATACGAATAATTTACATGTTTTTGTAACGAGAGAACATCCTCGCGCTACCGTCTATTTACGTTCGTCTGGAGAACAAAAAGACGTCGATAGATAAGAGAAATATGCGATACCTTAATTTAAAAGCAATGCCTCTGCCAGTCATCATATTTATCGTGCCATTTTCAACAGTTATTGCGATTTCCGCTGAGTTTTTCCTTATTAACAAATTTTTTTTTTCTCCTTAAAAATCATCATTGAAGCTCTTCCTCGGGAAAAGTTCTACGGTAGATTACATTACGTGGTTAAAAAGAGATGCGAGTGTTTTAACAAATTAATTTCACATATATAAATAAGTAACAAAGTTTACTTGTTTCTCGGACAATTCTAAGTGCACTTTGCTCAAAGAAAAAAAAATATATATAAGATTTCTAAGGGTCTCTTAAAGTACTATCGAGACATTTCGGGAAATCTGATTTCTCTGAGATACTCGGCCTTCCTTTATTTTTGCAAGCAGAAAAATTCCAGGTATCATTTCGATAGGCGCGAAATTAGGCAGTGCGGGCTCTTCTCTCGCGAATTCACGGCTGGCTGGCAGAATGCAGAAGAAAGGGGAAGAGGAATTTTCGGGAGTGTTTCAATTTTCACGCGTTCCGTGCAATAACAGTTTGCTCAATCCTCGGTGTCCGTCGGTCCGTCCGTACGGAACGACTACTCGTAGGTTATAAAAAGATAAAAAAAATGAAAAAAAAGAAGAAGAAAACACAAAGAATAAGACGCGACAGCGTTACATTAACACACGCGTGTGTAGAGCGCAGTGCGGCAAGTAGAAAGTAGTAGCTCGACTCGTTATAGTAGCCAGACATTTTCGAACCTAATTAGTCAAACGGACTTTATCTCCTTTTTCGAAACTTCCTTCGAGTCTCTCTCTCGGTGTCTTCGGTGTCTATTTTAAAGAGATTTAAAACGAAAAAAAAATACATAAAAAAAATAAAACCGCGAAGCGAGTTAAGCGTTTTAGAGCCTCGGTCTGTGTAATAGCGAACCTAAGAAAACTCGGAGCCTTTTTTTTATCGACGTGACTGCAAAAGGAAACGTTGAGATCGGGAAAATAAGAGATATTTCGATATCCTAATCTGCCCCGGGATTCTGTAACTCCTTAACGACAGTTTCGGTATCGTTGCGCAGGTATTGTGTATGGTAAAAAAGCTGCGCAACAATCCGACAACTGTCGCTAAGGAGTTAAAGAATCCCGGGGCTGATGTATCTCGCGCTTTGCGATTTTCAGCAAATTTTTTTTAGTTGTCGCTACACTAAATTTATCCGTCGTTATCGGCGCATCGTTGCTCCAGCAATAATAAGCGATAAAGCGATTGTTATACTTCCTCTTTAAACATATATCGGCCGATTTAACGTCAGCCAGCTGATCAGAAACAACCTACTTATTACAAAAAATTATATATATGCATAGTATATATTAATTTTCTCACATAGGTGTATTGTCTTACTTTCTTTTTGATAAAATATCATTCTGAATAATATTTATCTTATGTACATTTTTCTGATTTTATGTCAAAATTACGTCACAAAAAATTAAAATAAGAGGAATGATGTTTGTGTTTGAATTTCTGTAAAAATTCTCACGTGCAGAAATATATTGTTTCATTATTTTTCGCCGTCGTTTTCGATCAAACATACGACGATCTTAAAAACGTCTGAATTTCCGTCTGTCCGTCGAGTAACTTTGCTGAAATAAACATGCGCGTATCGTCCGATAGATATTCACCGAGAAGTCGACGATAAAGAAAAGGCTTATAAATTAATTAGGCGATATAATGGAGGATTCCGCGTTTAACTTCAACGAAAGTCGATTTTGCAATCACTTTGCCGTCGCGAGGAGAACTAATAAGTCGTGGCCGTATTATCATAATTGTTTGTCGTACCTACCGTTAGATAATTAATTGTAATTTAATAACTAGCATAATTAACGACAACTTATTATACAATGCGGCATCGCGGACGCGCGCGACCCGCGCGGGGAAGGCGGGTCCGCCTTGCCGCGCGTGGATGTTAGAGATATTTTTCAACTTGTACTAAATGTGATAAACCGATGAATTGACAATGAGCAATCTAACTGTAATATATGAATATTATATATTACATATATATACATACACAAATATTCTATATATATAATATTACGCGCGCGCAACACACACAAATATTATATATATATTATATAAATAAATGTCTGTCGTACAAGCCGTAATTAGGATTTACTGTAGCTAGTACGTGTTAGCTTATTAAATGAATACACTCGTAAATGGCAGATGGCGGAATGAAACGCGTTTATGCGGTCGAGATAATAGAAAGAAAGGGAGAGGTAGGGCGAAAGAGAAAAGCGGAGTAGAGAGGAAATCAAGAATAATATCGTATGCCGTCTCGAAATCTGTCCACGAATTCTCCATTGACGCTGGGCGCTGTCGTGCAAAAGCGAAGAACGCGTCCGCGGAACCCTCCGGCTCTTCGGCTAACTAACTAATTAATTAAGAGAACTTGAAGCAACGTGTGAAAACAATGTCTCGCGAACCTTTGGTGCGCGCGCTCTGCCGCTGTAACGGGCTTTACAATCCGTGTCGCGACTTAAACGAGGAAGTCCGCGTAACGACGACAAAATAAGGAGCGACGAGAAAGAATAACGCGAATTATTTCATATACGAAATCTCGCCTCACTAGATTCTACATAGAAATTAATTTTGTTATCGTTAGTATGTTTTGAAAAAAAATCACAAAGAAATCGTTTTATTATCGTTTTTTTTTAATAACCAATTTTAAATAACTCGTGGAATGATCTAGCTCGTTTCGCAAGATCTATAGATCGCAAGTTTTATATATTTAGCTTATAATTAGAATAATCGCGAATATAAGAAGATATGAGATTCTTTCTCGCGAATCTCCTTTCAACGCTTTTTTGGGCGTAGCGCTAAAAGCGAGTAATGTGCATCAAGTCGATACTTCGGTCTTGTGCATCCGTTAAAGTCGATCGTGATATCGCAATCACGACGCGTAGATCGCGCAGCCATACGTTCTCGAGAAGTGTGCGTTCGATATATAATTACGTATAATATAAACGGCCGTTGGTACAAAAGTGCGAATCTCTCCCACCTGAATCCGATCCCCATCGCGAGCGCCGATCCGTGATCGACGATCGATCGACCAAGCTAAACGAACGATTACGAGACGACGAATTAATTATATAAGTGTTTTACGAGCCATATAGCGCGGCGCCCCACGTCATTGGTACGCTTTAAATAACGGGGGAGTATAAAAGTATTGTGTGAAACAAGCACACCACTCTATTACCGGTATATATTATATACATTGTAATCAATTGTTGTCTACGATATAATGTTATTTTTCTAATTCATATTCAATTGTTATTGTTGAGCGAGAGTAAGAGAGAGAGAGAGAGAGAGCGAGGATAAATGAGGATGAATGGCAGGGAGAAAGATGAGAAGTGGAACGACAGAACGAAAAGCGAGATGCCGAGAGAAAAAACGGTGAATAAAAGAGAAGGAGAGAATGCGATATATTGAAAGATTGTGGGAGGGGATGAGAGCGAAAAATTGCGTACGAATGGAAGATGAAAAAAAGCACACATCGAATACTTAAGCGCGAATAATGTATTCGACCAGGATAGAATCTCCTGTACTTTCCATTTCCATTTGCTTCCCTTTCGAAACAACATTTACATACATCATCGCGTACAACGAGTTCTATGTCTTTCCCAAGTGTTTTGGCAGCTGATTCTTATACGGATATAAAAATCGTATATATTGCGAGACACGATTATAAATTAATATTCTTGTTAATATTCCTTACGATCGATTGTGAAGCCGAAGAGTCTCAAATGTGCCAAAGAAAATATTTTTCGCGAAATTATGCGGCTGTACGATTTTATATTTTAACATGATAAGCGATTTATTTATATCTTGCAGCTTACAACTATTTTTACATGCGAGACGCGTTTAGAGGCGCGCTAAAACTCTTCACGTATCGGCAAGTCCTTATTTCTCCAAGAGAGACTTGCTCCCTTCCGCTTTTTTCGAAAGCTACAACCGTATAGCTATACCGGCTACACCAACGAATCGACTAAAATCCCTCGAGTTGGCACTTTGGAACTTTGCGACTTGAATTCTAGCGGTTAATATATAGCGCGGGGTGTTTTTGGTGCCAGACCGCCGCGCCGAATCGGACTTCCGCCGTCCCAATTCCACGCTCGTTCCACGCAACGTACAAGTTTGTCGCGTACGGAGGGTGGGAATCGCGGCCTGGACGGGGCGCGCAAGTAGAGACGGTGCGCGATTAGCGCGACGAAGTCGCGCCGCGTATTCGCGACGGTACGCCGGTCGCCTGTGATATACATACAAAGTCGCGAGCGCACAAGTATTGTATTTTTTGTAAGGCTCATGTACGCCACGCAGATTGTGATAATCGAGTTCGCGGCGTCGTTCTGAGAATGGACGACGGACCGGCGTGCCTGATACACCACCGCGCGAGACAGATAATGCACATTTCGGAGTACGATTCGGCGGGCCTACCTTTATTTCCCTTCCGAAGCGAAATAAGTGCGATCATGATGAGGCTTGTTAACGTCTTAACTTGTGCGAGGAAAGATGCGTTCTTTAGCTTTCTTAAAGTCCGACACGCTATCCGAGAGGACTTTCCATCGACCGCTTCTTGTGTCATGCCAAAATGATCGACGGATAAAAATAAGAATTTAAAGTACTTTAGGTCGCCCACGGAGATGCGTTGTTGATTTTTTTTTTTTTTTTTTTTTTTTTAAACGGGTATCGGAGAAGATAATTTTTAATGTGCTAAAAATTAGACTGATAGACTTGCACGAAGTGATACTTTTTATATATGGGGAAGCATAGAGTTAACATGAGACGATTTCATTTCTCGCCTTGGAAAAGGTAACGGTCGTACCGTGTTAGGACAGTACGAAAGGGACGAACGCTGCCTTCTCATTTGTTTGTTAAAGCTGTCGAGAATCTTGTCAGCGGAATATTGCTCGCACGTTGCCTCGATTAATTATTGTTATCTAATCGATGCGAACCTTCGCCGAGTCTCGAGGAGATAGTAGAGCAGAAACGGTAATTAACTTGAACGGACAAACGGCGGAACTTTTATCTGTTCCTATTTGATTGCTCGATAATTGTAAAATTATGAATTTTAGAAATTGCCGCGGAAAATTATGAATAGATATGTCGCGTACAAAGGCAAGTTAACTCTCCTTACAATAAATATAAGCAACGCGAAATAAATGTTTATCTCTGTATTCATATTATTATGAAATGTTTATCTTTCCAAAACGACGCGCCGATTCGATGATTCTTGAGGAAAAAAAAATGAGGAAACGCATAAAAATCACATTGGATTATATAAAGTTATTTAACTGCGAGGGTCCTAAAAAAAATCGTTAGCCTCCACACGAGATGTGGATTTCGTGCTCGCCGATCGTTAATCGTGCGGTCTAACTATCGCGACCTGCATTGTATAAACTGCAAGTTTTATTCCGGCTACAAATGGGAATTCTCTACGATGTCGAATGCGCTATCACGCTGTCACGCCGGATATTCCTAAAGAGGATATTTTAATAAATAACGCGCTCGCGAAACAGAATCGCGTCAGATTGACACGCTGGTAGACGTTTTGGGATTCCGCGTAAAAATTTCACAAACTCGAGAAAAAAAAACTGCGAAACATTCGGTGAAAACTGGACGATCGCAACGACCTGCCATTGTCGGACGAGCGATCGTTACAAATTCGTAACTTCCGCCGGATGCGCATATAAAAGCTCGAATTTACAAATATACCCCAATATACAAATAAAAATAGAACGAAAATGTCCGCGGATCTTGACTCGGCGAATGATTCGAGATCGCGAATCAATTAATTCTACAAATCTCAAAACGGGACTACGTTAGTTACGTAATTTACGTGTCGCGTTTTTTTGTGATATTTTTAATCTGCGGGTGCGAGCGTCTGCGTGTATGTAGTACGTTGTTGAATCCGGTGTCCACCGCGAGATGTCAAAGAATTGTAAGTCGTGTAATAAAGCTGTGGCTGTAAGGTAACTATGATAACGTCAATGATAACGAAATGATGATGATGATGATGGAACGTCTGGCGCGGTGATAATCGTTATTGCTATCTTGTAACGTTTAATGTATATCAGTGTCGTGCAAACAAAAAATAAGAAAAAAAAATGAGCGGCTGAAGCTCCTCGGTGTTGTGGGTATGCATACTCGTTCCTAGCAACTCGTATGACAATTACTATTCGATACTACTCATAACGATTGCATTGATCTACTTTACTCTACGTACACTTTAAAGATAAATAAATACATTCTGTCCAATCTCACTTAGGCCTGTGTCGATGTCTGTTTTTCCCTCGTCGATGTATCCCCTGCTACTTAATAGGAAGGATTCATCTCGAAGAAAAGGTAAAGAATAATTACAGGTGGGAATTGTGATATGCTTCTCAAGAATTAGAGGGATTAGATAAATCTCTCTAAAACAACTTCGTTTTTTTTTTAACTCGAGGAAACGGAACAAAGATGTACGTATAAAAAGAAGCAACCATATCACTTTATTATTCTGTCAACGACGTTACATTATCCATATCAATCCAATCGGGTTCCTTTTTATATAATATTTCATATTCAGATATTTACTTTCAGTTTCATAGTTTATTCCGTTCTAATGCAAAACACACTCAATACGTCATGGTTATTTTGGAGTATTTTTATTTAGCTAATCGGCATATAATTGGAAAAAATATATACACCTGTGTATATATTTACTCATCTAGTCATCTATCAGCAGTAGAAAACGGTTAATCTGCGCTAATCGATGAACTTACTCTAGCGTCACAATAATGCGATCTGTTCTGTTAATCAATATTATGAGGATTACATTTTTTACTGCTAATAAAAGCCGTCTACAATCTAGCAGGTTATAATCCTTTAATACAATTCTATCTGTAGATATACTAAATTTTATATATGTATATATATATATCTTCATTACGCGTCTCATGACGTACTCGTTATTTATTATTCTAAACTGGCAGATCGAGAGCATATACAATGTATTTTGTAATGTACGTAAACGTGGCTCAGTATATGTCGCTTTTGGCCTTTAGGTGAAAATAGGATGGATGCAATCGATATCAGTGACTAAGCGTGAAACATGACTAGCTTGAAACGGCGATTCCATAGATTCGCGGCGCGTTACAATATTCTGACGATTAATTGCTGCGTGCTGCATTTTGTTTTGCGCCCTGCAATTTGTTTCGTATAACAATAGTCTCGGATTGCGATATCAGAGTATATCTGATAGCAATTGTGTACGGCTGAATACGTAATATTTGTATCCACTTATATCTGGGCCACGTTGACATGCAAAGGATAGAAGACTTTAAATTCTCAACAGTTATTATCGACATCTATTCGAAAAGTGACTTCTCGTTCGTTAAACGGATCTCTTTTAAAAACCGATAGAAAAATACGTTTTTATTACTTTTTATCACTTCATCGAGATGTCGGAATGCTGAAAAATTGCGATAAAACACAATGTTCCATCCATCGTGACAGTAGAATTTCACGTGATTATAAATAACATTCATACAGAGAAACATCGAATATAACTTTTCTCGATTCTTCATCAATATAATTAGTTAATTTTATAAGCAAGTAATTGCTTATCAAATTAATTAAATATTAATTTTTTTAAGAAATAACTATTGCAACAATAGCAATTTATATTAATATTGTTTGAATCCTTATTCGTCTTGCCTACAATACAAAATAAATTGAAAATATTCCTATATTTTCCGTTAATTTTAATAATTACTCAAAAAATTGTATAACAAGATATAAGAATAATATATTTCACATATTACGTCTATCACATAATGTCACCTGTGATAAACGTGAAAGTTTGATATAAAATCACTAGAGATTCAATCTCTGCTTGTCCATATTAAAGTATACTAATTAATAGTATTTCCATATATAACGATTATAGATAAATGCAACAGAAATTCAAAACGAAAGAGAACACAATAACGAAGTGTTAAGCTACAAATAAAACTGAAATGCAGGCGCATATTGTGCGATATTTCAAAAATGCTTTATATGTCGTGGATTGTGTCATGTTACTGCAATACATACCTATTCGGCATGGTATGAGTTATGGATTCCTGCCACATGAATATTTCTTTTTATAAAGAAATTTTTTTAAGCGCTTATAAAAATAATTGCGTGGATATCCATGCGCGGACATTCATTCATCATTCTACCTACAATCGAACTTTTAGCTCCTCCATTCTTTGCTTTATTCTTTTCCGCATTTCTTTGTATCTGAAACATCGAATTTATATAATTTTGCAATTCTTATTGATACATGTTGTTTATGTACTCACTTCTCTTTCAAGAGGAGAATCTGACGTTCCTCTTCGTAGTGATAACGTTGTAATATGCCATGGCATTCTGCCAGAGATAGATTGAGAAACTGCGCGACATCGGAGCTGATCTCAGGTGTGGACAACTTATCGACCAGAAACAGCCGTGCAACGTTCTCATGCGGACCCAAGACTACTCGGACTTCCAAAGGATATTCATCATCCTTCAATCTTCTTTGCTCTGAAAACAAAACCGATTACATATAATGGAGGACAATATAATCGCGTATAAGTTTTAATTTCAATTTGCTAAAGAATTGCATTTTTCTTACCACCATTGTCGCGGACTACAAATAATGCAAAGTTATCGGGCTTGGCATCGACTTTGTACTTGTCGAGCATAAGATTGATAACTTCCTGCGTGTTCACTAGACTCGTCACCCAAACGGACATCTGCGAACCATGAGGCGGTGTGAAGAAACTGGTCTCTCGATTATAAAAGTGGCCGTTAATCGAGCAACGACGTCGTAATCGGCTTCGCGATTGACGTCTACCGCCCGGACGTCGTCTGATCGCGGTGGAGCCTTGCTTGCGACGCAAAACGACACCATCCAACTGCAACCAGAATAGATTGATATGTGCACTCAAAAATACGGAATCGATGGGATAATTATTCACGATGCAATACCTCTAATCCGCTGTCTGTAGACATAGTCATATTGTCATCTTCTCTGAATTGCAAAGAATTCACCGAATCCGTATCACTATCAGTTCTGTGTCTCTGAAGACAGTCAGGACCAGACAATGATCGGTTCAGACCCTTTTCGATCCAGCTGTCATCGGTGCTGATCGATTTATTGCCGGTGCTCTTCTCCAAGTTATCGAAGTACTCTACTCTTCGAAGCGTACCATTTCGATTAGAAGCTCCTAAATTACAGACAGGGGTGTCTGTACTGGAAGAACTACCTATGCTGTGCGTTGGCGTACTATTTAGACTACTATCGTTGTCTCGACTAGTAGTCTGGTGATTGGGACTGCTCGTTTCCGAATTCTCGCGGGAGTCTGATCGATCGAGACTTGACTGAGACGAGAGCGGTGGCGTATCCACACTCGATTGCGAACTTATTGACGGAAGATTCTCAGGCATCGTCTGATACAATTTGTTACCATCCTCGATCTTTCGTTCAACCTACGATTATACCTCCAAGTTTATATCTGTTTCATAAACTAAACATAAATGTTAAAAATAAAACCTGTAGGAGTTCGTCTAGCTCATCCCATTCCATGTTCTTCACTTCTAGTTTCATGGGCAGAGTGAGACTTTTCAAATGATCGGGCGATGTTGGAACAGACTTCACATTATTCTCTGCACTGCTGTCTGACGTGCTCTTAGATAGCTCATCTGCCTTATCTTCATCATCCTCGACGTCCTATCACAATTAAAAGTAATGAATAAATAAATAGACATGCTATTATGTGTATTAAACTTTAAAGCAAATAAGAATGACAAACCTCTGAAACACTGTGTCTGCACGAATTTCTATTTCGTGCAGTAACTACTGTGCGCTGATCGTCATCTTCCTTCAGATGAATCACACCACGGACTCCCCAATAAATTCTCAATGCCCCTTCTAGTATCAATCTTCCATTAACCTGTTTCAGATCGTTATTTGTTTATATAGATCTTTATAATAAGAACTTAATACAAATGTTTTAAGAAGTATTTATACCTCACGACTTCGAATTCCGCCACTTTTGCCTTCGTAATACTGATTAAAAACTTTCAGTTTGGATTCCAAATGCGATCTAAAAAGATATTTTTCTTTAAGAAATTGTGTTTAAATAGTTAATTGTCTGAATAACAAAACATTTATCTTTATATGTAATTATACAAATTTATTTTAAATATAGATCATTAGATTTTTCTATTTAGATTTGTATTAAAGCAATGAACACAAAATTAAACGCTATAATCAAAATAACAAAAACTTTATTTTTCATGAAATTATTTAAATAAGATTTCTGTGTGTGTCTACCTGGGCAAAGATGGTCGGCTTTCTTTTTTTCCAAAGCTTGTATGTGATTCAACTCTTGTGCCATGGCCGAATAGTTGAGGTCCAAATAGAGCTCCATAGCAAGGAACGTGGCAGTAAGGCACGCCTTTATGCTGATGTCAACATAATAACAGAACATTACAATTATCTATCATATGATTTCCAACAATCTATAATCCATAAAAGAACAATAACCGGTTTACATTACCTCTGCATGTTGCCCAGGATTCAATCGCTTTCCACATTCCTCACACCGTAAACATTCCGGATGCCAATCATATCCCAGAGACTGTTTACGTTCAGCTGAAAAGTTGATATATTTGTTGGAATCATATATCCAAATTTAAATTCCCTTTTTGAGAAATATAAAATTAAGGATAACACAGGTTTCTCGTTGTTCTTTTATAATATACTTACAATATATCGATTTTAAATATTATAAACAATCAAAGTAATGCAGTGACAATAGACGGACTGTTTGGAATCCCTTACGAATATGATTTTCACATTATTCAATATAAGGCGTAACCGAGCGTTCTGTACAACACCCACGACGTCCCGTAACGAGGCAAATCGATCGCTCCAAATCGCGAGTGGCGTAAGCGTGATGCTTGTCGGAGCGAGGCACGCCGCCTCGGCGAGTCGCGAATTGCGAAAACTCACCGAAGTAAACGGGTTTCCCGCATTTGTGGCACTTCCACATGGTGACGGATGCACGGCACCCTGGCGGGACGGCAACGGGCGTGTTTTTCTCGGACCCTCAAATGGTTTTAAACCATTTTGTTTACATTAAGGAAGCATTCCGCTCATTGGAAGTGACATGCGGGTTAATTACACAGATGTTACTAGCACAGTGATCCTCGTCGCATTATTAGTAATCTGTGGTCGCGCAGGCAGGGCGGAAGGCGGAAGGCATCATGCCTCATGCCGTTATTTTCTCTGCTCCGTGTGCATTAAACGCCACCTAGACTTACTCGCGTCCTCCTAAACGTAACAAGCACCGTAAATTTACTTGCTGGCGGTAAAACACATTCGTTATAAAGATAATAGTTCAAAGCATGCGTTATTTTCTTAAAAACAGAGAAAAAACATAAAAACGACTACATTTTTCATGGTATACAAATATATTCTGCTTAATTACATTTATTCGTGGATAATAAAAAAAATCTTACATAATACAACTAAAAAAATAATCTTAATAAAAAAGCATGTTACAATAAAAATATTTTACAAAAAAATAATAAAATCTTGAAAAATAAAACACTAAAGAAATAAACAAAAAAAATGAGCTTGAAGACTAATTTTCCTACCAATTCAAAGCTCAATAGTAGAAAGATATCAGGATTAAAAGGTCTTTATCAATATCTATTTTTATTTCTAACTACTGACTGTGCCCAAAGACATCTCGATATCCTCGTCTTTACAAAAAAATAAATTCTACTACCGGTATCACAATTGGAAACATTACAATAGATTTTCTTCACTGTTTGTTTCCGCTCTCCAAGGCGTCCAAACGTTTCTTTTCAATGTTAGCATTGAAATCGCGAATAAAGTTTTCCATTTGCTCGTTCGCCTTTCTACTTTCGGGTGGGAAGTACTCCTCTTTTGCTTTTATCACCACATTTTCAAAGTAGGCAGGTTGATTAACATAGTGAAACATTCCAACAGGAAACGATATGTAGAGAAACATCTTAGCTACCTCTAACACCCAACCCATCTTCTCAAGTACCTACAGGAATATAAAACATTCGCAGTTACAACCATCTGTCTTTGATTCTTATCAATTAATCGTAACTTAATAAAAACCGCTATTATTTTTTATTATAATTCTATTCTATATTCGGTATTTACAGCCTATATTTATTATAATTCTTCATATCTATCCAACTCAATTACGACACTTTTTTGTGCAAAGCTGAAATGACATCAAAATTCATTGGTCAAACGTTTCGCCAATATATGAATTTATCAATAATTTCCTTTTTTTTCCTTTACTATCGGTCTCATAATTACAGAAAATCGTACCGTATCTTGACTGTGGAAGCAGAAGCCCTTTATTTACATTTAACAAGCACAAATGTGGTAACCAAGTACTCCAATAACAGATATCAAAGGTATGACAGCACAATTCGGAAGCGCAGTTGCAATCCGTGTAGAAAAAATCACTGGGATTATGATGCTGTACCTTAAATAAACGTTAAAAAAAAGAGATTTGCCACGTCAAAAACACTTGACAGAATTGTTTAGGTTTAGGTTATTCTCTGATATACATACATTCCGGTTTGTGTGTAGACTTGTCCCAAACTGCGCGAGCGACGTAGTACGTGAACCGGCTGGTCCAAGTACCGTCTGCAATGATCCTTTCTGCTTTCCCTTTTCAAGCTGTTGGTCTCTCCCTCCGCTCTGCTCCGCTCTGCTCCGCTCTCGACGTCCTGTCGACACTGCTGTGCCCGTCGATGCCAATTGTAAAAATGGCGATGTCGTGGGTGGAAGATTTGAATGCTGCCGCGAAATATGAGTTTAAAAAACGGAGAAATGTTTCTCCGAGCTGCAATGCCGTCGTCCCCTTTGCATTTTTATTTTAATCTCGTGCTCGACGGCGCACAACGAATCTCGTAAGTGCGACGAGCGAAGATACGAGTCAACGAAATTTCCAAATACGTTTAATTAATAGATCCGCGCGAACGATAATCGCGATAACAATTGCAACAGAACGGCTTTGTCCTATTCCGACTTTCCGAGAAGAAACATCGAAGCGTCGTTCGTTTTTTTTTTTAACTTGTCGAAGCCGAATTTGAGAAAGGCGAGAGCAAGAGGCCACACGTAGGTAGCAATGCACTACAAATGGTTACCATTTTTGCCACTGTTGAGACGCAATAGCGCACCCACCTCAATAAAGTTAGCCGGACTTCGACTTTTTAGATTTTTTTTATTGCGAATCGTTTGTTGTTGATTGTTGGACTAATAAAAACGTTTGTTGGTTAATAGTTTTTACGTAAACATGAAAATAATTTTGAGTGTGAATTTAGCCGGTAAATATATAATTCTTTACAGTTTTCGTTTCAAAAGGGGGTCAATCGATGCGGAATCGTTTGTTGGTCCCGAATAAACTAATAAAATCATTTGTTGGATCACGGTTTCGCTTAAAAAGGCGAAAAACTGCCCCCATTCAGTACTACAACCCGAGGGGCTATTCACTCAGCTATTAGATGTACACGTGATTACAAAGTACAGTTGATTACAATTGATTACAGTTGATTACGATGTGATTATCACAGCTGATTTTATTGTGATTACAAATGATATCACAGTGATTACAAATGACATCATTGTGATTACAAATGATTTCATTGTGATTACAAATGATTTTATTGTGATTACAAATGATTTCAATAGCATTACTCGTTATTATTGCTAATTTCAATGTAAATAATGTTACAAATTTATCATAATTTTAAATTATAATATATAATAATAGAAATCATTAATTAATGCTTTAAATAATTTTAATATGATTGATTAGATTTTATTTAACTTTTGAAGCAACATGCCAATTCTTTAAAAAGTTTAAAATAATAATATATATAATATTATACGAGTAATTTGTATTATTAAATGTACATCATGAAAAAGTAAAAAAATAAAAAGTATTTTATAGTATTCATAAATTTTATTTAATTCACAAAGTAGCTTGTTATAATAATCATAACAAAGTTATAAAAGTATAATATATTAATTATAAATACTTTTTTATCTTTTCAAAAACATCATGGCTTAGCCTTAAGTTTAAATCAGTCATGCATGGAGCTGAAATAGTTATAACATATTGTTTAACGTCTATGTATCCTTGTATTTCCATTTGCTCTGGATTTAAGCATTCTTTCTTATCTACAGAGTACCAATGGCACAGTACTCCCACAATATTTTTATTGCCTTTAATTCGCGCAGTGTTACTGGAGTATTTTCTTGCCTTCCAGAATTTTTTTTCCATATAGGCAAATCCAAGGACAAAACCTATTAAGCATTTTTTTATTTCAATATTTTTAAATAAGCACCAGTCTCCAATCTGTATTTCCTCGCGAGTTTCACAAAAACTAAGACCAGAAGTCTCGAATTTAGCGGCCTATTCTTACTATTATGCCCGAGATGCCTATGGAACTTTCCCGTGTCTCTCTGACACCCGACGTGCGCGAAGTCCCTATGCGCACACGCATAATCGTCTCGTGGGCGCATGTTACTAATAAAAGACTGATTTCGTTCTGATTTCAAACGACTCGCAACGATTTCACGCGATTTCTTACTTATTTTTCTTTAATGATTTCAAAATATATTGCAAGATTACACGTGATTACGAATTGATTTCACTATTGATTACCACATGATTACAAATCAGGTGTACACCTGATTTCATTAGTGAATGGCCCCTCGCTACAACCGCTCACTGAGCGCTCAATGAGCTTTTGCATCTGATTGGGATATTCCTTTAAATCTAAAAATTTACGCCTATCAGATGCAAGAGCTCACTGAGCGCTCAGTAAGCGGTTGCGCTCCTGAATGCCCCCAATGTATATCGTTTAGCCACAGTATAACCAGTAGTCCGACTCCGTCAATTGTTTTGGTTCCACGCCGATCCGATCTGCGCATCGACATTTTGTTAGAAGCGACCAATCAGAGGATTTTTGTATCCGTGGTAGTGCAACGTCAGTGTGACCCCGCCGAGGCGTTACAGTTTATACGTGGTTACAATCATACGTTTGACGATGAGATGAAAATAAATTCGTTAATCAGTGCGACACGCAGAGACACTTGATATTTTGGATAATTTCGATCAGATATTTTCCAAAATAATCTAAAAGCATAAGTTATAAAATAACCCGGGGCCCTTTAACCGTTGATACGCCGTTGGCGCTCCTATAATAATGGCGGCGAATCGGGAACCGATAGATCAAAGGCGCCGACAGAGACTACGTTTACACGGCCCGATTTACGCCGAAGTTACAACATCGATGTTATAACTGCTGACGTTAGATGCCGTGTAAACGCTCTTTTACGGCGAAGTTATTACATCGATGTAGTAACTCAAAGTCGTTTGGTGAAGAGGCTTAGAGTTACTACGTCGACTTAAAAAGAACGTGTAAACGGCAGCAGTGTAACGATGGCGATAATGCCAACCGTAAAAATTAAACATCTTAATCTCCATTGTTTGCAAAGTGGCTACAGACTAGAATTAGCGTTAAGAAGCTAAAATCTGCACGTTTAGACATCTGCGCAAGAGTGCTGCGTGCATGTTTGACGCTTGACGCTCGATGCTCGACGCTCCCATCTAAGCGTACCGTTATATTGGTACTAATGAAAATCCTTCACTCACTTCATTCGAAAGTTGTTAAGCTATTTCAGCTTGGTGGGAGTAAGATAAGCCTGAACGTGTAAACGCAACTCACCTTAAGTAGGAGTTATAACATCAGCGTTACTAAGTCGAAGTTAGAAGCCGTGTAAACGTAGTCAATGATCTTCGGAAGATCCGGTCGTAGCTGAT
The DNA here is from genome assembly GCA_035220615.1 of Leptothorax acervorum. NCBI lineage: Eukaryota > Metazoa > Arthropoda > Insecta > Hymenoptera > Formicidae > Leptothorax > Leptothorax acervorum. The sequence continues at coordinate 2,184,397 of JASTWQ010001267.1, read as the reverse complement.
GCAGCTCGACAGCTACCGCTTCTCGCTCTATGACAAGGTTCTTGATGCTCTGTTTCGGTTAAGCGCTTTGACATCTTATGGCTTCTCTTCTTGCGTTTGTGGCGATATAAATAAGCACCCCTGTATCATTAGAAACAAATAGTATACCAATTCATAATGAATCATTAAATTTGTATAATATTAGAGTTTCAGGAATACGTACAGCTGAAGCTGCGTTTTTTGTGCTAGATCTCGTTGAAGTTGACGATTCTCTTCTGTATCTTTGAGCACATATTCCTCTCTTACGCAACGGTCCCAAGACAGATTCCAACCTTTACACAATGATAAAATATATTTATCATATTAAATATATTTATTATATTAAAATATATTTATATTTCCTTTTAATGTGTACTTTAATATGATTTGTACAAGATTAAGTAGATTCGCTAAAGCTTTTCTAACTTACTTGGAAGTGCATGAGGTATTCCACTGCTTTTCTACCTCTTTGATCTGTATTCACAATAACATCAATGACATCAAGCATCTGCAAACAATTTTATAGTTAGTTTGAACTGCGAGTTTCCGTACGATGACAAAATTACTTATATCTACTTGTACATACAATATAAGTTTATTTCTATATTTCATATACCTTGTTTACGCGGCGGCGCTCTGCGTTTACGCGGTCCCTAATTTTCTACCGTTTACGCGTGCGTAGTATTCTGCGATACTTTTTGAGAGCCGTTTACGCAGGCGCGAAATATAATAATGTTCCTACGGTTCGTCGTGAGGTTTCTCTCTACATACGCGGTATTTTTAAAAGACGTAAATGCGATTTAGAGGTTATCAGTTCAAACTTCAAATAATAAGTCAAAATGGATTCGACAAGTAATATTGTGAGTACTATTGCTGTTTTCGTCAAACAACATCAAGAAATATTGACGGCTGAACTCTTGTGCACCCTTGAGAATCAAATTCGTCGTTTACGCGAGGTATTAGCACGGAAAGTATTAGCTAATTTGAGTAACTTGCTTCAATTATCGTAATGTAGTCAACGGCTAGAGACCCCCGTTTACGCGGAGTGATTTATCGTAAGTTACGATAATCTGAGTGAATTATCGTAAGTTACTACAGAAATAACGCTCGCGTAAACAAAATAATAGATCTGTAATTTTATGTAATTGTTCAAATACAACTTTAGGTTACCTCTACTTTTGCAATCTGTATCTTTTTTATTGCAAGAATACTTTTTACTAAGTTCAGAATTAAATTTGCATTTTACACTTACCTATATTTTTACACGTGAAATTTAGTCGACAAGTAAAGCTGACAAATAAGAGGGGTAACAGTTTAAAAGTAGCAAGTTTCGTTTTAATGAGCTTTTATTTATACGTATCAGGGGGTTAATCATGAATCTTTTCCCCTAGGGTGGATACGTGAAAAATGAAAAATCTCTCTTTCTATTGATGTTGAATAGAAAGAGATAGTCATATATTTTCACTTTCCACGTTCCACATTAAGGGGTAAGGCCACCCTGGGCGTCAAAAAGAAAAGGTCAATTTCGGGATTTTTTTAAAAGAGTATAGTAAATGTTATCGAATTTTCGTCAAAAGTACTTTATAGAACTTGCTTTGAGGTACAAAAATAAATTTTTTCAAAAATTTTTATTAAAAAATGGCGGCTCCAGAACCAGGCTCCGACGACGCCTGTATATAAACGGGCAAAGTTTATAAGATATCGAAAAATCCCTACGTGGTTGACTAGTTTTGGGTATCTATTAAAAGAAAAATTTTGGGTTTTTGTTCCAGGTGAAAATCTGAAGGAGATTTCTGTCCGCCCGTTTATATACAGGCGTCGTCGGAGCCTGGTTCTGGAGCCGCCATTTTTTAATAAAAATTTTTGAAAAAATTTATTTTTGTACCTCAAAGCAAGTTCTATAAAGTACTTTTGACGAAAATTCGATAACATTTACTATACTTTTTTAAAAAAATCCCGAAATTGACCTTTTCTTTTTGACGCCCAGGGTGGCCTTACCCCTTAATACATGATTGACCCCCAGACAATTCGGACAAATGCGTTCTGAAACCACCACATATTCTACGTCTCACCCCCTCTCTCCGGCAGCTAAACGATATACAGTTTTTCGCTTTTTTAAGCGAAATCGTGATCCAACAAACGATTTCATTAGTTTATTCGGGACCAACAAACGATTCCGCATCGATTGACCCCCTTTTGAAACGAAAACTGTAAAGAATCATATATTTACCGGCTAAATTCCCACTCAAAATTATTTTCGTATATATTTACGTAAAAACTATTAACCAACAATCGTTTTCATTAGTCCAACAATCAACAACAAACGACCAACAAACGATTCGTAATAAAAAAAATGTAAAAAGTCGAATTTGTCCGGCTAACTTTATTGAGGTAGTAGCGCACTGCGCACCCAAGGAGAGCGTTGGTTTTGGATTCGTGACGCGGTGCCTCGATGAAGTTTTCTTGGTATCGCGAGGTGTATTCGACGCAACCATGGAAGCCCTACTGCCTTCCGAGATCGCTCGACTGGTGCTCGGTAAGATGGTCAAAACTGAAGCCAGGATATCACCCACGCGTAACCTTTCCCGCGGGAACGCCATGCTCGTCGATCGAAGGCTTTTGTGCTCTTTGCAGCCAAGCCTCGTGACTTCTTTACCTACAATGTGTTATGATCACAATTCACTATGTTTGCTGAAAGAATATATTTCTTTTATGTCATAGAATTCTTTCATGCAATTGCATTGTCTCTTATCTCTTTGCATCCAGTATGCGAGTAAATTCTAGCAAAGTATTTCTCGCATTTGTAAATAACATTGCTACGTTAAGCATGTAAATTATATGATTCTGTGAATAAAGTTTCCTTAATAGAGAAAGCAAGATTTTAATGAATGTATTTCTTTGTGGGTTTGCTTGTTTTAACTGTGTTTTTGATATATCTGAGTTTAGAAGAGAGAAAGAGGATATAGAAAACACAACAAAGAAAATGATCTTTTAGTCTGATCTACTGATCAGAGATATTTATACTTTTGGTTTTTGTCTTGCTCCTATTTGATAGCATTATCATGTGTAGTTGATCTATGTTGCAGTCCTATCATTAAGTTTCTGCTTCTAGGTTATTTGGAAGATCAGAAGTGTGCTGAAGCAGCCAAGCTGTTTTTAGAGACGTCTCCGCACCTGCAAGAATGCCGTACGGTACTTTCTTATGGAAGGAGATTTAGCACCAAAGTCAATGGTCTAACGTTGATGGATATTGTTGAAAAGTTTTCAGCCATCAGTGCTATAAGTAAATAATATACTGTCATATGCATATTATCATAATGTATTTAAGTAACAATAATAAATGAATAGATTTAGACTGAAAATTGGTTCTGTAAACATTGATATATCCAAACATACACGTTACTTCTTTCAGTTCAAGAACGATTAAGTAAAACCACTGACTGCGAGCAGTTAAAGCATCTGAGTGGAGATCTGATAGAGCAACTCAAGTTTCTTGTAGAAGAGCCACGTGGTCAGCGATTTGTTGTAAATATAAATGTACCTTCACAGGTAACTTATTATTATCTTGATTAATTACTCTTCACAGTGTTCTAAATATAGCAGAAGTCTTTCACACTTTAGCATAACTGAAAGTCAACCTCAGATTGGGAGAAGCCCTCTAAAAATAAAAGGAAACTCCTGAATTTAATATGTATGTGTGTGTATATATATATTATACACACATAATGCATAATCAAACAGAGGTTAACATTAAATTATATAACGTTTTTCTACATTTTATAGAGTAATGCACAAACATCAAATGGCTCACCCATTACTGCAAGCAGTATGCGTAAAAGGCACTATAGTAATAGTGAACGTGTTAAACGCAGTATTAAATCCCAATTGAATTCAGTACAACAATCTGATATCATGAGTCCACGTATGTTTGTTTTCTTTATTCGCAATATTTATAACATCGTGTTAAATGTAAGATCTTGATAAAACTTTTATGTCTGAATATAGCGGCGAGTTGCCACAATGTTGACACAACCCCGTTAGAGAGTCTGCCTGGAAATGTTGATTTGTTAAAGCAGGCAGAATATGCCACTCATACAGTCGAAAAAAGAGATGACAATTTCGCGCAGGAGTCTCACAGACAATGTGACTCCGATAAAAATAATAGTACAAATGATATTACCACGTGTAATAGAAACAATATTATTCGGATAAGTTCAGGTAATTATAAAGACAGCAAACCAATTACATAAATTAGTGGACAAATTTATTGACAGCTTTCTTTGTATAGATGGTATAGATGATGTCTCAAGTGTACGAAGTTGCGAAATGGACATTGATGATAAAAGAAAGGAAGAAAGCAGCGCAATTAGTACAATACCTAAACAATATACCACAGCCACAAGTACGGAAGAATTATTGAGTTTCTCTAGTACAGAAGTACAAACTATTCCTTACGAGATACCTGAGTCAGAGTCTGAATCTAATGACGAGCCTATTGAAAAACTCAGTGTAAGCATCTAAGTGATATTAATTTTCTGCTATTTATGTGTTTGCATTGTTTAGTCACACAAAAATATATTTACAATTTACTTTCCAAATTATTTATTAATATTATATATTGAGCGTTATGAGAATTAAATACCTACCTTGTATACATTTCCAGATATTAACGAAAGAAATGTTGCATCGTCCAGACGTACAAGAGTGTATTGCAGAGAATATCAATAAAGGATTCACTCCTATAGACCTATCCTTGAAGGACGACTTGAATGAATCAATGGTCGGTGAAGGGAACACCTCGGTTATGGCGGAAATAAATAATGCTGTTAAATCAATAGTTAAAGCAACAGAGTGCGATCCTGTGTTTGAAACGTTTTTCAATGAAATCATTGGATCGTGCATAGATATGGACACAAGTCCAGAGGAAGATGGTGAAGGAAAGCTAAGCCCAAAGTCTGTTAATGAGTGCGTATATACTTTTATTTTTTGGACTAACGCTATTTCGTAATGAATAAAATATGCAGTTTTTAAAATATATTGCTTTCAGAGCACAGGAGAAACAAATGGAAGCAGATGTAAGAAATGTTAGTTCACCGGAGCCAGTGGTAATAGATACTAAAGTATCCGCGGAGGACGGTACGGCGGACGTGCCTTTGAAGCACAGACTTCGTAGTTCTTCAAGACAACAATATAACAGAGTCGAAGATGAGGTCGACAAAGCGAGAGATCAAGAGAAAGATCAAAGTACTTTAGAAGATCAAAATGCAGCCGCAATATTAAGTATTATAAGTGCCAATATCACTAATAGTCTGCCTGACAGTGACAAAACAACTCTTGTTACAAAAGAAATGATAACCATAGATGATGCTAATGAACAGAAAGTGCAAACAATGGAAATATCTTCGATAAATAAGAATGAGGCTATAAAACCTTTAACAGCGACAAACGTACAAAAAACTAATGTTACACTACCTGCAAATAACAACGTACAGCCCAAAGTTAAAAAGTCTACAGTAAAGCGACCAAGACCTACGAAACCCAAACGCGATCAAACGGCCAATGATAACCAATCTAGTTCTGTTCAGCCCAATACAATTCAGCCTATAACAGAACACGAAATCATGACTATGCCAACGTTGATAGTGTGTTCGCAAGACGAGGTGAATAATTTTCTTATAAATCGCTCATCAACTATTACATCAACTTCCACTTCGCGTTTTATTCCGATTGCTCCGAAAGATCCAAATAGCATTAAAGAAACCGTGGAAACTTTATATCTAAGGACGGTAAATGTAGCGCAGAAAGTACCGGTAGTCAAAACACTGGCGTCCGTAGTAGAAGAACCAAACAATCCTGCGAATCAAGTGGGATTATTGCAATCGACAAGGAAAAACGGTAACGTGAATATACGATTAAAAACTATACAAAAAACTGACGCGACAGTACCCATCACTATTGATCAACAGGTATTAAATCACCCGGTAGAACCAGTGCAAACTGGTAAGATCGTTGGAGGTGAAGCGATAACGCTATACGGCAACGAAACCAGCGCTAAAACGTCATTGGATAGCACCAACATGCCTATGATCAATCTGGAAGAAAATATCAGCCTGTCGGAGAGCGGACTTTCTCCATATTTAAAGTTTAATTGTAGCAAAACCAACCAAAGTCATAATCTGTCGGACATTGATTTAGCACCCGTGATGGAAAGTGCGGCGAACACTACGACAAATAATAACAAAAGCACGCGGTCACCTAAGAACGTCGATATTATTACTAAACGCACGCCGAAATCCCTGTTAAAAAGTAGATCAAAAAATCATAGATTAAGCTTATCCACGCCACGTAAACGAAACAGTCACGTAAGGGCGCTTGACTTTAGCACTCCTACGAAAACGATGAGTTCTACTAGGAAAACGAATAGGGACACACCATTCACATCGGTGAAACGTTTGAAATCCGTTTGTAGGACTTCATTATTTAGATCACCGTCACTTTCTAGTACTTCCGCTCAGAAACAGAAGAGTCCGATGAAAATTAATCAGTCTTACAGAATTCCCATAGCTACTAGAAGCCCCGCGCCCAAACTCATGGGAGGCTGGGACAAGTATAACGGTGTTGGTGTCATTATAGGTGAGGTATCTCCACATGGAAGTACCAGCGCCTCATGTTCCTCCGAGGATAGAATCGTTCAACACAAGCCGTCTAAGCCTCTAGCGGGAAATTGGGACGCTGATTTACGCAGGAATATAGAATCGAATAAGGAAGACGAGAAAGACGAGCCGGAGATTAAGAAACCAGTAAAGAGGAGAAAAAATTCCATCAAGGGTGGGAACGACGTGATATGTAAGAAGACTAAATACAATTCACGATCAAAGAGTAACGACCAAAGAAAGAGTTGCAGTAAACCGAAAGTGAACAGGAAGCATAATGCGGAAGACCTTAATGGATCGGAAGAGAATTCCCAAGAAGACATGATATCAGAATCGCAAAATAATGAGAAAGAAAATATAACGAGAGCTACTGTTAATACTGTAAGTTCCATATCAACCAAATCTGACGCAACGAAAATTTCGACCAATACTTGTGAGACACCGGAAAAAATTAATAGTACAAACGCACCCAGCAGCAGTGCGGTAGCAGCCGAAAAGAAACCTGTAAAAAAATATGCGCAATTAAAGACGATATCGACTAACGTAAAGAAGTCTAATAATGGGAAAGAAAAAAACACGGAAGTCGCGCAAATCAATTCGAAAATGTCAGAAGTCTTGAGAATTTTACCTGCGGACAGTACACAACACATCTTGCATTGCGACATGATGAGCTTGGAGACACCTAGAAAGTTCGACAACATATCCGGTCCTCCACCGACACCGAGAGTATTAAGTCCCAGCAGTAGTCTAATTACACCGTTTATCAAGGTCAGCGAAAACTCTTCTAAAATACCTAGTTGTATCCCTACCCCGGAATTTCCGATAACTCCAGGCGTAGCTCTAACTCCGAAAGAAGAGACGACTAGAGATATCCTAAAAAGAGGCGAGTACAATTCCTCGTACTACAAACCCACCTCTGAGCAAGTTCAGGATACTGATTTGAAGGTATCTAAGCCTAAAGACAGCAGTACACAAGAGTCACCCATTATATCTTCGTCGCACATAACATTACATTCGACGCACAATAGTCTGACATGTTCTTCCTCTAAACTAGAGATAACGGAGTTCGAAGTGATTAAGGAGAATTTACCGAGGGAAGAGGCTATCAAGGAGTTTAAAATTGCGTCCAAAGATTCAGGAATCGCGGCAGAACTCAACGCTTCGATTGTAATAGATCACCACGTAGACCTGATACAGGTAAACGAGCTTGAAGGCGTAAGTGAGCATCGAGAGACAATAGTCGATGCCAATTATGTCAATGATTCTCACAATGACTCTTCGTCATCCGATACTTCGTCATCGTGTTCATCGTCATGTTCATCATCATCTACATCCAGCAGTTCTAACACGAATACGTCGGCGAATAAATGTTCGCCGAACGGAAAATGCGATAAAGCTTCGAGTAAAACGAGCACAGACATCAGTAGCGATTTCGCGGAAAAAAGCATTAACGCACCGAAAAATACACACGATGCATTAGCGGCTGTACCAAGCGAAGCATGTAAAAAATCAGATAGCGCGATTGAGGCGGAATCTTCGCCGAAGAAAGTGTTCGCGATCGCGAAAACTGACGATCAGCTGAAGGAAACATTGAAGGAAACCCCGGCTAAAGATGAGACTCTATTAAATGAGGCCGATATTTCGGAAACGCCCAGCAGCTCAAAAAGCGGAGTAGAAACGATTAACTTGACGACAAGGATATCGGCGATTATGACGGAAGACGAAAAATTATCAAGATCAAACAAGTCGTCGAAGAGTAGCAGCAAATTACAAATCAACAAATCGCGAGCACAGCCAAAGATAATAGATATACAATGCATTCGGCCAGGATCAGTGAAGTTCATCGAGCCTCCGAAACCGATTAACAATGAATCCGAGTGCGCGCAAAGCACGTTTATGCACGACAAGTTAATGCACAGGCAGCTACTGGAAGAAAAACGACAACGCATCATGGCTAAGATCAAAGATAATTCAAAATTGAATCTTCCTAGTGGGACGAAGTGTAAACGTACTTTAACTGGCAAAACTGCCGACACTCTGAAGAGGCTTGGTAGAGGAAAGCGAAATATACGTCCGCCGGCAAAATATTCCACGGATGTTAGTAAGAATACAGAGCCGCAAGATAATCGTCAGGAAACCTCGAGAAAAAGTACGCGAAGAAAATATGAGCAGCAAAAACAGAATCTCGTGAATAAACACTGTGATAACGAGGAAGAAACGACAAACATCGTATCGAAAAGTACAAATCCTAGCTTAACAAATTACGGGAATAATAGTAACAAACCGCTCGATGATTATACGACAAAACAATTGCACGAAAATAACATTTGTGAAAATAATATAGTCGAAAATTGTATGAAGAGCGAATCCACGCAACCGCATAACTCCTTATCAGAAAATCAAGATTACGTAAAAGAGATGCCAGATTCCAAGGAAAATACGGAGAAAAACTACAGTATTGAAAGTAATGTCGACAAAGAAGGAACGGGGGAGATACTTAAAAATACCAATGTACAAGGAGAGATTTTGAAGAAAGAAACAAATTCGGAGAAATATATCGTACAAGAAACATTAGCTCCGGATAAGGTAAAGAATGATCAAGCGGAAGATAAAATAAGTAAACTGAGACAATTTTCAAATAATATTGATAAATCTAATTACAAAATATTAAGATTCAAAGTAGATCAAGTGAAGCGCGACTTATTTAGTGACGAGGAGAATGATCACAAGACATCTTCGACTGTAAGTGCGAAAGATAACAAAATCGAGAAAATCGCTGACGCGGAAACTCAAAATGCTGATGAAGCTCCGGACAAGAAAGAGAACGCTAATGTTGAAAAGCAGGAATTATCGACCGTTCTTCAGTGTTTGCAATTAGTGCCTGCGTCCAAAAAGGAGCATTTGAACAATGGTAAAAATCAAACTGAAAAGCAACATAAAGAGCAGAGTAAACCTGAAAGCGACGGTGATAATGAATCTCATCAAACGGCCGATGTTCATGATTATAAAAATAAAACCGAGTATCACTTTGTGTATGACGACAGTGTACCGATGAGAAAGAGACGAAGAAGATATAGCGCACATGAGTTACAGATTAAAATCAGTCATGCCGATCTCTCGGATCCGAATCCCGTTGAATGCGTCAAGATACTGAAAGCTACCGAATTCGAGAAAATATTTAATCTCCCGCCTAAGAAACGGACAGTGAATAAAAAATCACGCACGAAGAATGAAAAAGTTTGCGAGACACCTAACTTACAGACAGACAAAGACATGCTTAATTTGAAAGACGATATCACGAAACCCTTGGCTACGTCGTCTCCTGTAGATGAATTATCAAAAGCTAAAACAAAGAAAACGACTACTAAAACTGCTGCGACAAACAAAACTAATAACAATGCGCAATCTGATGCAAAGAAAAAGCAAAAACTGGATAAACATCAGGAAAAAGGTAATTATGTTTAATAAAATAAGCTTGATTGTTTTTTATTGGAGAAATTAGAGAACGTTAAATAAAAGATGCTTTAATTACAGATATTATTACCAAAGGTCGAAAAAGAAAACTGTCAGAAGCAAAAGAAACGAAGCAGGTAATTAAACAATTTATACAAATACTTATGTTGCCTCTATTATTTTTACAATATAATTGTTTTTCTTTTTTTAAGGTTGAGAAGAAATGCACGGCTGATCCGCAAATATTACTTAGTAACTTAGATGAAGTAGACCTGAATAAATTCTTGTCTACAGTACACGGGCCTGAATAATGCTCTCTTTTGTACATATGTATTAAAAAAATGTAAATAGTATTTACATTCTTAGTAGTATTACACTTTTTTCTATTTTTATATAATTATATACAGTATTAGAAGTAATAGAGTATTTTGTTATTGACAATCTAAATTGTTTAACATTTATATAATTCTTTATTAATTCAAAGTCTTTTCCATATGATCAGCATTTTTGTAATCAATTAAATTATTTTGACAATACAAGAATAAACTATTTTGTTAAATATTGATTTTCTTCGTATTGTAGGTAAATATTTATTTTCTTTTAATTTAAAGACAATGTTTCAAATTTTTAATTGTGTGAACGTATGATAGACAATATAAACGTGTATATATATTGTAGAGGGAATATATTAGTATGACAACAAAAGTATATAGACTGTATCCTTAATTGGCAATATCAACTGAATTTTATTTATTTGATATTGTAATAACAATAATTTAAAGAGAAATGATTTTCTGATAAATATAAAATATCTGCGATATTCGGAGCTATTTATAATCTGCATGGTACAACGTATGTGATATTCTTCATAGTACTACACGAAAATTGGGAAATATAAAATATTACAGTACACGGAAGACTACAATTTACATGATTTTCAAAAGCTCACAAAATTTTGTAACAAACCAAATACGATGTTACTAGCTTCCGGAAACTTGCCATATCTATTTTCTTCGATAAAAAAATGGCAAACAAAATATTTTATTTTTTCATTACGAATAAATAAATGTAGTTTTCTTAAGTAGATACACTTTCTAAATAACACACTTTTACATTTTATGTAATCTCTAGTTTCACAGAAATACTTATGATCTCGAACTTAAAAAGAATATATACGACAGTTACACACTTTCAAAATCACAACATTGGAAAAATCATGAATGTAAAAAAAAAAAACTTTTTTGAATTAGAATTCATTACAATTACAATTCTAACTCTTTGACTTTGCCACTTCATCCACCTCCTCCACAACATCCATGAACTTTCGCCATTGTTGCAGAGTTAAGCATATTCCTATAAAAACCATAAAAATACTGAAATATTTTATTGATGTCTTGTTTATATTTGTTTTTAAATTGATTATAAAATTATCAGCTGTAAGGTTCATTTCCTTTGCAAGAATAATGTTACCTTTTTTCCCAGGTTTTAAATCGCCATCCTTGTCATGATACATTTCCCGAATATCGACGTAATATTTGCCCTTGAAATTCCTCACATTTACTTGACGATTGTTACCCAAGTCCCAAATAGTTTCTTCGTCTTCCGTTTTTGCCTTCTTTGCCGGTTTTTTCTCGTTTTTCACCTCTTTCTCTTCATCTTCATCCCTTTCCCTCTTTTGCTTCTTTTTTGGCTTCACTTCCTGCCAATGGGAAACAATATAATAAACATAAAAAGATATTACAGAAATTAACATAAATATTTAAAAATACCTCCTCACTGCTGTCGTCACTGCTGTCAGACAGATATTCTTTTGACTTCGGCATCTTCCACTCCAGAAATGTAACGAAATAGATTCTTGAAGAAAAAAAAAAGATTTAATACAGAACATGCAGAAACATAACCTAGCTTTTCAATTGCGTTATATCATCGTTTACGTGAACTATGTATATTCTTTTGCAGACATAGACTGATTGCAAATGAAAATCGCAATCGAGTACTTTATTACCGCGTTTGTCGAATTGTAGTAGTTATAAAATCTTATGTAATTATTGCGGAAAATAGCATACCAGATTATCTCTCGGGTCACGGGCGAATCAGAGCAAATCAGGGCGAATGTGGATTTCACGTTCCACGGTTCCAGACGTCCCAGTTTCAACTGGTTTCAACTGTCAACGATCTTTCGGAATTCGGACGGACAAATCAGGACATATCCCGCATATGCGCAGTAGCGCAAACGTAGCAGAAGCGACATATAACCGCGACACTCAAATAGATGACTTTATTAATACTTTCGAGTGATTCGGACATTCTTCAATTTAATTTTATTCAAAAAAACTTTATCGTCTGCCTATTGCTTCCGCATTGATAAAATATAAAAATCTTTTGAAAATATAGTTTTATCATATCATATCTGTATTCTATTCTTCGATTATATTTGCACACAGTGCAGATACAATAAAAAATATTTTACTTCTAAAAGGCGGGCCTTAAACATAGTAAAACGTAAAGTTTTTATCTTCTTTATCTGTAATCTTCCATCAATCTGTATATCCAACTCTAATTGTTGCATTAATAATTTACTCGTGTCAAAAATTATATCATTTGTAACTTCTGCGAGAATCGCTATACATTTCATTTCTTATACTTGACAAAATTAGTAGTCGGTATATCTTACAATTAGCTTTGTGAATAATATTACCGATGCGTGTATTATTCTCAGCAACAGTCGGAATATTATTTTATGTAAAATGATCACTTAATTCTATGGTGCATCCAGCTACGACGCAATAAAGTAACACAGTAAGGTTTTACACATATTTATTCACTTTCTTCCTTGGAACGCTCTCTGTCTGAACGTCTGGATTTCTTCTTACGTCGACTCGGACTTCGCGATCTCGATTTGTGTCTGCGAGATCGTGATCTTGATCGATGCCGATGTCTAAAAAATACCGGAATTAACATATGTATATTAACGTATTATAGAAAGTATATCATACGTAGCGTCTGATATAGAATTCTGTAAAAAAGGAAGAATAGATAGAAAGTATTACCGATCTTTATGTCGATATTGAGACCTGGATCTATCACGCTCTCGATCCTCATCTCGCGTCATAGAGTCCCTATCTCTATCGCGATCCCTTATCATGGAATCCTTCTCTCTATCACGATCGCGATCTCTATCCTTGTCCCTATCTCTGCTCATAGAATCCATCTCTCGATCCCGATCTCTATCCCTGTCTCGCTCCCGATCTCTGCCGTCCCTTTGTTCGCGTGGCTGCATCAAAGGAGGAATGGACGTTGGTGGAACCATCGTAGGTATCGTCTTAGGTCCCATGTCTTTGTCGTCTTCACCTTCAGTCATCGGGATCGCTAGATTTGTCGGCTGCCACGTCTTTGATAAAAAGAGAAAAAATTTGGCTTTACTTTTTCAGAATATTTTCTATAGAATTATCAAATGTTATATAGCTTAAAAACTGCTATATAATATTAGATAACTCTATTCAAATAAATTCTGTACATAATGCTATTTTCAAATAATTCATATTGTACAATGCTGCATTCTTACCGGGTCATTGCCCCACTGGTTGTCCTGCGTGGGCTCATAACTCTGGTAATACGGGTCGGTTTCCGGCATATAGAATGGCGTGGGTTCTCCAGCATATCCCGGCGGAGGCATATCAAACGGCGGCGGCGGCGGTATTCCTGCTCCAGGAGGAGGTACGCTCATGTCGGGAAAACCTGGTTTCCTGGAGTACTCTCTCCTATCAGCAGTCATGACTTGTATAACGTTTCCCTTTGGTGGAGATTTATCCAGATTCCTTCTGGAAGCTAAACCAGAGCTTCCTATAACATCTATAGTCCCTGCCATTTTTCTTCCAGGGGGCGGACCTGCCCTCTTAGGACCCATTATGCCAGAGTATTTGCTATTGTCGTTGGTTATCGCCACTTGAGGCATTCTCATGCTGCCCGGATTACCACCACCACCACCCGCGTTTAAGATCAATCCTACTCCAGATTCACTTCGCATCCGCTTTTGACGTTCGCAATACGCTCTCCAGGTGTCTTCGTTGAAACCATAATTGAAGTAATCAGTGATATCCGCGCCAGGCTGTCTCCATGGTTTATCCTCCAATTGATCTAAATTGAACTCGTGGGCCGGTATCCCGTTGATAACTCCGATAGTCTCGAATTCATCTATACTAAACTTTCCCGGTTGTTTGCTCAGCTTATCTGATACACCGGTCGTGTTGGTTAGCAGTCCTCCTCTCTTAATGTTTAAACTACCATACGCCGGGGTCGACTTGATATCACCAATAACAACGTGTACGTCGTCATCGGAATCAGATTCGCTGGCTGCTTCACCATCCTCCTGACTAGAAGCCTCCCTCATCCCATTCTTATTCGCATCCGTATTCTCGTCTTGAGCATTATTCAACAAAGAGGATTCTTCATCTCCACCACCAAGGGAGTCGGCAACTTCTTGCATCTGTAAAAAAAATACAAGCTTTACAAACGATATTGAGATGTACGAGAAGGTTAAACGTTTTGGAAGGAAAGAAAGGATAAAAATATAATTTATACAAACTATTGTTCATGATGACATGTTTATCTTTCTCTTGTACCTATACATTTATTGTTTATTCAGTTTTTTTTTTTTTTTAAATAGATTCGGGATAAGCACGTTTCTATCTCTGTGTCTCTAACTGGGAAGAGTCCAGTTTTTTTTTATTTTTTTACACAACCTTCTTACACCTTGTTTATTGACAAAGTAATACGTACAGGTTATGTCACGTAATTAAAGCAAGCGTGCATATTTAATTGGAGGACTGTACGTAATATGAGATATTAAATGTGCTAAATCTTCGAAATCGAAACAAATGTAAATTTTTCCATGGTATTTTACGGGAAATCGATTGTAAACGATCGAGAGAGGTTAGGTCGCGCGCATACCTCGGACGGTGTTTCACCAACACCTTCGACCTTCTGCTCCTCCGGAGTCTGAGAGTTCTCCTGAGCTTCAGCGAGTATCGAGTCATTCTGCTGAACGTCCGATTGAATATTCGCCGGTATATATTCCTTGCTGTCGGTCGAATCCCCGTACAACCACTGATCCTCGCTTTCATCCGCCATTTTTCCTACGTTTGACAAGAATTGACAAGATTCTCGCGAGAGACCTCGTGAATCTGGCTCTTGCACGCACTGATGAAGCTAGGGTAGGGACAACGACTATTTTGCACGTGAGACACAAGAGCTTTGTTCTTTGTAGCTGAACTTTTATTCGTCTTATTTTTCTTTTAATTACCTGTCTTTCTCTTTATTTTAAGTACAGAAAGTGCAGCTACGAAGAACAGGCTGTACAAAACTGGAGTACCCCTGGTAGCAATTAATGCGTCTAAAAGACATCATAGACATCTTTAAGATATCTGATCTTTATGTCTTTTAGACATTAATGCTACCTGGGACGCGTGTCTCATGACTCTCATGTGGTAGCGGTAGCCAATCCCGTTTTTCGATTCTCCGAAAATATCAAATGCATGTGGGAGTGGCAACCACGTGCTTTTTGCCGCCGTTAGAAATTGCTTACTTATAGATTCGATATTTCAATGGAAATATAGACCCACCTCTTGTTTTAATAATATATTTTTTATCTCTTCTACGTTTTGCAAACTGTAGATAAACTATTATATTCACTGGTAATGTCACTCTCAGACTTGGGGTAACATATATGTTTTATATAAGAATAGTCAACTCACAGGTTTTGGATTCAATCTTTAACTATAAGTCAAAAAGGATGCAATCACTCATGCCTCGGTTTTGTAGGAGATTGGTTTAGACAGTTGAAAGGCATGAGTTGTAGATGTAGTTATGAAATGAATAGTAATCCGTTTTGGAATACTCAGGTTTCATTCTTGATCTTGGTAAAAAATATAGTTTTATTTTCATATATAACACTATATTATACACTTGTCAAAAGCAAATATTGTTTTCAGGACGCAATAAGAATCATTATCAATCATACATCGCACTTATTGAAGCGAGTTATTATAGTCAATGTTTGATGACTGAAGATCAATTTTATACATTTCAATAAATTTTACATAATCAAACTGCTTGCTGCTACAGTATTATAACCGTTTTGTTATGATTGTACTTTTTCAATAATTATGAAATCTGTGAAAAGAAAAAATTTATTGCTAAATTGCAGATTTATTAATAGCATCAATTAAATAAATAACCATTCATGACATTGTCATATAAAATATTTGAACTATCTTCTAAATAACTTTTTAATAGTGTATAATCTCAGATTTCTGTACATTGTCTCGAAGATGCTAAACCTTCTGTTTAAGGCTCCTGGATCAGGAGCCGAGAACTCCGCGTTGACGGTGGCGACATCGGTAGAAATAAGAACTATAAGGCGAGAAAATAGCCATAAGGCGTGGAAAGTGACATGTTGACAAGCCTATTTTGTCGTGCATGCTATTTCCTTATTATTCGCTCTGTACTTGTGCTCTAACGTTTAACGTATTCGTGAAACTCGTAAAATTGACCGAAAAGTAAGATTTGCATGCGGAAGGAACGTTTTCACCTCCTTTCGATAGTCGTTAAACGGCTGTTTTCCCGTATGTTTAGGCTTCGTTTTATGGATGTTTGTTTATTGTCGAGGGAAAAGGATAGTTTTCGGTCAATTTCGGAAGTGTTCTGAAACGATCTATAGTGATGTTTTATTGAAATGTCTTTTTATTTGAAAATGGCATGCACGACAAAATTGGGTGTTTTCCTCGCCTCGATAGTAAGAATTCAATATGGCCGCGGTGACCATCCAGGAGCCTTCTGTTTAATAGAAAGACAGTTATGTTTTGTCCATACAATTTTCCTCTACTAATTTCTCTATTATTGCCTGTAGTGGGAATATAATAGTCTTCAAAGTATGGATTTCTTTTAGGGAAGCATCTAACTTGCACTTTAAATCCGCTACTTCATCCGAATTATCTTTATAGCTTTCTTTTACTTCTGTTCTTATCTTGAATTCTGTCTTTAAGTTCTCTTCCATGGTAGCTTTTTCCATACAATTTTTCTTTACTAATTTCTCTATTATTGCCTGTAGTTGGAATATAATAATCTTCAAAGTATGGATTTCTTTTAGGGAAGCATTTAACTTGCACTTTAAAGTCGCTACTTCATCCGAATTATCTTTACAGCTTTCCTTTACTTCTGTTCTTATCTTGACTTCTGTCTTTAAGTTCTCTTCCATAGTAGTTTTTTCCATATAATTTTTCTTTACTAATTTCTCTATTATTGCCTGTAGTTGGAATATAATAGTCTTCAAAGTATGGATTTCTTTCAGGGAAGCATTTAACTCGCACTTTAAATCCGCTACTTCATCCAAATTATCTTTACAGCTTTCTTTTATTTCTGTTCTTATCTTGAATTCTGTCTTTAAGTTCTCTTCCATGGTAGCTTTTTCCGACAAATCACTGGATTCATGCCTCGTAAATACAGTTACCTCCTGTTCTGACGGATTTCTGCATTCAATTGTTCTGCAATGAGAGAATATTGTAGGAACAGCATTCCACTTCAGCAGCCTTCTATGATCTGCCCTTCCCAGCTCAAACTGATCATCTGTAAAGTGAGCCTAAAAATAATTAATATTCTGACATTTTGGTAATATTACTTAAATCCTAGAATCTTTTAACATAACTTGAATTGTGTACAAAATATTTCCTTACAAAGTTGTTAATATGCATCACTCCGTCCAACATTAATATGAATATTAGAAGCTACAAATCTCCAAACATAATGTAACACATTTAAAAAATTCTTACTTGACAAACATACGCATGTTGTGGCAGTGGGCTCGTTCTGCCTATATTTTGTATCCACACATTTCGTCTCGTTTCATTCTTGTGCCCTTGAGGCAGCTTATAGAGCTTGTGCCCCTTTTCCGCTCTATTGTGGCACCCTGTGACGCAACAACAGGGCATTGCCAGTGGAAAAACAATTCTCTGAAAAAAAGTTTGATGCCATCTAATAAATCAATTCGACATATTTCATTATACATATATATAACGTTTTTACAATTTTTAACAATTAGAAAATAATGTCGAGTTAATACCGGATTAAATGTTAATTTTTCCAAATATTTTACTCCAGTTTTTGTTTATGTTCCTTCACTTCTCATATTCACATATTCTCACACAATATAAATAAATATTTATTAGCGTATAAGAGAACAATTTATATGTTAAAACGTGTTTAGCTTAATTCAATATTAACTTTGCTTGAAATTGCATGACACGTATTCCGAGTGAAAATGAAGTGGGAAAGGCGAGTAATGTGTCAACAAAATTAATCCGTCTGAATTATGACATTAGTCCGTCTGCATTGCATTAGCTCAGGTGGCGGCGCCACCGTGGCGCACGTGTGGACCATCGGATCGAGATTATCGAGAATCGAGATTCGAGATCCGGAATGCTTGTTTTTGTGTTGTTATCTGCGAGCAAGTTGGAGGTTGGAGCAAGTTGATCTACGATAGAACCTGGACTCCACGATGAGCGAAATCAGAGCGATGACGACGATATTACGCAGAATGTTTAGCAGGAAAGCACCCAAGCCACTCGCCGGTATTCGTAAAAAAGTGAAAATGATGAAAGAGGATGAATCGGTTGATAGTTTCGACGCTGAAGACGTAAGCGAATTCGAAGCAGACTTTATGAATGTCGGTATGAGCCACAGGATGTACGAAAGGTATATTTATGTCTGTACTTACACGAAGATTCTATGCATTGCATTCAATTGCTGTAATATAATTTTATGTATAGATATGTATAGTACAGCTATATTTAAGCTTGCTTTACCTAACCTAAGTTTGCTTCATAACATTTAACATTATTTTCTAATTGTTAAAAATTGCAAAAGCGTTATAATGAACGTATATAACGAAATATGTCAAATTTATTTATTAGAAGGAATCGATCTTTTTTTTCAGAGAGATGCGAATCAGAAAAGAACGTCTTAAGCAACAAATTGCCATCAAAAAGTGTTTTACAGAGAACGAACCACGTTTTGTCACATTTGCAGAAAAGGAGATGATTCGTAAGTTACACAATTCCAATCCCGACGAGTGGACAGTAGAGAAGCTCAGCGAGAGTTTTCCCGCCTTACCAGATACAATACGAAAAATCTTGAACTCTAAGTGGTCGCCAAAATCAGCGGAGAGGGTTATGGAATACGACAATGTGGCGGTTGAAAATTGGAAGAAATTCCGGGCGGGCAAACTTCCGTTAAATCCCTTACTCAGTGAACACCTGACAAAATTTAAGAACAGGAAAATTATTTTGACA
The DNA here is from genome assembly GCA_035220615.1 of Leptothorax acervorum. Classification (NCBI taxonomy): domain Eukaryota; kingdom Metazoa; phylum Arthropoda; class Insecta; order Hymenoptera; family Formicidae; genus Leptothorax; species Leptothorax acervorum. The sequence goes on along the minus strand of JASTWQ010001267.1, from coordinate 2,164,929 downwards.
GATAGAGAATCATTAGCGAAACAGTTTGTCCCTAAGCTGGAGTTTAAGAAACCAAGGAGTCAATTGTTCTCTAGTATTATACAAACCTATCTAGATGAAAAAGAAAAAGAAAACGATACGAAATTATTATCACAAGAGGATAATTCGAGCAAAGTGGCAGATCGATCTGATTGCTCTGAAAATCAGAATTTACTAACTGCAAGCACTACAACCGATAGCCCCGCTGCTTCAAAAAATACAGAGAAATTCGCATTAAAGGACGAACATTCCTTTACATTTCAATCGCGTACAGATTCACAGAAATTCAATGTGACATTTAATGGAAGAGAGAAACTACTTACGTTCGATGAATTTGTAAAGGCGAAATTGGAAGACATACAGCAGGAGTCTCCGGAAGAAGGTGTCACTCTACTGAATGTATATAGAAAGCAGATGGATGCTAGTCAAGAGATGCAAACTGCAGAAGTTGCCACAGCATCCAACACACACAATGCAGTAATTCACACCGAGGAGGATACTCCATCAGAAATTGCAAGACGATCTGACAGAGATATTTCTATATCTTCTAAGGATAAGCATAGAAACTTTAATATTATTGGGGCGGATGAAAATTTGTTAGATACAAGCATCAAAGTGTGGAAGAAAAAAGCGGATGTAGAATTAAATTATGCTAAGCCGATAAAGATCGCGAAGCATCTCTACAAACCAGGCATGACGTATCGGATCAGCGATTGTTATTATGATGACGACGGGGAGTTTTTATATCGGGTTCCAGGTGTACGTAGTTGAATGTATCTTTATAGAGCTATTAATGTACATAACAAATTTATATGTAATATGCACATAATTGATATGTGATAGATATGAAATAAAAAGAGGACTGTAACTTCTTTAATGTTAATTTATTTATTATTCATTTTATTTGTTGTACCAAATGTATAATTGTATCCTTTGTATTTATTCTTAGTAGACGTATTTTTTATTATGTTATCTATATATTTAAAATAAAAATATAAAATAAAAATATTCTATCGTAGAAAAAAAATAATATAAAAGTATAGCTAAAAAAAACAAACGTTTTATATTGGTATCCCTGCAGTCAATCGCAGCACTGCCTGCAGAGAGACTAGAGACTAGAGAGCACTAGAGAGTGGCGTGGCGTGGCGGCGATATCTGCTATGCGTAATCTAACCTAAATATAGACGTATAAGATAGGACGGATAAGAAGAAATTAAATAAATGTTATTATCAAATTAACATACAACATTGTCGTCAAATATGATATCGTCTACTAGAGCTGTACTTCATGTTAAACAACATATAAGTTAGTATTAAAGAAGAAAAAGTTCCTACGGTTATAATGTTCTTACATTTATTCTTTACTAAGTTCATAATGTATTAAATAAATTTTTTATGATGTAATCATTTATTGCTTGTAATTAGAGATCATATATTATCAGTGGTGTTTCATGTCTGTTATTTCAGATTACAATATTGCGGTTAATGGGTTTCATCAGTCTTGCGTACAATATTTGAACCAGAGGTGGAGACAAAAGTATGATATTTAAAATTGTCTATGTTTAAATATAGAACATTAAGATACATTATTCTGACATATAAAACACAAAATGATTATGCCTAAGTTCATTGTATATCTGTATATGTAGAATATTGTAATGTAAAAAGTATAAAAAATAAGAATTTGTTTGGTTTCAATTAATGTACATGCAGTATATAAAACTTGGTAATATATGTTTTAATGTAATGTTATTTTAATGAGATTGATAGATATAATTTATAGTTATAATTGTCTAATTAGTATATTATATTTTTAGACGAGGATTAACGGCTAATCCAAATACTTTTGGTCTGTTGACAAATTTGCCAGATTATACATTTAAAGATGGAAGACCTACGCCTCTTGGAATAAGACAAAAAGCACGCTTAGATAAACAACGTGATTATGCGGTATGTAAAACAAAAATGGAGATTATTATTTATTACGATAAATATATTTATTAGTATACTCACTGTACTGATTTCCAGGCAAGGATTATTAAATTAGTTGGAGAGGTAGATTATGCTGTTGAAAGACATGCTAGATTGCAAGAAAAGAAAGAACAAGAAAGACAACAAATCCTGGATAATAAGTTGAAACCCAAAGGAAATTTACTGCTTCAAAAACAGGCCGATACGATAGAAAAGTAGTTTTTATGATAAGAAAGTAATATACTTGCTTAAATATTATCTTATGTAATCATTTTTCTTTGTCCCGTTATTATCCTTTTACCCATCAATAGTTGATCAATTATAGCTATAATCAATAGTTGATATAAAGATCGATGTTTGGATCGCATCAAATGCAATTTCAGAGAAGCATAATATGTGGAAAAAATACATATATTTCTAATTATCTACATAACTTATAGCCAAATTTATGCATAGTATATTAATTTATATAGACAAATTTTTAAATCGATGGGTAAATTAGTCTCTTGTTAGGTATGTACCACCACGACGCAAAATTAAAAATTTGTCTGTATAAATATACTATGTTGATTTTGATTGAAGTAACACGGATATATAGCCCGCTGATGTTTTTAGCAACTGAAACATTTGATCCTTTAATGGTAAAATATTAGACTTAAAAGAAATATATTGTTCGGAAATGATAATGTGTTAATGTGTACAATGATCTCAAAAAATATCATTGTGTCATAATTCAAGTAAAATAAGATAAAGATTATTGCATATTTTATTTGTTTTACACAACTCACGTTGCAGAACGTGGACATTGTCATCGGAAATGTTTTTCCCGCTGTAATATTGAGTGGTTTCTTTGCACGGAGCATGATTAACGTCAAGTTTTTTGCATCTTTTGGCTCTAGAGTGTACCATATGTACTCATACGTGGCACGATGTATTTTTTCCGACTGAGAAAATACGTTTCATATATACTGATTAGTGATCGTTGAGGAATTAATTTAGAATGAAGGGGAAATGGATTAATTATTGAAATTATGTCAATTATAGAAAAGTTAAATTTATTGACAATTAAATCTACTGATTAATAATTACAAAAAGTACGATTTTTATAATTTCTACTGCAATTCGAGGCACTTATAAGTTGGTGTATTTATGCAGGATCTCCTTAAATATCTTTTATTTGCAGTTTTAAAATTATAAAAAATATTCCAAATCATAGAATTAGATAATTTGCCGGGCTTTATTTTATCGTTATTTTAAAAAAAATTATACTTACTTGAGTCTCGAGAAGTTCGCCGATCACACAATAAAGACACGTATGCATTAAAACACATACACTCTCGGAGATGTACCAAATTAATTGCGGAAACGACAAATGACTGTCTTGATTAAAAACCTTAGAATTATTGTAAATTATATAAATTACCTACATTTTAAAATATTTTGTTTCAAAAATTATCGCATAAAAAATGGTGATAAATAGTAAAACAGCTATGAAAGAGCAATGATGCATTTTTGATAAACGCATCTTATATACAATGTCAATCTAATTTAGTCGATGTAATCGGCTTAAATAACGACATTTACCTTACAATTAGTAAAATGACGCTTTGTACAATTATTTTTACTTACATTAATTATTAAAAATCCATGAAGACAAAATAGTATGCCAAAATAGAATAACAGACCGAGAAGCATTAAATTGAATGTGTTATCAATGATTTCTATGGACCTGCAAATTAGATTTAGCATAGAATAAAGAATGATGCGTGCAATATATAACATATGTAACATGTTTATACAGTTTTTCTATGGAATAATAAATAATTCTAAATTCTATATTCAAATATTCTAAATTCTACATTTATGGCTTATTTCTAAAGGCCAATTTTTCAATAGTTGTTTAAACTGAAGTTTAGCTGAGAACTCACTCTTCGTCTTTTTCTAAAAGGGGTAGTTATTATATATAGAGAGAGACGAAAAGTGAGCTTTTAAGCTAAGGTTAAAGTTAATTAAGCGACTATTGAAAAACTAGCCCTAAGAGATTTAAGTCGACGCAAGTTAAAATATAAATTGTACGCCATGTTTTATTTTTAGTAAATCAAACTTGCTGATATATACATTCTTTAAAGAATTTCTTAAAATAAAAAAAACATTAAGTCCGGTCAATCATCCATGTTTGAACACAACTCGTGAACGTTTTTGACTCAGAACCTGATTAAGCGGATGTGGTCGTTCACGTTGTACTTTAAAACCGCTTTGAAATTCGGATCCTTCCCCAGATTCAGTAGTCGAAAATACAGATTTTCTATCTGGCCGCATATATGTAAAATCAGAAGTCCAAGGAAGTTGTCAATTGCGGTATAAGAGAGACCGGATGCAGTCAACCCGATTACTTGTATCAAATATGTTAATTCGTATTTCGGGCTGCTGGATACATCGTACGGATAGTATGTTTGGATCGGCAAAGGCTTTCCAATCGGATCAGTCAAATTCGTTACGTGTCTAACCGTCCAACCAAAAAGGAAACAGCCGATGGTCAGGTACACCACTAGTGCAAGGAACATGATGCCTCCGCATATGGCTAGAAAACGGATGATCCTGGCTTGTTTTAGCATGACATTTCGCTCTTCTTCCATTTTCACTCTCATCCAGTCTTTCACGATCATGTTAATTAACGGCGATAAAGCTAGGAAAATCATGAGTCTTCGATATACCATACATACATGAAATTATCATTTTCTTGCAACATTATTATGCCCTCAATCTTGGTGGTTGATTTTGATAATGTATATTTGTTAACATTTTGTAGTTTTTAAAAATAGGTATCAAATTTTATGTATAAGCTCAATAAAAGATGATAAAGGAAAGAGAAACCTAAAAGACTGAGGCAAATAATTCGTTAATTAAATGATAAAGTACCTCCTTTCTTGTTCCACATGATGAAGACTTTCAGTGCCGTTATCAAAAGAGGCAGGGTGCATTGTAAATTATCTATCATCAGTATCATATCGCCCCATACTCTTATCAGTGACGCTAGAGCCGGTATTGTTAATACGAAAATCAACATGATAACATTTAATAGCAACCGAAGCTTCGACAATAATTCTTCACGGTGATCTTTGATATCTTCTGGCCACAAACCGATAATTTTCAACATGCAACGGTTCAGGCTGATCGCCCATTCCAAATCTATGTAAGCAATTAATCAAATATGTTAAGAATTTGTTAACTTGAATATCACATTACACTGTAAAATTTCACACAATCTTTTAAAACTTTTTATAGTATATGTATATATCTTATTCAAATATCACTTTACACCACATAAAATTTTTTGAAGTATAACTTAAGATTTAAGAATCCTGAAAAATTTAAAGGCAATATATATACACAATCAATTGTAATATTTCTTAATAAAAATTTCATTTTTTTAATTAAAATATTATAAGTACATAAGATTGACAAATTTGCAGATTTATATTACTTTTGTATAAGAAAACTCATAGTCGCAGACTCAAAAAAATGATTGAAAAAGTATATAATAAAGAGAAAGAGGAAGAGAGAGAAATATTGGAATTGCAAAATACAAAAAATTTCGGCGCTACAAAAATAATGTATTTATTTTCTAATTATTATTGCTTTACAGATGCAGCATTTTAATTTCATGACAAAATATCACCTGTAACGTGATTATTAAGAAAAAGGTACATTGTTTCCAGCGCCGAAATTCAAAATATCTTTTTTATTCATCTCGCTCTTCATTGTACTCCCTTCTCCCTTACAAATAAACACACTGATGTAATAATCTTAAATTATAACGATATTATTTTATATTAAATCTATGTTTTAATTGTTAAAATTATTAACTGATAACGAAAAAAAATACCATTATATTCGTCTGAACGGTCTGAACGATCCATTGGTCAAAGGATTACTGGTCTTTCTTCGTCAACGATATTGTACCCCCGTTTGAACATTATTATCGCGCATGCTTCCGACGAAATTCTTAAAACGCGATACCTTGCACCGTCATAAATATTGCAGCAGCTAGAAAGAACGTGCGTTATTATCGTCTCGTCAAAGTGTTCATTTGGCGAAAGGGTATGATGTATAAATTATAATGGAGAGCGCGTAAAAACGAGCATTCTAAGTTCATTGAGCGGTAGAACTATACTTTTTACGTTTTGTTTTTTTTCTTTTGCTGCCGAAGACCTCGCAGATGAACTGTCGCAACCGCGACGTATAAGGGAAAAAATTTCTTATGTTCGTAACAAGGAGACGAAATGAGTCAAACTGTTGAAAATTTCAGAAGAACCGTGGAAAGCGCGCAGCTTGTAGATACTTTTTTTGCTACCGCTATATCGATAAAAAATTCCGTCGTTGAAAGAGAAAAGAATTGCTGTACATTTTGACCGTGCATTATTAACGAGTCTGTAACGGCAGGGTCGTTTTCGTTGCAGGCAGTCGAGACTTAGCTACGTAACGAGAATGATAGGAATAGAAATAACGCAGTGACAGTGACAATTTGTCAGTGCTAATTCGTGCTAATTAGTGCTAAAAGGGATGTGCTCGCGCGAATTTACAATAAATAAAATATTTCTAAGATTAAAATATTTAAAGCGGAAAAGTTTATTGCTTTCCAAAATATTGTGCGCCAGCGCCACAATTTTCTTCTGTCTTCTATCAATATATATTATATGTATACAATACGGATGATACAATATCAAAAATGTCATTTTTTATCTTTTATTCAAAGAGGAAATATTCTATGATAGATTTTTAGATAACTGTAAAAATTAAATAATTCTCAAATTATAGCCAATTGTAAAAAGAAGAATGAAGATTAATTCCGCGATTCGAGATGTGTGTTTTGCATACCTGGGTATAACAAAGCAAATAAGAAAAGAGGAAAATTTTTGTGACGCATTAAGAGCTGGTTCGGCGAAATGTTGGGGATATGGTTTCGGCTTGTGATTTTATTTAACCCTCAACTCGCCTGCCCACGAATCTAATATCAGCAAAAGGAGAGAATAAAATAAATTTCACGACGTCGTTTGTTTTCGTTTAGGAATTTCTACCCGCGTGTAATGTGTCCGTATATTGATATAGGGTGCATCTTAAATTCTAAATGGTAAATCTTAAATTAGATAAAAGTGTCATCGAGATAAATGTTTTTTTATTTAGAAAAGAATTAATTCGGCTCACATATGCCCTCGAAACAAAATGTCAGTTCCCACGCAAAATGTTTGCGCGTCACACTTGTCCGTTTCTAATAGTTTTTTGAAGCAAGAATCGCGTTTGAGTTCACGGAAGAATGTTTTCCTGGTGGTGTAACACCTCGAAAATGCCATTCACGAAATTTGCATTTGTAACTCGTGACGATGCCGAAGCGTGGATACGTGAGTCGAGTGAATGATTTTCCAATGACATGCTTGTGCAATACTTATCACACCTCGTTCTTTCACAGACTATTTTTATACATGCCTATTTACGAAAAGCGGGCCATTAATGCAGACAATCGATCAATGAGAATTTATTTTCACATTGATAATGAAAGTATCCATGTTAGAAAAACAAATTAATATAAAGCTAGAAGAATATTTTTATCGTTTAAACATGATGTGAATTGCAGTACGACGACATTGCTGCTGACCTCTCAAGACTATTTTATTTCGTGGCAAAACAAGAATACAAATGGGAGTACAGAAATTTCTTATCACAGTTAATAAACTCTCGCGGAAAATAAAAAAGACGCAATGGTTTTTATTTTTTTTTGTTATAAATGCGAGAGCTATGATAAACGCAACCGCTGATGTCCGCATACGAATGCATTGTTTAATGTGCTGCTACGACGATCGTGAGGTAGGATTTCGTGTTGGCAGCGGCGCGAATATTGATGTTGGCTCTGGATTTTCCCAGAGTCCCAGGTTCGTCGCATATTACCGCGTAGCTACCAGCGTCGTTCACCACACTAATGTAATGAATAATTCCTGTACAAAGAAGAATATTTAAGATTAATAGAATACTTACAAGAAACTGCACTTAATATTTTTTAATTATAAGCTTGATTTGTAAAGTATTATATTAATAATTGGCTGTATAAAATATGCTGATCTTATATTAATTAACAGAATCTTAATTATTCCTCAATTTCCTGGCTCACATATTCAATGTTCATGTCAATCGGAATCAAGTTACATAGACCTTTATAATATTTTCTCACCATTAGTGACACTTAGCGTTAGAGTAGAGGCCTGAACAGTGTTTGTTGGATTGTTAAACTCGATGACTCGGCGGAAGACTGATTCGTCGGAATATCTTCTTCCAATTTCGAGATTTCCGATGAATCCAGCTGCATGTGTCTCGGGTACAAGACTTTTCTGTATAGACATGGCATAAAACACAGATTTTTCTCAATGATTGCACCAATTAAGAGATTCCTTTTCCAGGAATGTTCTTCGCGAAACTATGATCTTTCTATATTCTGACAGGGAATGCGTATATATATAACGTTTAATACAATACTTATTAGATATATTAATATTTATACACATAGATAATATTTATTTAGACTTTTATACAATAAGTTATTTGACTTTTATATAATAAGTCCCTAGAATATCTTAAACCATAAGAACTGATAACAACGTCTGTGAAGATAAAGATCTAAATCAATGTATATTAATTTTTTTCTGTGTCAAGTATTAAAGAGAGGTATAATATATATTTTAGTACAATTCTAGATTCTTCAAAGAAACTGACATAAAAATTAAGACCTTATCTTACAGTTTGCTTTTATAAAGAAAATTTAATTTAATTTTAGACGATCTAATTCGTGTCTCAGAATTCGAAAAATATTTAAAAAATTAAAAACAATACATAAAATTATAATTAGATTTCCACCTTGAGATCTGATGCGATTTAAAAGGTACTTTAATTATAGTGCCATTTATACGCATATTCGAGGATTTTCGTCTTTTCGAAAATTCGCGTGTGATAAATTATTAACTCACCAGCGCTGTTTTCGGCACGATGTCCTGTTCGTTGAGGTCGACTTGGACATTTTTCGTTTGCGACAAGTCGACGGCTGTAGCCGCCTGGAGGAGGCCCAGGATCGCGAGTGCGACGACGATCGGACGCGACATTTCGATACTGTTTGATCAGATTGCGAGGTGTGTCCGTCTCTTTTATAGGGCAGCTCGCGTCGCGTGATGCGCCAAGGTGAGCGTGCCTTATCTGCACGGCTCTTTTATGATTTCTCCACCGATGGTGGCCCTACACCGTGTTTCTCCCCCACGGAATACAAATAAGAAAAACGCGACCGCGACGGAGGCACGTATGCCGTCCGTCTGGTTCGCGGGGCCATGTAATGCGTGGTCGACGAATTCTCGCGGATGACCCTCGAAAAGAGTATTATACCGGGCCGTCTATTGGTATTCGAGACGAGCGCTTGACGCCCCAGGTGCCAGTAATAAAAATGCTCTGTTTGTTTTTGTCCGAGTCCTTATGGAAGTTATCTGCGTGGCTACGGTGAAAACAGCGGAGCTTTCAGACTCTCGATCGCTTCTTCGAACTCGCGAGCTTATCAGTTCTCGCCTTCTCGGTGAGAGACTGCTGTTTTATCTCCGATCGTAAAGATTGAATGATATAAAAAAGTATTGCAAACGTAAAAAATCTGTATTTGTATCTTCAGAAAGAAGTAAAAATAGTACGCATTATATATATGCAATCAGTATTATAAACCATTTGATATCAACCTTTTTAATTTACACCCTTTGAATAATTCAAGCGTGTTCGATTCAATGCGATTGCTGTTATAATCAATTAGAAAATAACATCCATTTTTATTAAAAAAATTCTTTTATCAGATTGGATAAAAGCATCTTTATTGAAGTTTTTCGATCCTTTTAAATGTAATAACTTTTATTGTGTATAAAATTTTATTTATATAATTAATAAAGAGCACGAATAGAATATTTATATAATGATTCACTGTCAGTAAATAAATATATTTATATATATTTCTTTTCTTTCTTTCTTTGTCCTCCTCTTTCTCCTCCATGACTTGTGAACTAAAATTGTATATTACATTAGACAATTTTCATATATATATATTAGTTCTTTTATTCCATCATTTACACAAATGTTTAAAATCTAGTTACCTCTAGCTTGAAACACCTATTAATTTTCATTGGAGTATTCTTCCCCTCTGCCTAAACCTGTAGGCTGATTATCAATAGGCCCATTATGAGAAAGACATCTCTCTGCCAAAACTTCTAGCCTGATTGCGAGTGTATAACGAATTGTAAGAGAAGTAAAAACATTAATAGACATTTACAAAATATCAATACATACCTACAAAATTGCAGCGATTAATAGTACACGATATAATACACTGTCACGAATAAAACTAATGCAAAGTAACATTTTATATTCTATGCGACTATATGTAAGTCATCTTGTGATGTCTTAAATTAAGAACATACACATTTGATATGCGTCGCGCATGATTTAATTTACAGTATTTACAATCTATGATTCAGTTGTTATGTCTAGACTCTAGAACACGATAAAAACTTCCATCATGATTACGTAGAATGTTTTCCAAATGTATTAGTCATCTTCTATTAGGTGTAAGTACGCGAAGATGCAAACAGAACGCGTTGCATGAAGAATCGAGCGCATAGGCGGACACGGATAAAGTGTGTACAGAGGCGTTTATAATTATTTCTCAAAAATGGTTTATCGTAACATAACTTTATCATACATGGTTGAATTCGTAAAAAAACAACCTCTTATTTGGTGATAAAAAAATTTTTTAATTTTGAAAAAAATGTATTGGTGGCGGGGGTATGTTAAAAAATAAAAGAAATAAAAAAAATATTTTGTTATTATTTCAGTTTAAAGCCATTTAATTTACATTTTTGAAAACTTTTCTATCTTTTATAGTTACGGAGATATTCGGCCCGAAAGAGAAAAATCGATTTTTTCCGAAGGGGTGTTCACCCTCTAAACATGCGTATGGGCACGTATAAAAAAAGACGTATCGCTTATTTTTGTCTACACAACAACATATATAAAGCTCATCAAGATCAGAGTGGGACACCTCCGTGGGTTTCCTTGTCAGTACAGTTATACAATCGGAGATATATACATATATATCTCCGATTGTATGTAATATAGATATATATAATATATATATATATATATATATATATATATATTATATATATAGACGATATAACTTTCTATTTAATTATTTCTGATTCCGTAAATTGTATCAATATTGCTTCATGTGGATAAGATAAGAATTTCATCAGCAAACTGCACCAATCATCTTTTTTAGTTGTGCAAAATGTGTAAAGAACATCTTTCAAATATAAAAAATTAAATTTTATCTGTTATCATATATACAAGTCATGATATAAAAGTCTAGTCATCATATATAGTAACGTCAAAATAGCGTTAAATTGGCTCCAAAATGATTATTAAAAGTGGCTTTAACGCTATTTTAATGCCATTTTCATGCAACCATGACTTTTTGTTCTGCTTGGGCATAATATATGTATATAGCGTTACGAATTTTACAACTTCAGGTGACCTCGATCAAATTCCGATTAACTTATAAATTATCATACAATACACATATTATTTTATAATTAATATATAGAAAAAAATCATATTATAAAATTATATTACTAGAAAATAGAAATGCAACAAGCTATTCTTTCCAATAATTCAATTAATTATTAATCTGATCAAGTGTTAATCAAAGTTTGATAAAAGTCATGCTTTTTCTTTTACATTATTTATCATAAAAGCGATTGCTTTGCAAAAAAAATATGATAGTACCCCAGGTAGCACGATGACGTATATAAAGACGTCTTAATTAATGACACACGTATTATTGACGTTTAAACGTTAATAATACGTCATTAAGACGTTTTTATACGTCATCGTGCTACCTGGGACCGTTTGTAATATTTATTTTTATATATCTTTCCTTCTAAAAGTGATAATTTGTGATTATTTTAAGAAAAAATGTGTCAAATCATCAATGAAAAAATTAATTGATCTTATAGAGATTTGAGCAAGTGATTTTTCTAAGAATTTGCAAGATTGATTCTATTGTATATCCTCCACCCCTCCCCCTTCTTCGCAATTCATTCCGAATTAACTGTCCGACTTGTCTTGAAAATATAAATACAAATAAATATTCATATTTCTAACATCAGTAACATCTTCAAGTCTTCAACTACAAATATCCATTTCTTTAAGCGCCGTTTTAAGGCAAATTCGTACGACTCGATGACTCGATCGTAAAAGAAGTCGCCTTTCGAAGAGCCGTCATCTCGACTCCTGCGGATCTTGAATCTTCGACAAGAAATTCGATTTCCCGTCCGATTTTCGATCGCGCAGACGTGGGCGCGAACACCCTCTACTGGAAGCAGTCAGAATTGAGGCGATGACAAGCAGTCGATGGTCAACACTTGTCAACACTCCGGTAAAAAATGGCGCTCGCCGAGGTTTGTGGTATCAACTCCGCTGTCGATTTCGGCTATTCGCAAGAAAAGGACAAGATCGCCGGCGAGGTCGAGGCGTACACCAGAAATTTTACTAACAACCTCCAACTGGCGGTGCCGCCGTTCGTGAACGTAAGGACATAACAACGATCGTAATCCAAATTTGCAGCATCATGCAAATCGCACGTACTTCGCGACACCCAAATTAGTTACAATTTGTCAAATTAACATGAAAAATCATTATCACGTCGCAGCAGCTATTAATAACGATACTAATATCGATAATAATTGAATTCTTTGAATGTCTTCTACGATTCTTTTTAAGTACACAATCAAGTATTTCTAGGTTATCCTTATATGAAATTGGGACAAGTTACTCTTTGAATTAACAGCAGAAACCAAACTTTGTAGAATTATATTTTATATACGTATTCCTATGTTAAAATCTGAAAATTACTTTTTATTTTGAAAAGCTTAAAAATTGCTTTAATCCTTTACATGTATTTCTCTTTTACGTTATAGCCAGCTGAAACTCTTGGTCGTATAGCTCAAGGCACCGATGAAACGGGAAAGAATCTGAAGATCAAGTTTGATCATGGAACCACAACTTTGGGCTTCCGATATCAGGGTGGGATTGTCCTGGCGGTGGATTCGCGTGCGACAGGAGGACAGTTCATTGGTAAAGCTCGTGTTTTATATCTGCACTAATAAATTATATAGGTTTCGATAAAAACTGATTGAACTTTTACCTTGTTCCTTAGGTTCGCAAACCATGAAGAAGATAGTGGAGATCAATGACTATCTTCTTGGTACTCTGGCCGGTGGTGCTGCCGATTGCGTCTACTGGGATCGAGTTTTAGCAAGGCAGAGCCGCATGTATGAACTCAGAAACAGAGAGCGTATCTCCATCGCGGCAGCGAGTAAACTCCTGTCGAACATGATTTATAATTTCAAAGGAATGGGACTGAGTATCGGTGAGACATTAGATTAAAAATTTATCTTAGAATTTAGTCATACATGAAAAAAAAAATACAGTTGCTTCAATTAAACGTCGACGTCATGGGCTGCCACAAACATAAACAGTTAATTGGATATTATTTGATCCAAATATTTGGATTATTAAAACAACCATCTGATGTTTTCGTTCAAATAATATCCAATTGAATTGACTGTTTGTTTGTGGCAGCCCGTGACGTCGACGTTTAATAAAGCAACTGCATTTTTTTTCTGTATAGGATATATGCAAGAATTCATACATGTAATCTTTGTAGGTATGATGCTGGCTGGATGGGACAAACGTGGTCCCGGACTTTACTACGTCGATTCTGAGGGCACTCGTACTCCGGGAAAGGTTTTCAGCGTAGGCTCCGGATCAGTATTTGCGTTTGGTGTTCTGGATTCCGGTTACCGGTGGGATTTAACCGACGAACAGGCCTATGAACTTGGAAGAAGATCGATCTACCACGCCACACACAGAGACGCGTATTCCGGCGGTATCATAAGAGGTAAGTTATAAAATAATGGAAGATATTGTGTAGCATAATTTTGTACAATATCGCAATACCTCAATATACATTTTATTTTTACAGTATATCACATGAAATCAACCGGCTGGGTGCATATCTCGGACGAAGATTCCAAGGACTTGCATTATGCGTACAGTGCTGAGAAATTAGCAGAACCGAGCACCTCCTCCTAGATTTAATTATTAAACATACACTGTACGTGCAGATTAATCGTTTATGCAATAAAACGGAGTGATTTCTATCCATGTAATTTATAATAAATCGTAAATTCAACGCTTTCTTACTATTAAACAATTTTATCAGATACTATTTTGCAATGTAACGTCCATTTGTCCATAATCGTAAAAATTGCATAATATTTTACAAACATTAACACGATTTGTCTCTCTTTCAACTTTTAATCGAAGTTACTCCATCTGAAGTTTCGCAGCAAATATTAAAGATAAAATACAGCTTTTCAGAAATTACTATTTAACTATTATTATTAAGTACATATTATTTTGGCATAAAAATATAAAGAATACGAATATTTAATTTTCTGGTCTTTTATTTAAAAAAATTAGAGACGTAATTTATAGGCTGCGGTCCAATCCACGCTATAAATGCTTTGAAGCGTTCTTCTTCTCCTTCTTTCTTCATTGAAAGAAAAGAGAAGAGGAACGTTTCGAAGCATTTGTAGCGTCAAATGGACCGCAGTCATGGATTAAACTTACATAAAAATAATATAAGAAAGTTTAAAGAATTTTCCTATTTTTTTATTACTTTAATAGCTTTATTTCTTATGTTTTTTGTTAACACGTAGATCAGTATTGTCGCGCATATGCTCGACGCCGTGCGTATATTCGAAACGAGGCACCGCACCCCGCACCGCGAGAGGAGTAAACGGCATGTGTGTGGTAACCAAACCCTACTTCCCCTTCCACCGCCCAATCTTCGCAGTTTGCAGCGTGAAGTGCGACGCACACGAAGGCGTCAGGAATTGGACGCCGCTACCCGCTACCGCTATCACCACTGTTCGGCGAGAGAGAGAGAGTTAAGTGCGTGTTGGCCAACATATTGCGACGAGAATTCGACCGAGACTCCGATCGACGCGAGGACGACAGGATGTCGAGCGTCACGGACGAGTGCAAGCTTAAGGGCGGTCATCCCCCAGCAGGTTAGCAATTTTCCACGTCCGCGTTTCCATCCGCCCTGCGGTAACTACGCGGGAAGACGGGTTAAAAGAGCCGTGTTTGTCGCGGCTCATATGGCCACCTGTCGATCGCGATTCGATTTTCCAAGGTCGGCTCTCCGCTCTCCTCTATGTTCGACATCTAATGCCGGACCGCGCGTTCTCTCGCGCGACTTCTGCCTCTTTTTTTTCCAGTTAAGGCGGGCGGCATGAGGATAACGCAGCACAAGACGCCGAAGGACGAGCGCGAGACGAAGCCCAGCAAGGACGTCGAGGAGAGCAGGCCGTCCAGCAGGTGAAGTAGATCCGCGATCTCGATCCCGGCGTTTGTGTCGCGACGTCATCAAAATCTCGTCCGTCCCTCGACGCGGATTTGTTAATTATCGGCTTCTCGCGGTGTCGCAAGTCGCAAACGACGCAAACAAAGCGGCTCGCCGCGTAGGGTCGGATTTAAGAGGGGCGGACGAGGGAGACGACGGAAAAATTTAACGAAATCCGCAGAATTGAAACGGCAATCTGACATTCAACACCAAGTATCAATACATATGTAATTTAATTCTGATATATTCCCGAGGAAATATTCTGATATTCTGAGAATAGGCGGGGTCTATTTTTTTTTACGGTTGTTATCAAATTTTATTATCTGTCACTTGAGCGACAGTAAAAAAGATAGTATCGGTTTTTTCTTCTAGATAATCTTTCTCTTTAATCGATAGTCCTAAGAACCAATATTAGATATTGCTGCCAATCGATAAAACGACTGCCTGAAAAGATCAACAAATAACACGTATTGCTCTTGTAATCATGATTTTTTATTGCCTGTATATATTCTTTGTAACTACATATTGCTATTTCCTATATTTTTAATCACATGCATAATTATTCCCCTGGGCCTCCGCAATTACAAAACCGATCCTGCCCACGTATACGTCCGGCTCGCGGTGTATCAATCATATGGCAACATTGTCTGTTCTTTCATTTTTGTATTCTTACAATGAGATACGAAGTGAAAGAATTGCAAGGCATAAAATATTTGCGCGACTTCGTCGATTATTCCATTCTTGCGCGACGACAATTTCTGACGATAAGTTATGGTTATCGGCGTTCCGCATTTACATAACAATGTTGCGCAATCGAAAATAAACGTGATTTACAACTGAAAAAACATTTACACGGCGATATTGAAAAGGTCTGTTCGTTTTAGCTGAGCTTCTTGCACGGCTCATCTTTTCTCTTTTTCCCTGCAACGTGAAAAGAAAAAGAAGAAAGATGAACCGTGTAAGAAGTTCAGCTAAAACTAACAGGCCTAATTAACTATATTTGTACGGAGTGTCAGATGAAGAAAAGGATTTAAATATAATTTGACGACTAACCACGCCGTGAAAAATCTCATCAAATTCCTCTGAGCTTGTAATGATAAATAAAAATAATTTTCTTCCATTTAAATGTTGAAAAAAACATGTAACATATGTTCTTAATTGAGATCACTTTCTAATTCGATGACATTAATCCACTGTTCGCAACTGATAAGGATATATCGTGTCAGAAATGTATATATATATCAGAAATGTTTACTTAACAAAACATGCATATCTTTATTCATCCAGTACTAAACCGTCGCAATTATCAATACATCAATATAACGGTACCGCACGCGACAAAAAATCGAGAAGATAAATAGTCTCCAATATTTTTCCCTAGATATAAATATATATATATATTGCAAGAATATATTGGTTGCTCTAGAATCATTTTTAATTGTCATTAACGTTTTCGAGAGTGCGCTGTTTATATATCACTTTTCAAGGTATTGCCGAAAGCAAGGCAAAGTAATATACTTGATGTTATCCTATCTCCAGTCGTACATAGGAAAATGAGAAAATGAATTCTGATGTTTGCAGTCCGCCAAAGACGATAATGATCAGCGGTGTCGTGGCCAAAGGAAACGCTGATTTTCCACCGGAAGCTGTGCAACACTTCCACGAGAAGCCCACACCGACGCACGACGCACCACGACCGGCTCACTATTCGCGTCCCATTTGTATTCAGCAGCCCAGAAAGTGAGCCTCTCGGTACTTTGCACCGAGCTAGTGGACTTCGGCCCACACAGAGTCAACATACCCGTTGAGTTTACGAAAAAAAGAAAAAACAGATTATAATTATACAAATACATACATGGGAGATAGGTATATATTATATACATAAGCGTACTTAAAAAGTTTTTAAAAGGGTTAAAATTGAAGAGTTTGGACTTCGCGCGGCAGCATTTGCACCGCGCGATCCCCGATCCTTTAACCGACGAATGATCGAAATCTTTTTTTTCTAAAAAGTACACGGAAATTGCGAATTTCAGAGAAAGAAAGTCAGAACTAAATTGCAATTGCGAAAGCTGTGAGATGGTAGCGAATTGGATCCATTTGTGAGAATGAAGAACGGGCAGGACCCGCGTAACCAATCGTTTAAAGGATCGAGGAAACTCGGTTTCTCGTACGCTCTGAAATATTAGATCACCTCACAAGAGATACTACTATATTGCTGTTAAAAACGAAAGAAAAAAGAAAGTTTATTTTTGACGCCACGAGATCCCTTGTATCGGCATTTAAGATTCCATATACGGGCTTTTGCGAGTCTTCGCTCGTTATCGCACGTTTTATCTTTATCTTGTCATTTTTTTTTTTATACTAGACACGTTTGCTATGATTACATTATTACGATTAAGTATTGTTGTAACATAGTTACACGATACTATTACTATTTTGGGGACCAGTATGTACTGCGACTCATGATGGAACTTTCGTATTTAGTTGCATTCTCAGCCTTCAGCCTTTTTATTTTTCTTTTTGTATCTGTCTGAATCATAATATAGAAATCAGACGCATCAGTATCACTTTGAATTTCAGGGAATTGATACCTCGTCAACGTGAATTAACGTTAACATAAGTTTATATTAACATACGTTAACGTAAGTTAAGTATGTAAATGTCGAGCGAGATTCATAGTTGACGATAGTTTGTATAACATTTGAAAGGGAATAAATATTCATATATGTACATAACCCATGATTGTGTATTATTGTATTAATTAGTTCCACGTGTGTCGAAATTATTGTAAACTAATATAACTTAAAATCACTGATTATTTTGGTTTTAAATTAATACTATTAATGTGGCCGAATGAATATTTAATAATAAATATTGATAATCATTGATGCAAAAATTGATTTAATTGTTTCATAATAAAATATTTATTGAGCATATAATAAATTAATAAGAAAAAACTCAATAAAAAGCCGTTAACAATGTATAGATATCTAAATTAACATGGCAGGAATGAAGCTAACAACAGTTCAATGATATTCAATGATGTTATGTCTTCCTAAAATCCACAATATAGGATTAGAAAACGCTATTGACTTTTTTCAGACACGCTCTGTTGCTCTATGTAACTTCGCATAGCTGCTGAAATACTCTGCACACCGTTGGTTACATGGGTCGGAGTCTCCGACAGGAATTTCATGCTCGCTATGACTCCCTTGTTCCATGATGATTTGATAGAGTTGGAGAGGTCACTGGTACTTGGCAACGGTGGTAGCTATACGTGATAATTTAATAATCTCCTTTTCTTAAATAAATCTAATCAAAATGTTGAAATGGGGAATTCATGCAAGGGCTCGAGTACTGTTTATGTACAAATAAAAGTATGACTGTTCGAGTATTAATATCAGCAAAATCAATCTCATTCATCATTCTACGTGACTATGATTGCATCTTAATGTTGGATACGTCAACGTTTAATGAAAAACAAACGGTTTGGCTCTAAGGATGCTAAAATGCCCGTCATCAGTTTGAACGGAACCCACCTCGTTGATGACTTCCTTAGGAATACTGTCCTTAACGTAAGGCGCGACATTATTGTAGATTCTTCCGTACAACTGCACACTGTCCTCGGACTTGGACCACAGGCCCTGCTGAACGCTGTAATAAACGACACCGCCTACGAGGGTGGCCTTGACGGCGAACCTGCGGGACATAACCTCTCGTCACGATTCGATTTCGACTCGCAGGACAGTGCAGCATGCAGATACCGTGACAGCGTGTCTTCTCTATTCCTCAGCGAATGTACTAACCGCACGATGCCCATTATTCGGTCAGAAATTACTTCGACAAGGGTGAGTTCGATCGAACGTCCGCCGTCTGTCAAGAGACTTACGTAAAGCCCGCCGTCTTTGTATGAGAGAAATTATTTTCTCTTACTTATAGATGACACCAGGTGACGCCTAAATCGCGCCCATGACCGCTCAGCAGAGAAAATCTGCTTGCACTTAAAATAAAATAGATAAATAATAATATAATATAATTATATATAATTAGATGTTGAATAAAAAAAGATAAAAAGTACAAAAAAGTTCAATTACAAAGAAATAACCTTATAGTGATTCATTGATCCCTGCTCTTTTCAACTGTGCTTTTGTATTTCACAGATTTTTATTTGTTCTCTTTCTCTTTTAAATGCCGAATTATATACCTTTGTTTCATTTTAGGTACAAAAAGAGTTAATATCTGCAGTTGCAAAGAAGGAATTTATTGAATGGGTTCTATTCCAAAATTTCCAAAGGACTGTTTATAGCTGCACTATGTTATACTATCTGCACTCAAAGTGAAATAGACGGGGTGATGGACGTTGGAGAAAAAAAGAGGGAAGATGAAAAGTACATATGAGAACAGACCTTCCGGCATCGTGTCGTGCATACAACAGTTACAACACTTTGATCATTATCATCGCGATGGCGGTATGGCCTGTTGATGACTGGTATCATCCCAATTTCGCCTCTTTTCTATTAAAACCTTTTCTATTGAATTAACGATTTCCATTAAATCACGGTTTAGATTGTAGAAGTGATGGTGCGATACTTGATGGCGTTGAATTGTTTATCCTAATCTCAAAGCCCCGGATTTACAATGTGGTCGACAGAGTACGAGGAGCTGAAGGTACACCAAAAAATGATTTTACTTTACAAAAGGATGATAGGATGAGGTGAAAGTATATTTTTTTGTCATTGCAGCGTATCGATGAGTTATTACAATGTGGGATATGCTATGCGTACATGGACACTAGTGTAATAACATCCTGTTCCCACAGTTGTAAGTAATTTTATAAAGACATTACTATTACCTGTTACACGTATATCTCATATCTCGTAATTTTAGATTGTTCAAGGTGCATTAGAAAGTCTCTGCATTACAAGACCCAATGTCCAATTTGTTCTGAGGAAACTTATGAAAAAGATTTGAGGAAGAATAAGCTCTTGGATGAGATTATCATTCATTATTTGAATTTTAAAAAGAAACATGACAAGAAACCATTTTATGTAAAATTGTTGACTGCGAATAATGATAATTCTGGAATTGTGTGCTCTGCAAGCAATTTTGAATGTAAGAAAGAACAAGATGTTCTTAATGCAATCGAGGTGCCGCACAAAAGTTTTGATAGTCCGCCGCTTGTGGCTGGTAATACCACACCTCGTGGGCAAAAGGATTATCAGCAAGATATATCCACTCCTAGCACCAGTACAGATCTTAAAATACCTTTAATGTTTACGCCGAAGAGTAGAAAGAGTTTTCTAAAGAAAGAAGATCGTCAAGTAGTTGCATGTCCAGTATGCAAAGTGGAAGTGCCCGAAAATAATTTAAATAGACATTTGGATGATTGTTTAAGAAGGGAAAATACAAAGGATCAACCTAAAAAGTAAGCATTATCTCGTATTATTCTCTCAAGCTTTTAAAAAAAATTACTGTGATCTGGATGTCTGGAATATCTTAATATTTTTTGAAATCTTTTCTTTAAATAATTACTTATTTCCAGAAGCGAACCAAAACGTAAACCATTGCCAAAGTTAGTATTAAGTTTAATGAAGGATAGTGTCATACGAAAGAAATTGAAAGAATTAGGCTTATCATCTCAAGGAAATAAAAAAACATTAGAGAATAGATTGCAGAGATACACGGTTCTTTATAATGCAGAATGCGATAAAACGTATCCTAGACCTGTCTTTGAATTAATTATGCAATGTGAAGAAGAAGAAAATTTGGAAAAGAAAGTGCAGAAACCATCAAATGTAAATATATTACCTATACATATCAATTCTCGACATTTGATCTTGAAATTTTTCTAGATTTTAATATATTAAATTTTTACAGAGATTTAATGTCAATAGAAATACAGAACATAATGTTATAGAACAAGAGAGACAGAAGTATCGTAAGTATTCTCAAATTATTTGCAGATGATTGGAATATAAATATTATAAACTCTCTTAATTTTCCTTTTTTCTTATTTTTAGTGGCTAAGAATAAGGATAGTTTTGACCAATTAATTGCAAGAGCCAAACGTGAGAATTCACAAAAAATATCTGTTAGGCGCGATATATTAAATAAAGAAAACTCTAATATTTCACATAATGATCGTGTTACAGAAGACGATTCAACTATTAAAGATGATCAGGAAACTGATTTTTGGCGATTGAATTCTACTAATTGTATTGAAGATTCAGATTCGAACATATCTTGTCCTTTGCAAATATATTCTAGCGAAAGTTCTAGCGAAAATCCCATGAATTTTGTAACTATCGAATTAGCTTCCTCGTCTAGCGATTCCATCGATCAATGTGCTTCCAATTATGATATCTCAAACCGTCCATATAAAACTAGCCCGGATTCATTTAATTCTATTACAAAAGCCAAAAATACAAAGATCGAGAAACTATCTTCCGAAAGTATTATAATACATGAAGAAATAACTTCTCATAATCGATCAAGACAGAGCAGTGTTTTGGAGAATAAAATGGATATTGACATTGAGAGATCAGTTCCTGAACTTATGAAAATAGAAGCAGAAAATGGAGAAGAAACTAAATTGTCTAAGAAGAGTAGAAGTGACACGGAGTACAGTTCAGATAAACGTGTTGCGTATTCTGAGCCTAGAGATGATAGATGGCTGAAAGAATTACGCAATGAAGATATACATTCAATTGTAGAAGATAACGAGCATCTGGACGAAGACAATGATAATATTGATATTCAGGAAGATTATGGTAAATAATCTTTAATATTTAAAAAATCTAAATAAAAGTTTTTCTCTTTTTAGTTATCTCAGTCTATTACAACGATTAAAATCTTCATGAAAGAATTTTGATTTTTATAGAGAGATTAAAGCGCGAGCAATTAAATAAAGCGATGGAGGAGCATGCTTCCGGCAGCACAAAATTTGAAAAAGAAAACATGAAGGCATTGGACAAAGATTTAACAACTTGGACTCCTCGAAAACGGGAAATGGCATCTGCGTTAAGCGATGAAGAAAATATTGCAGATAGAACGATAAATACTAGGAAATCAGCTCGGCTTTGCCTTAGCGAAGCTAAGGGATTTAACAATGAAAATTTCGGCGAAACTGCGCAGGATGAAGAAAAATTACAAAGTGAAAAGGAGCAGTCGCAGGTAATTCGAACGAATAATGCACGTAATTCTGCGAGAAAATCTGTTAGATTGAGAAATAAAATAAAGAAAAGTAATGAAGAAAAGAAAATTAACAACATAAGTTGAATCACGGAGTTAAAATAACTAAATCATGGATTTAGTTATTTTAACACAAAATAACTAAATCAATAAGCCATTTTATATGTATATCTTGTTGAGCATTATAAAATGTAAAAATAAGAAATATTAGACTAACAATAAGTAATCCTTTGCATATTCAAGTGTTGTATATATATTTTTGTACCCATAGTGCCTTTAATATAAAACAGAAATGCATAATATTTATTTTTTAAGGCATAACGAGAATAAAAATTGTTTTTGAACAAAAAGAAAATAAAAAAACATTATATTACATGTTGTTACTGAATATCATTCTGCTTTTTTATTTATGTGTGCAGTATATTTTATAATTTTTTTTAGTAATATATTATTCGCTTTTTCTAAAAAATTTCAAGATTATTTGACGTCCTTTTTTTAAATAATGTAATACATTTTGGACAATGTTGATTATATAAACATTTGTATGTTATTTATTTTATATGTTAATTACGACTTAATTGATTTAAAAAATTAATAAAATTGAATAAAAAATGAATAAAAATGCGTGAGAATTCGATGCACTTGCAATATTTCCTATCTACATATGTGTATATATTTTATTATGTCATTCCAATGTTGATAGGAAAAGTACCGAAACCGTTATCAAAGAAACAATTTTATTGAATATATATACATATATAATATATATATATATACATATATATACAATATATATAATATGTATATTGTATATATATAATACTATACCCCAAACAGGAAAGGGAGATTAAACGATAAAACGATCGACGTAACTTTCGATAAAACTTACATATCTCGAATGTATATTTCATAGATACTAACAATAATTTAATAAGCTTAACATAATGTCAAAATATAGCTGCTCGTCTCTAACACAATTGGTTACACAGTAAAATATTCGTCTTTGATATTACACAACTTTGATATTAATACAACTTTGGTATCGATTTATACAATTGTACAGTTAACTTCATGTACATGCCGTGCAATTCACACGATAAACTCGTCTAAGTTTGTAGATTTACAGCGCTAACGTTCTAAACGGAACAACTATCACATTCATTACATATTGTTCTCGTCTAATTCTTACTTAACGTTATTGCACTGTTATAGACTGTTAAACTTTATATCATGCCGACACCTGTTTCCTCGCTTGCATGCGAGGTGCGTCATTATCATAGGAACGAAAATTTCTCTACGGCTCGGGAAGCGTCGTTGATGTAACAATGTAAATGTAAATGGTTCGTGTTTACTTTAACAAGCTTCTGCCTCTAACTCCCGTATTTAGCGTTTTATGGAGCATTAACCGTTTAATAGCATGATCAGTATCATTTCTCTTGCGATCTTTTGACGTTACACGATTAAGGATACATATACATAAGATTAGGAAATACACGTTTCAGGCATAAAATATCTTTTTCCTTAAAAAGATTTGCGCAGTTAATAATAGTCTCTGTTCCGTTGTGGTATGGCATCACGCGAGGTAGTTACTCGAACGTTGATACATCCCTCAAGTATACGCTACAAGCGATTCTAACTTTATCCCGTGCGTAGTTATATGCCGATCTTCTCGGAGAAGATCGAAACACTAGAGATGCGTGAGACATTATCTTACAAGCAGTAGTCACAATTCATTTATCGTCAGATTCATCAGCAGCTCATTCACGACTCACTCGTTCCTGGAGCTTACGATAGATTGTCTTTTGATTCGCTAAGAGACCAGAGATAGTAGCCTCAAAGAAGTTAGATATTAATACAGCGAAAAGACTGTTTTCGCCGCAAAAAAGGCCAATTGTCTTCTACTATTTACTTATTGTTAGTTAAATTTATTACTTTATTTATAAATTTATTTTTGATCAGTTAAAGGGAAATTCCTGAAAATAGATTATCTCTTCCGCTTGAGTAATGAAACTCCATCGAGTTTCCTTTATCACACGCTTTAATTACGAATATTAATTATTGTAAATTCTCATCTAATCACGAATGGACGAAGTTAAAGCCAAAATGTTAATTAGCTGCCTCACGAATGAATTTATTTTACGTGAGATTTAATTCTCGCGCGCAGCGGCGCGGGGCGGGTAAAATTAATTGATCCACATTTTTTATTCATGTGAATTCGTGATAGACGTCAAGCTCTTTCGATAAAGTTACACTTTCTGGAATAAAAATTCAGTATTTACACGATACATATTTAGCGTAGCTCTATTTTCGAAGGAATTAGAAGAGAGGAACTGCCAGCGCCTTCGGAAAAATATAAATCCAATTTTAATTTTAAGTTGAACTATTTTAAGTGTATGTCAGGGAAAAATGAAATTATATTATTAGCGTCAAATTCACTTATAGATACTTCCACTATTTAAATTTCTATCCTTCGTAGAATTCTGTATTTCTCTTCTTTTGAGATAAGTATTGGTGGAATATGCATGATTTACAAAGATATGTAAGATAAATACTACAAGCTCCCAAGTGAGTTTTTTCCATGCTCGTCAACGTATTTAAAAAAATATCTTTTTACAGCTATGTACACAACATATATCGTAGTTTCATTAAAAAAAGGATCAAGATTGTTTTCCTGATGGATAATCAATAATTTGTGTTCCGACTGAGCCGACCGCGTCTCGTTTTGCAATATCGTTTCTCTCTAATCGTATTTTGATTGATCCGTTTTGATTCTCGAATTCGTTGGAGGAATACGCATTAATCATAAGAGGATGTCACTTTTCGCGAACATCACCGCAAACTATCGGGAATACTATTAACGAGCGCCGATAATTAGAGATCGAAGAGATTCGAACTTACGGGAGAGCACTTCGATTATCCTATAATTAATGCGCAATTTGTCACGGTCGGCACATCAAATGTTCTATTGGGATGAATCGCGTTATAATCACGTTCCAGCGAAACTGTAATCGTAAATAATATTGATTTGCGGATTACGTTACGAGATTGACTGATTCACGCGCGAAATCAGAACCGAGAATTTAATGCGATGTTCCAAGACGACATCTTAATCTCACATCTCCGGCATTTAGCTCCCTTTCGGAAGAATCCCGCAAGAACGAGTGACTCCTTATCTCCAGACATTCGTCGGGGGATGTTATCTGGATGGCATCTGCGAATATTTCTCGACGGCAGTCTTTTGTAATCGACCGAGTCGAAGACGACCCCTTTTTGCGGTCGGAAGCGTCCGCACTGTCTTTCACAGAACGAAATTATCTTGCGAAGATGCTGCTTCGTGAACGATCTTCGCCGTTGACAGTGACGGGTTTACTCTTTCTTCCAACGTCGAGGATCCGCCAATTCATGACACCTCTTATTGTACTTTCTTCTTTTACAATCTCTATCTATTTCTTAATAATTACTACTTATTTCTATTACTTCTCACATTAGCCGAAACTTAATGAACGTATTATTGAAGAAAATCAGCGTCTTTTTTCCTGGCTAAACTTTCTTTACGCTGGACTCACGTCTAAACCAAACTCGTTATTGCTCGCTGATAAGGAACAATATCAGATAGTCTCTCTTTCGTCTCTTTTCTACTTCGATCACGCACTGGACTAGTGTCACGTTATATTATCCCGTTTGGACTTCCTCATCACCGTGATGCCTATCGAGCCACGTATTTTGCGCAACAGATCTATTATATCAGCTGTTGACATGTGTTCCACGCTCTCCTCGTTAACCTGAGAAAAAAAGACAATAGTTTTAAAATAAAATAGTCCCAAGAGAGTCCTCTCTATGTTAATCTCTTTAATTCTAAAATTACGCGTTTCATAAATATATTATTTATCAGGAACATAAATGTTGCCGCAAGTTTATGATCGAAGTGAGCCATAGATAATTAATATTATTTTATCGCCAAGATATTTAATTCAATAATGATCTCACACATGAAATACGTTCTATAGACTATAGAGGAAAGATTTGGAGAAGTGGAAGATAAGCTTGACGTGCAAGACTCACCATCAGTAATACGTCACCCTGCCTGAGCCTGCCATCCTTGGCCGCGACACTGTCAGGATGTACGACCGATATCACCGTACGATTCCCTTCCGGCTGCAAACTAAAGCCCAGCCGGCTGTTCCACCCACGCGTCAGCTCCACCATGAACACCTGCAACAACGAGAACGGATTGCGCAACATTGCGACGCGACATCGATAATCACATATATTCTATTGGTAAAAACAATCAAGTAACAAAGCGAATAACGAAGCGTTTATCGGATAATGAATTGAATTTTTGCGTTTCAACAAGATCGTCGCGGGGATTGTTTATTGCGATATAAGGATCTTGCAAAATCTATTGATCCAGTCGAAATCCGAAGCTCGATTACGGAAGCTTGATGTCGAGAGACCAACCTCGCTGCCTTGTTCAATGTCTTCGATGGGAGCGACCGAATCCGTGGTGTCTCTTCCGGTCTCTTTCTGATCGTGCTCGGTGCCTTGATCCACCTCATCATTTGGAGCGAACATTACACCCTTCCACTTCAACAGCCCCTTGCTACCGCCCGGGTCGTCCGTTCCCAGAATCTTTCCTATACGTCGCGAAAAAAAATCGAGTCCATCGGGTTAGAAATAACGCCAATTGACACTCGCAAATGCTTCATCACTTTCGCAACGTTGTGTCTGTTATCTTATCGGTCTCTCCCTCTAACGCGCTGATTTGATCTTGACGATAGTGGCGCAAAGTAGACAGCGCGTATATTCGCGCGATTAAAATTGATTCTAACAGCAATTGCATAGCTCACTTTTTCAATTAATGAAACTGAAGCTTATAGATAGACATATGTATTAATGAGTTTATTACAAAATAACTTTAATATATTTAATATAACAAATAATATATTACACCTTTATGTGCATTTAAGAAGATTTAAAAATAAGTTCTTTAATATTAAATTATGTTTATAAGTTTATAAATTATAAATAGACAAGGTAACTACATTTCTCTCAAATAATCATATTGATTATATGAACTAAATTAAAACTTGTATGAAGCATTAAACAAAGATTACAAAGATAAGTATTAAGACGGCTGAAGATATTGAATGTAAAAAGCGAGCAAGGCAACTAAGACGCCCCATTAATCAATCAAAGTTTGACCTTATTAATCTATCTAGTCTCTCAGACAGGCAAAACGAGCAAAACAAAACGCAGCATGAAATAATTACCTGGAATGTCCTGATCGCTCGAGTGTGTGGCCTTGCTCTTGGTTCCAGCCGGATCGCTGCCGGCGCTGCCGCAGGCTGGATTAGCGCTCTGATAAGCTGGATTCTTGTAGCTGAAGGCGACGGTGCTGGTGCTGCTGGTGGACGAGAGCACCGGCGGCATCGAGGCTGGCTCGGACGGTAGATCATTGTCGTGCTCGTCGCTCGACAGCACCGTCACGCTTCTGTCATCGTCGTAGCTCGGCTCGGCCAGCCGACCGCGCTCCGCCTCGGCGAGGATCACGTCGCCGTCGCCGGGATATTCGCCGTCCGAGTCGACGCTGCAAAATTGGAAATGCGGCTTACCCTGCGGCGCCGACAAATCGAGGAAGCGAGGCCTATTCGCTGCATTGTTCGACACTGACTTCGACTCGTCGTCGTTCTCGTCGTAAAGCGGTGGCGGATCGATTATGTCGGCCGCAGGTGTGTTCGCCTGGGAATTGGTGATTTGCGTCCTGACGGAGCACTGGTCCGAGTCTGACGTGGTCTCCGCTTGGCTGCCCGTCGACGATGTCGTTTGCATGTCGTGTAACTTGCTCTCGGGAGTTTCTGCGGCACGGAGAACACTTGTCGTGAAGAGATTTTGTCACGAAGAGAATCGCCGCGAAGTCCTATCAGGATTGCCCAAATCCCCCGCGACTCAAGATAATTCCGAGAGACACAGCTCGGCGCTGAATGTTCTGTCGTCGCTTTAACATTATCGGAAACTTCTGAAGTAACAACTGATGTTCGCTAAGCCTTCCCAATCTTGTTCCAATCCAACAGAGTTTCGAGAAATATTTTACGAATTATAATCATTTCTGGATGTACAAAAGAATTTACATGGAACTGATAAATTGTCAAAATTCTCATCGTCTCGTTGATCGCTTTTAATTATTTTTTAACTTAGATACCTTATATGTATTTTCTCAGCTTTATCAGCCTATTTGCCTTCTACATCTTTGTGTGTGTGTGTGTGTGTGTGTGTGTGTGTGTGTGTGTGTGTCTGTGCATGCTGTTAATTATTTACCTTGATCGGTTTCGGCAGTGGGAGTACGCGTGGTAATTCGACGTAGTCTTCGGGGCGAGTTGCACGACGCACCAGGTGATTGTTGCTTGCAGCTACTAGACCCACTTGATGTACCGGGAGACAGCTTCCTGACCGCCAAGTCACACAGCATATCTACAGCTTCTTGTCTATTGGAAAATCACATAAAGTATAATGAACTATAACTAATTATACAGAAGACCATAAACGTCGTGTTTTAACCGGAAATGACCATGTTAGCAAGCGACTTAAAATATAAAATGCAAGCGTCCACAATTTTTTATCAATAACATTTTCTGTTGGCATGAAAGAATAAATTGATTCTGTATGATTCCGTTGCGTTACTGAAGAAATTGATTGCGCGTAATATAAAAGCATAAAGGAATATATCCACAATAGATAGAATCATATCAGATTTGCTATTAAATATTTTTTTATTATAGGTCAACGGATAAACAAGAATCAAATAGAGTATGAATAGCAACAAAACTGATATCTCTATGAATTTTTCTTAATATTTATATGTTTAAAATAATTATATTATATTTTATCTTCTTACAGACATTCGGTGATTTTCCTTTTATTGCACATCTTACTCCAATATTAACGTCTATATTTTAATAATGCTCTTTATTTCGAATTATCAAATACTTTAATTCTTAAATCTCAGAATATATCATTCGGCAAATGCAATTACTCGTTAGTAATTTTCTAATTTGCAACATTAATTTCCTTGAAAAAAAAAAAAACAGTCGAGCGAGAAGAATTCAGTTTATATTTTCGATTTATTTTTTCATCTAAAATCGTCGTTTTTCAAATATAATATCATCAGTTATAGTCTGTATAAATATGACACGATGAATGATCTAATTGCCGGATCTCTCTCTCTCTCTCAAGATATACCTTAAACTCGTTCGTGGCGGACGGAGAGGATGATCGGGTTCGGTGGGCGAGAGCGCTGAGACCGGGGTCTGTGCCAGATCTCGATACAGCCGCAGCTTCACCGTCGGACCACATTGTCGCAACAGCTGGACCGCTTCCTCGTGGCTCATCGGCGACAACGGTGCCCCGTCCACCGCGACGATCTTATCACCCGGCCGGATTCTGCCGTCACTCAGAGCCGGTTCTCGGACTAGTGCGCGCACGTAGTGGCCCAGGGCACTGCTGTCCGCCTTCCTCAAAGTGAAACCAAGGCTGCCGCCAACTTTTGTCATCTCGATGTCAAACTCCTGCAAACGGAAGTTGCATTCGCCGTTATCTAATATATTATCTTAAACGCTATATTAATTATATTATATAATTGGAGAATATATTAATTCTTTGTGGATTTTTTTTTTTACGTTAGTAGAAAACTGCATGGATATATTTAACATGCAAAAATTGCTTTCTCTGTTGATTTATGTCAAGTAATCGCAGATACTTCAATATTCCTTTGATAACACAATCCAACGTCAAAAATGCTAAAAAATATATTCTCATAACTGCGTAAAAAATATACATATTTATCGAGTCGGGATGCACGTATGAATTCTACGTGCGGAATATCTGACTGTGCACGTTTAACATATATGTTTCTCTTTAGAGCTGTAGCACGCAACGAATGTAATATGTACGTTATTGTTTATGAGTATCACTTCAAGAATCGATATTAAAGTTTCTTCAGGAGAATCGAATATTGGAATTAATATGTAATGTATGTATATGGGATATATTTCAAGCTTATCGCTTTATTTAATCACATAGTGAGTACTACAGTTCGAAGGAGAATCACGCCACGATAATAAATTAAGTTTCAGAGAAAATGAGTCTCCATAAATAAAATTTATTTTAGACAATCTGTAATTTGGGTCAGTAATTTTTTATCGCTATTTAAAATGGAGCCATTAAACCAATTATTTATTTTAGTTTATTGTATATGTTTCTCCGGGGATAGCTCTTCCGAGCCAAGTATATCGCATGTAAATAATTATTTGTCTATACATTATTGTGAGGAATTAAATACTGGAATTATTATTTCGATCATCAAATACGGATAATGTCCCTTCATAATATTCATAATATTCATAATATTCAAAATTAATAATCTCTCTTTGTTAAAAACTTATATTTATTACCACATTATCAACAAATAACACCCATAAACCACAACATTGATAAAATTTGCCTTGAATTAAACTATTATTATTAATAATAAAATAATTATCAAATTAATAGAGAGGTCAGGTTCATTATAAGCTAAAGCAATGTAAGAAAGTCAATAACCAATTTACGAGCAAAAAAGGATGTTGTTTGAAATAAAACTAGTTTATTTACAATAGTGAATAGTGTATTAAAATAATTATATTTATAGGAATAATATAGGTATACGATCAATGATATTAAACTTCTTTTCCTATACATGAAACCGTAGTATTTTACGTTTTTCCATAGAATTATCTAAACAAAAATAAAGGACTAAACCGCTTTTACATAGATGTTATTAAATCGTTTGATAATTCTTATCTATTTATTTATTCATCTTAGAAACGATGGCGTGACAACTGTGTATAATATTCATGGAGTGTTTAAGTGGAGCATTACTTACACCGCAGGGCTCGATCTGCAGGGGCGGCAGAGGGTTAAGTAAACGTAACGGCGGCGGTGGCTCTCGCCTTGCCGGGGGTGGCGGCGGTGCACCGGGTGGCGTGACATTACTCTCTCCTGGAAGCCGGCACACCACCAGCTCGACCGTGCTGGGCGTCGTACGCAGAACTTCGAGAGCCTCCTGCAACAAGTAGCATCGAAATAAGATTATGCGCGGGCTCTGCCCGTAACAAAAAGATAATATACTCTCGCTTTTTCAGTTACGTTCAATCTCTCCCTACGGAATAATAGATAAATAGAAACTATAGTTTTCGGCGCGGCGCGGCGACGAGTGCGACGAGCAGGAACGCGAAACGTGTGTGATTCGCGGCTAGTTTCAGCGCGCCGATATGCTTCTCTCGCGCGATTGTATAACGTGAAATTCATACGTGGATTGTTTTAACATTATGTAAAAATGAATTAATCCGTTTTGAACACATTGAAGCGTTATTTCGACCCAGCTGCATATATACATATATACGCATATATGTATATATATATATATAACACATTTTTCGATAAATTTTGCGAGTTTACTCATTTTCGCATAATATCTATCGCTCGTATTCAACGAAGTTGGCGCCGCTCGCAGCGTGAACGCGTCTCCCCTCCCCCCTCCTTTCGATTGGCGGCTATGTTCAATCGCGTAGCGCGCGAGTCCGACGACGACGATTGCTACGCGCTCGTAAGTCTCGTAACTCGTAAGATACTTCTCGTGCTTTTTTATCCGCCGGATGTGAATCTCGCGTGCAAACGAGGATCGGGAGTGCCGAATCGAGCGACGGGCGATCGTTTCGAGCGCACTGATGGTCCGCGCGATCGCGATTAAAACGCGTCTTGCGACGTCCGAAGGCGGCGGCAACGCAATCTACCTGTTCGCGATCATTGCATATGGCGGATCTCAGGTTATATTCTGGTTCGACGACGCACAAGTGAGACGTAGTCGCATCTTTTTATTTGTCAAAAATGAACCTCGCGTATAACTATTAAACGGTTCGGAATGCTGTACTTTTTGATTGACGGTTCGGTTATTTTTTTATTATTTCGCCCGGCTTTTCTGTGAAAGAGACGTTCTCGCCCCGCTCCCTGCGCTCTTCCGAAATTTTTCGCGTACTGTAGTCGCATTAAGATTTATTTTTCCGCAAGTGAGTGTCTTGTGCCACGAAGATGCAGCGACGAAGGAAGCCGAGAGGAGGGCGAGGTCTGCGAGGCATTGGGGCAACGGCGAAACAACTGTACGGTAAATAAATTATTATTATTTATGTACGAATAATAACGATTTGTTGAATTACATTTCAATCTTTATATTATTCATATAATAATTATTTATATATTTATACTATTTGTAATACATATTATCTATCGTATTTCTTGCGGGCTTAATCGTTTATTTTCAATTATATTTTCTGAAACGAATGATTTATATGAAAATTATAGAAAGGAAATTTCTATGTATAAATGTTAAAAGAAGCTTACATCTCTAAGAACAAGGTTTTTCTCGCGGAAACTATACAAATATTTTAATAAATATTTACTTGAAAGAATAAAGATTTTTGACGCGTGCAATTATTATTTACGGAAATAATTATTGCGCTAGTATATGTTAATATCGATTATCTTTGACGCTGCTATAATTTGATTTGTACATTTTTGTATTTTACAGATCACAACGTAGCGACGATGTAGTTACGACTACGACTCCGCCGTTGTGCATCGGTGCCCGGTGAGTCATTTCTTATATGTATATGGAAAAATAATTCCCTGTATATTTCTACGTCAACGATATAAATTTAAATTCGCTGCTTTTTAATTTCTTACCAAATTTACATTTAACGAGCAGCGAGCGTACGATTTTTTTACCTCGCAACGACTGCGGATTGAACGCGGTCGCAACCTATTTCCCGACTGGTGTCCTGTAGCAAAGCGGAGCAATCGAGTTAAGTATAAAGTCAACGTTTTAACGTCTTCCGAGTTAGTCGAGTCCGCGTTTTGCAAAGAATGTGCGAGAGTCACAGGAGCGTGCGAGTTTACGACGCGAGCATATATACGCGTTTGCGTACTGGCAAGGAGGAGGCAGTATTGCTTTTGCCCTCGTGGGACAAGCTGCCAAGTACACGTAAGATAACGTCTATCCTCTCGCCGGGGCTCGCGGGCGTAGCTGCATTATGCTAATCCAATGCAAATCTTCGCGAGAGCCGCGAGAAGAGCGCAAGGCTGAGGCCGCCAGTCGAGAACGTAGCAATGGTAGCAATCATTACCACCGAGTACTCGGAATATGTAACAGTGTGCGTATGTGCGCTTTACTGCGTTTATCTGATATCAGTAGAATTTGTTCCGTGTGTTACTTCTGCCTCGAAAGCAGACATTGCTATATCCATGTTATCAGGGAAATAAACAATTTTCATAAGAATTAATGTAATTAGATTTAAATTGGCTGAATCAAAGAAAAATTTAGTTAGATATATATTTTTGATAATATTTATACTATCTTATATTTGTATAAATATAAAAATATTAGAAGATAATATATTTCTCCCCTAATACTTACATTAAATTTTTACTTATGATTTTAAAGCTATATCAATCGATTTTACGTAATATTTCATTTTTGCGAATAAACTTCGTCAACTCAGCATTCGCGATACGAAATATCTTAGCAAGCTTCAAGTTTTTATTTATTAATTCGATGCATTCGTAGTTAGGTCCGCCGTTCCGTTTCTGCCTGTCATTGATTTTCAATCGTAGTTAATTGATTACTCACGTAATTGGTGAGGCCAGTTAGCGGGATCCCATTGGCAGCCAGTAATATGTCGCCAGTTTGAAGTTTGTTGGACAAGGCGGCGGGTTGTTGAGGGAAGAGTCTTTTCACCCTGACGGGCCCCGCGGTGCCGCCACCGGAAACGCTCAGGCCGAGACCCCGACTACTTTTCTGTAGCGTCACTCGGAATGTGCTCTCTGAAAATTATTTAAATATTTTTACCGTGTTTTTAAGTGTCCCTTGGATATATCTCGCTGAGAATGTTTCGCTTATCTGTTTCACGTGGCTGATCCAGCCGTTTTACAAACTAGACGTGTAAATCGCAAGTTAAATTTTCTAAAAGTTGAAACTTGTGACTTAATTTTTATCTGCTAAAGTCCATATGATAAACTTATTAGTTTTTTAAATAACTGACACTTGTTATTGAAAAGATAGATAAGATAAACGCGACTACATCATATAATCTTCGTACGACGTAATCGATATCGATTAGGTATAATTAAACTGCACGGGCAAAGAATAGACCTTGTCTAATTGAAATTCAGATTTCTCGGAATTGCGTCCGGGATGTTGGGTAATTCATCGCTCTCGCTGGAGTGACGTATGGTCTAATATCTGGTAGCAGAGCTACAATAGGAACAATTACTTTCTGTCGCGGTGTTCCGTGCAACACTGCGGTGCACTGCGTGCATATTTCAACCGCTGCAGCAGCTTTCGCGGGATGCACCCTGTCGGTCATAATTTTCGTGGCACTCACTCGGAGGACATGTTTCTGAAATGTGTATAAACACTCGCGCGAGCGCGACCCGTCGTTTCCCGACGTAGTTGGACTAGTTGGCATTGCACATTGTCGAAATTCGCTGACAGTCACAGCGATCGCACCGAGAGATTGTTTGATTTTAGGAACTTTGATTTTATGTAACTATGCCACGTGCTGCTTGCGTTGCGCTGACGCTTAAAGCTGAAGTGTTACAAAGCAGAGCATTGCATTGTGCCACTTAGCGCCAATTAAAA
Organism: Leptothorax acervorum; assembly: GCA_035220615.1. Taxonomy (NCBI): domain Eukaryota; kingdom Metazoa; phylum Arthropoda; class Insecta; order Hymenoptera; family Formicidae; genus Leptothorax; species Leptothorax acervorum. The sequence goes on along the minus strand of JASTWQ010001267.1, from coordinate 2,129,482 downwards.
TGCCACGACGACCACAGCAAACCTAATGCAGAATTCAATTCATTAGAAATTCGAAGCGGCATAATATTAAAGCGACAAATTTGCGATTGAAAGGGGTTAATGACGTTTAATTCAAGAGTTCTCGCTTTGCAGATTACATGTGGAATAAATCTACGTTCATCCCTTATTGTATCCCTTATTAGATACGTAAAACGTACTATTGATGTTCAAAATTATAGTTCAAATAAAGTAAACTGTTCCACATACACAGAAAAAAATGCAGTTGCTTCAATTAAACGTCTACGTCATGGGCTGCCACAAGCATAAACAGTTAATTCAATTGGATATTATTTGATCCAAATATTTGAATTATTAAAACAACCATCTAATGTTTTCGTTTATTTTATATACGAATAATACATTCATTTATTTTTTACGTATCAGATCTAACATCGCATTATAATCAAGATTTATTTTATTAATATATAATAAAATATAATAAATAAAAAATCGTAGTTGATGTGGACGTCTGATAAAACGAAACGATATGATCGGTTTTGTTTTATGGAACTCCATAAAAGACTCGTTTACGCAATTCGAATCTTTTTTATGTGGAAATTAATGCGAAACGACTTCCAGTTCGGAATAACCTACCGCTACCGGATATTGACCCAATTCAGTTGACATACCGTGCGTATTGTTCACTTTGTTCACTTTGCTCGCTATTCAAATTGGAGCCTCTCCCGCGCTTCCTATCTTGCGAAGAGATAATTTACGTTTGCCGCGTTATTGTCTGGAGTCACATAGTGTCACTCTTTCCGAGAGAGAGAGAGAGAGAGAGAGAGAGAGAGAGGGGGGGGGGGGAGTCATTGTTGGAATCGCTTTGGAATTGCAGGGTTCACGTTCAATAGATTCCTCGATCATTTGCTAAACGCCTCCCGAAATTGGACGGGCGATTCGACGAATCCGAGGGTGACGATTTTCCTGTGTCACTCTGTGTCACGTGTGTACATTGTTCCACCGTGCACACGACTATTACAATTAAGATCACAGTTGCTGACAAAGCGGTTGCACTTTGGAAACTACTAGCCAAAGAGCGATAATTTCTCTGCATTCCTAAGTGCATTCTAAGAGTGATTACGGTTTAACTTTGGTAAGAAAATTACAGTGATAAACTCTTTTAGGTATGCGATCGTTCATTAAAAGCGAATACATCTGAAAGTAAATAATAAAAAGACAATCGAGCATGTTTCTTGTAATTATTATAAAAATCAATGTGTACGTGTTTGTGCACATAAATTTCACTAAACTTATAGCAGCGAATTTAATGACTCTCTCATTACAAATATTAATTATACTATTCAAATTATATAATTAACTCTCAATTATTAATCAATCTGGTACTACAAGCAATCTCTCAACGGCATTAATTAATCATAACTGCTAAAATGTCATTTCACTATTCACATATATCTCGTGTAACTCTCTCGTATTCTCTCAAGAAGCAACTAGAGATATCAACTAGCTGTTAATTAATCAAGACTGTCGGTAAGACTCGACGCCAAATGAAGTGGCGTAAAGCATGTTCCGACGTCTCGGAGCTGCACCGCCAATCATGACAGTTTATCCTGCGATGCAACTGGGAACAAATGCAGTGCTCGGTTGCATTCGTATTTTACGTCACGTGAGGTGTACCGCATCGCAAATACGCGAACCACCTCCGGGGTGATCTCCCGTCTTCCTCCGGTCTACTGAAATAAATGCGGAACGATGAGGAGAAGACGTGCATATCGCCTCGCGTGGATCAGACGCGTCCCTCGAGCCGCGGCTAACTCAACCCCCAGTTCACATGCATCCTCGGGGGTCGCCCTACATCCGCGGACAGTAAAAACCATCCGATTAAGGAAACAATCAGTTATACGCGAGGGCGGGCGGCCGTTTAATTAAGGCTACGTCGGCGTTTACGTTGGTCAGCGGATTGTAACGGGCGAACTCGTGAAAAAGGATTGCGCCCCTCCGGGGGGGGGGGGGGGGGGGTACAAACGACACGACCCAACACGTATGCAACGTCCGTTATGGAATCCATTACGAGATAGCAGAATGCCGCCCGCGCACTGCGATGAAGATACCGATATTTACGGCTCTAACAAACTCGCTGTTGAAGTATATATTCGCCGTTACGTTGGCGCGAGGATTATCGTCCGGCGGAGTTGGAGGCTCCCTTTAAAGTCCCAATTCCCCATTCGTCCGATAATGGAATCGCTCTTAACGTAGCATGGGTAATTCTCCAAATTGCGTAATGGTAAATTATTTCTGTTCGAAAAGAATACTAGCAATTTGGCATCTGTGAAGAAAAGAAGTTGCTCCCTTTTACCTCTTAATAAACGGTTCAGTGTAATTTTAAACTATGGAGCATATTGCAATTTATACTGCGAGAAAGATGCATCTACATAGAAAAAAAGAATATTCTTGACTTGAAAATATCTTTAATTTCAACGTGGAAATCTTGAAATAAAATTGCGTTATTATTGGTAATCTTGCTTATATACGACACAACTATAATCTTCTTATAAGCATTTCAACTTTATTTCAACATTTTTTTGGTTGTCAGCTATATAAATGCTTCATTCAAGCAAGTTTTCTTCGTTTAATATAATCGTTTAATATGTATAATAACGTAACATAATCTTATTTTAAGATTTCCTCGTTGAAACTAAAGATACAATATTTTCAAATCAAGAATATTCTGTTTTTCTGTGTAATTATGGGAACTTAATGATATTGTGCTGATCTAGAATAGTAAGAGAAAGAATGAGAAGTGTTATATTTCTCTTTCTTTTATATTTTATTCGATACCCGGGAGTTCGCATAGACGATCTTTTAATGTTTATGTCGAAATGTAATTAAAATCGTGAGCAGCAACGGTCAATGTTGGCCGTAAAATGGGGCCTTCAAAGAGCGCGATAGAGCGTGTAAACGGGACGAAATGTTGTACAGAAGTACGAGTGTTTCAATAGCCCGGTGGTACCGGTCTTTAATACCGGCTTCGTTAGTTGCAGATTGCCTGTGACACATTTTTCCTCTTTTACCCGTCGTTCCCTCCGCATCCCCTCCGTCACTCTTGGTTTTTCTCGTCATCGACATTCTAGTCCGAGGTTGCAGCTTTTCATCGGCGAAAAATGCACCGTCTAATGGCGAGCACGGCCACTCCGGAGCAAGAACTCTAATGTCGTTAGCGGGCCGAACAAATACGCACTTAACGAGCGACGTGTGTGACGATGTAAACTGGCTCGTTATGCCAATTTTAATATCTTCAGCGCGAAGTTTCTTGCCGCCGACGCGACGGCTGTTTGCAATTTCTCCTAATTTTGTAATTTGTAATTCAACAATTACGCGTTGTTAGATGTTTTTGCCAGGAGAGATCAGCTCTTTTTGTAGCTAATTCATTTGCAGCGCAAATGTCCCGCTTATATATACAATATACATGTATATAATTAAAGTTTTAATGCAAATTTAATGAAATTTTTAGCACAAAAGTTTCGCTTGACAAAACAACATAATATTTTAGTTTTAATACGATTTATATGACGGAAACGATATATTATTTGAGTTTTAATAAGATTTATACAATAAACTCGTGTGGACGCAGTGCATAGGGCAGTATAAACTTCAAGTTACAAAGATGAATTAAGTAATCTTGCGAGAAAGCGAAGGATAGCCGGCAAAGGGAGCGGCGGAATGCAATTCCAGTTCCAGAATTTCTGACAGGCCGATATTTCAACTATTTGGAAGGGTAGTATCTGCAGGCCATTACTTTTCCACGTACTGCCGGCCGTGGCTGTAAGATACCCTCGATAAAGACGAGACCATTATCTCCGAGGCTCCTACATTCAATTTACCGCTGCAGTTACTGCTATCGTCGGCTACATGCCGCGAATTCGAATCGAAATTATCGGAATTAGTAGTCTCGCATGGGTTTTCTTACACCGTGCTTGCGATCGTTACTTTAATTTACATAGATGCTGAAAAATCAGAGTTATCGTCGAATTCGATAGCTTGACCGTAAGAGAAAAATATGAATTCTTTATGCGCAATAAACATATTCGTAAAAAATTACTTCTAAAGATTAAACGTTATTCTTTTCATCGATTTGTGTTTCTAAATCTTTCTTAAAGGGCGAATTTAATTAACGTTCGTATATGTGGAGCAGTAATTCGCGCTGAGAGATTGTACGACTTGCCAAGAATTCTAATGATTACGGTACGAAACCTTGTCGAAAAACAGTCGGATTTGAGAGAGTGGGCTAGAAATATCTCTGTAAAATTTACGATTCATAAAAGGACGATGGGCGAATAAGCGGTTGGCGCGCATTTAGCTTCCCCGTGGCTGGACGAATTTTGGAGTATCATTTATGAATCAGGATGAGTCATAGCCGGCCCATTTTTATTTGAGTTACACCACAGCGATTTTTCGGTCAGGTTTCTCACGTTGTAACATTAGGAATTAACTTGAATTACAATACGCGCGTTAAGCGCGTAATCTTTCGCCAAATGTTCTATAATAATAAAGTGTCTCATTGCGACGATTACGGAGATATATTTACACTGCAGTTAAATTAAACACCGATAATCGTATCTTCGTATTGCAGACGACTTCGCAGAAAGAGCCATTCGATTATTAACGCCGAGATACGATGTGGTTTTAATAAGATTAGATCTCTCTCGCTCTCTCTCAAACGGTTGCAACACATGAGTATGTATATCGCGACATATATACATGCCGATCGCGTGACGCTGAATTGAATCACTTGCACGGTCGGCCCATTCGGTTAATTAACAACAAAAAAAATGTTAGTAGCCGTTCACTGGTAATTGCAAGAATGAAATGTTGCAAGCCATAAATTTATCAGATACAGCCTTTTACACTTTCGGCGAGAATATAGCTCGGGAATATTTCCGACGGCTTATATTAGCTGCGGAATCGTCACGATGGTTAAGTCCAATTGCGCCAATTGCCGTGCCTATCTCTCGATCGATCTCGGGCGATTTCACTTTTTTGCTATCTACCCGCAACGCCGATAATTATCAAGGATCACTTTGTTCCGAATTGAGGCAAAACGAGCACAATAAAACGAAGTCTAGGTCGTTAGAGTTGAATTATATTTCCGTCATGGAGCCGGAACAATTTTCTCAGCAGTAATTAAGCTTCGTGGGATACTCGAGGAATTAATTAATCTTATTCCGTTATAGTACGAACGGTTCGATCGAGAAAATTCGTTTTCTTTATTCAAATATTGCGATCGATTAATAGCTTTTAGATTTAAAAGCTATTAATCAATCCTGATGGCGAGTACTTCTTACTGAAATAGAAGTTATCGTCATGTTTACTGCTACCACACACAACGGTCATTTTTTTATCAGTTTTAATTTCTCGGAAGATATATCGAAGCATATCTCAAGAAACGTAAACTTTATCTAAAAAATATACCTCGCACAGTATAAACATCTTTCTCTCTTTAGTAAACTTTATTTCAAAAATAATTCGTCGATAAAGTTTTAAGCTTGTTATAAAAATAAAATGTTATATTTGGAAGGAAGATATAATTTAAAAGTCTAAAGAATATCCTATACTTTTTGTATGTGTAAATTGTCGGTAAAGCAAACTAAAAAGTTCAAACAAGATTTTTACACATTTAAAAGCCACGAACTCAACATTGATGTTTGTACTGTGTGTACGTTTTTCCTGTTAAAAAAATATTCCAAAAACGTCATAACTCGTGGTCGTTTCCTTTTTAACGCACGTCAGTAGCACATGCATCTGTGACCGAAGCGCGATTCGAGTTTACGTTCGCATAGGAGATTTATCGAGAGATATTTCGTTTCTAACGAGACGGAGGGAAGTAGCGAATCTTCAGTTCGCGTCACACGTGGTCGCGAGATATCTCGTCTGTCATTTGTTACGTACTATCCTCTTACGCCAAACTCATACATCGTCGTAAAGACGTTTCGCCATTTATCAAGTCGGCGATCGTAAATATTGAACGAATCTCGGGATACTCGTAGCATACCAAAATCTGGTAAGAGTTATCTCCAAGAAGAATAATCTTGAGAATTGCATCGAAGTATAACGCATCGATGCGATTGAGAGAAAAATGTTCGGTCCTCGGAACACCGACCGTGAGCTTCTTAAAATTTTTCCAAGAGCGACACGCGTAATTTGTCACACACGATCGATGTATCTCTATGAGTATTATCATAAATTATCGATAAATGATAAATTTCTTGAAAATTCTAAAGAATTGACTTTGTCTTGCAAGTTACAATGTCTAGAAAAATATTCTTAATATTAAATATCGATGTAACAAATTTCTAAATTAATGCTTTATTAAAAATATTCGAGATCTACTGAAGAATACAATTTTTTTTACCTATTGGTATTTTTTGTTTAGCGTAACCTTGCATGCAACAATTATATTGTAATATTGCAAATAATAAAGCATAGAAATTAGATGTACAGGTGTCACCAATGAAATGGTCTGTGAATAATTAATGTCATTTCGCCCAAATTAGCGCTATTACATGATTTATCACATTGCATTAACGTTACAAGTGACGCGTGACGTTACGTACGTTACTGTAATAAATTAATCTCGACAGTAAATTATTACGTTATCGCATCGCGTGAATTGAGAAGTCCGTCTTCTCTGGCGCGTAAATTCACGGAAAATCAAGGAAAATTACTAGTCTCGTGGGTGAAACTGAAATATCATTTCTTCTCGCTAAGGGAACTGTTAAGTAGCCGTTGATCGTCGACTCGCAGTTCTTTGTGTCTCGCATGTTTCCGTTCTCCCAGGACTGTTTTCCTCATAATGTAATAAAGAATAAAGATCGTCTGCACATCGGCCGGATATCGCCGTAATGTCGTTCGATCGATACGTCGCCGAGCGGGACAGGAGAACGTTATTAAAGCTCTGAGGGATTTTCCGTATATAAGCGGTGTAAATTGTAGGTATAAAAGAAGACATACATATATGGTATGGATTAAACCCGAATAAACACGATATTATCCGCGCGCTATGAATTGAATATATTAAACGTTCTTGTTTTATGTATTTGGTTAAACCTCGCAATAAAGAATGTTATGGACAAAAATTCGATACTCGTGCAATGACATTTCGTTATTATCTGGTAATAAAAATACAACTGTTCGGAACAAATGTCGCATTATACATAAACTATACAAATTATGCTATTCACGATTAATGCTGCGTGCCCATGCTAATGCTAATACGTTTTGATTTATTCGCGTTTTAGTTTCTTACGGGCGAGTATCGCATGGGGGGTGCGCCGTTTTCTTTCCTGATCCTGATGATTATAAACTAGCGAAGCTAAAAAGAAGTCATCACGATCGTGCCTTTTTCAAATCAAACATAGAAATGGTAACGGAGAGGAAAGAGGGGCGAGATCTCGCGGTAGAATATAGAGATGGGGCATTAAATCGCGATAACGCGATTGCCATCAGGCCGACTATAAATTACCCGAGAGGGTTGAAAACACGCGGTTAAACCTGGAAACCCGTCCGCCGATCGGAAATCCGGTTGAGTGTTCCATTGACCTGCTCTCGGCGGTGCCGCGCTGTTAACACACGTTTCCCGTTATCGCGTCTCATGATTAATGACGCGCTTTATTAAACCGCATCATAAAGCGGCGACGAGAAAGAGTTAAAAGTCCGCGGTTCCATCGGCAACGACGAACTTTCGTACGCTTACCGCCCTTAAATTATAATAATGGACAAGAGTTATGGCGATAAATTGATAATAGAAAAAAGAGCGAACTTGTTGGATCATATACTTGACACACTGCCTCGATAATTCATGATAATTCTGTAAAGTCGATTAATTGTAAAGATCCCATCTCGAAAGAATAAGGGCCAGTTTTTCAATAGTCGCTTAACTTTAATCTTAGCTTAACTCAATCTTCGTCTCTTTCTAACTAACCTTTTTAGAAAAAGATGAAGAGTGAGTTTAGCTAAACTTCAGTTTAAACGACTATTGAAAAACTGGCCCTAAGAGTTTTTAAATAATCGCTGATCCTTTCTCATGAAATATCGACTCTACAAATTTGTCGTTGTTACGTATAAATCGATCATATTTTGTCAAAAATTTTGATTGATCGTCATTCGTCAGAACTTGTGGATAAAAGAACATCCAATGATTCTTCAACATCCTTTGAAAAAGACGTTCACCCTGGCCTTCGCTCTCCCAATTTTCAGTTATAAGCTTCTATTTCGAAGAGCAACGCTTCGTTTAGCGGAAGCACACTGGTAATGCGGAGGTAATCAGGAAATAACCAAGCATGGAGAATTAAAAAAGAAAGCCGGGTGAACGTTCGCCGCAAACGGGAGCGATTGTGGTGCGCGGTGTCATTCTTCCTGACCGAGCTAGCTGTATATTAACTAGCGCAGCGCAAATCGGAATGCGTTCGACGAAGCGCATTTATCGCGCCATGTTTCCAACGTTCATTACCGATTCGTCGGACGGCGAAATCCACGGCACGCGATCGCGCGGAATAATGATCGACGACAATTTCCAGGGACGAGGTGTTCCGCGCACATAAGCGGCCCGCACACACCGCCCGACTCGACGCTAATGCGATACGAGAGGGCATTAAACTGCGATAACGCGATCGCCATCAGTCCGGCAATGAATTACTCGACGGGCGGGAGGGTAACAGGAAGGCGGTCGTACCTGGAAACCCGGATGTCCGCAGCTATTCCGTCGGCGTGCTACTCAGGGTCGAGCTTCGTGTCGACGGCTCTCGTAAAGAAGGAACCGAAATTCCCCCCCGTTTCTCATTTCGCATAAATGAGACGGGACATGCAACTATGATTTGCGGAAATTTTAAGATTCTAAAGATACATTTTAATTGTGATTAAAAAAGTGCAAGCCCGGGCAATGGAAAACGAAAGAAATCTCTGATTTGCCAAGTTCGTGAAATTGGAGTTCGTTGCATGAAATTCTAGATATAAGGAATTTGATTTATAGCACACGATCTTTCTTCCAGTAATTTTTATCTCTTTTTTTTATAATAATTTATATCCTTTTTATGTGACAGTGCTTTAATAAAGTGTACGTCATTTTCTTCATTTATATGCTAATTTTAAAATTTTATCTTTAAGCAATCTGTCATTGTTCATGTCAAGTATAGATACACAACAATTATATCACAGTAATATCGATTGCACTTTCCTAACCGATGATTCTTGCAATGACTGCTAGTTTTACTTTTCATGTATTAATTTCTATACATTTTTTAACAATTCATCGTCCAATTTAGGATTAGAATTGCTAATACCGATTACATTTCCGTGACTAATGCATCTCGCATTAATAAACGTTAATCCTTGCAGCCGGCCCTGGTGCTACCCTCGTGTAACAACAACCTGTCGAGAATTACCTGGTAGCCTATTCCGTGCGGTCGACTTCGGTGCGCACGCCAGCCCCGTCGAGTCGAAGAACCGAAATTTCCCTACCGTGTAGCGCATCCGGCGATACGCCCGGCGAGGGTCGTTGCATTAGCTAGGCAATCGGTCGGCGAAATTATTCATGCCGCGGCATATTACGGGCCGGCCACGTTAACACACCACGTACCACGACACGCCATGCGACGTACCTCCGAGTCGGCGGCGGATTTCCTGACGAATTGCGATCCCCGCCACGCGCAGGAACGAGCCAAGGGTCGTCGATCGGAAATTACCTTCGTGCCAGGGATGGAGTCAGGCCGGGACGAGATTGAGAATTAAGTTTCGGTGTTTTTTCGTCCGGCGGATCACGCGTAAAAACGATCGATACGAACGTGAGAGCGGTTGAAAGATCGGTCTCGATCTCTTCGTCTAAACTCTTTTACCCTAGCTAAGCGTGTCGTCTTTTTTGTAAAATTTGCAGACACAGAACCGTAGATTATTGCAGCATGACGCTTGTCATTTTAGCTATTTTTTTTTTTGTAACCACGTTGAAAAATAATTAGCTTTTCGTATGCATATACTTATGTCTGTGAATTATTACGTAATGTGCGGTGATTTACATACAAAGCTGCTTTTAGGATTAACGCGCGGTTGGAAATGATAAAAATTACCTTTTTGCCGTAAATCTCTATTTCTCTCTCTCTCTTTCTGTGGATAAATGAAGGCGAGAGAAGATCGCGAGACGAGCACCGTTTAACCATTCTTCGGAAAGCGAATCGTTTTTCTTCCTACTCGTTCATTAGCATTCAACGCGTTACGGCTTTTCTTTGTTTTTACTGGGGGAATTATTAGACCAATTAGGGGCGTACAAGTACAATGTGCGGAAGTTGCAGGAACGAACCGTAAAGTTCTATCTTCTCTTTTGAGTGTATTGCGATCGAACGGACCGAAAGTTTTCATCGCGGCCTTTTGCGCGAAAGTGTTCCCCTAGGATTTCAATTTCCAGGATCATTACCTTCGAACAGCATAAGAATTACAGCTTTTGCACATATAGAAGCTGCGGATAAAATCCACAGATATTCTATGGCGATATTATATAAGCGCCATTTCTTTGCAATTCTCTGATGAATCCATTATGGTTTTATTATACAAAAAATTATATCTGAAAGAAATCTTATACAATATGACGAACCTATATTTAACTTCTCTTCTAGGATCAATATTCCTGCCTCTCAAAGCGAATTTTATGTTCGGTATTATATATAATTATGTTTGGAAGATATATGCAATAATACATAAAATGTAATAAAAGTAAAATGACAAATCAAGTAGTATAGAAATAATTATTAAAAGAAAAAATATAAAATAAATATTTATTTTACAATTATTTTTTTAGTAATGTTGATATGTGCGTGTCATTGTAATATGAGTCACACCCTTATAACCCCTTTTTCACTCTACTTTCTCTTTCATTTTCCACTTCAATTCTCAACACCCCTGCGTAAGGAAAATCGATTGCAAATGTAGCGATCACACGCATCTCTATGCGGAAATGGGCCATCGTAATATTTCGGTGAATTTGAGAGCGAGCTGTAAAATAAATTCTAGCACGAAGAAAATAGAATCGGTGCGGACTGATCCTATTTTCACTTTAGAACTTTTCAATATTCGCCGAACAATCCGTGATTGTAAAATATTATCCAAGTCTTTCTATAGTCAACGGATATAACATTTTCAAAGAGTAGTAGATATATATAAATATATATACGCGCGAAACTCGCCTCTGCATAACAAAATTGCTCGCATTGAGCAAAAAAGTTCTTGTTAATCACACACAAACTTATATTGATATTTAATATTAATAATAAATAAGTTAAAAAATATGTTTAATATGCAAATCGTAGAGGGTAAATTACTTTAAAGTTACTTTCTTATAACTGAATGTGCTATAACTGTGTATTTTACAATCATCAATGTCTCTAATCACGTATTAGCACACATAAAATACTCTTGGAAAAATATAATAACTCTTACATGTTAAAAATACATATAACAAGAATATAAGTATACAAGTAATAATTTAACATCTGGAAATAATTTTAGACCGATGAATTAAGACAGTTTTTGGTGGCACTTTCTTTCAATGAACGCCCACGTTAGTCGCGCCCATTGTTTCCGAATTAAGAAAGATATCCAGCGTGCCGAAAATACCGTCCAGCATCCCACGTCCTTCGCATTAGGGTCAGTTGGTCATCGGTGCAGCATTGTGTCGGGAATACCGAAATTAAACCGCCGCGATACCGGCGCGGCGGCACCGACCTTGTAATCCGCGCATAGAACGCGCCGAAACCGTGAAACAATATAGTTAACCACATCCTCCCTCTGCCCTACGACAACAACATCCCAGCAGCCCGCGGCCTTACAAATGGGTCAATAGGTGAGACGCATGGAACGTACGTCGAAGTGACCCAGATCGGCGGAATAAGGCGAGAGCGGTCGTGCAACGGCCGCACGATCAATAGCGTACAATCTTGACTTAGAAAACCTACAATGTCAGAGAAGGAAGGCGGCACCGAATTGGGTGAGCGAGATCGTTTGCGGATTGAATGCCTTCGGCATTTGCGACAAACAGTTGGTCTCCCCTTTTTTGCGCGAAGTGATTACAATAGGATTGAAAGCCGTTTACTCGATGATACTCGAGCAGAAACTTCGACATATTTCGCGGTAAAAATCGCAATTTTCAATTATCAGTTTCTGCTGTATACATATAAGATATCCAGTAATCTCGAGATTAATTTTATTGGCAATTCGGAGAAACCCAGAGTCGATCTTTCCCCTCTTTGGCTTGGATTATAAGAGGAATGAAGTCTGGTAGTTGAGAAATTAGATACGTGTTCAGACGGTTCGTAACCCTTCGTCGTTATCATCGAGCCATGTTAAGATTTACTACCAATCTTCTTGACAAAAAGCGGCTTTACCTCTATGACTTCATTCAGTTACATTTCAATTACATCTGTTCGAAAAGCCAAAGCTTTTTCATCAACGAAAATGACACGCAAAAGGGAGCAAAACGTTTTGCTGATTTCTTTCGCTAAATGGCAACGAAATAAAAACAGTCGAAATGCAGAAAATATAATATACGTGATGATAGATGTATAAATAAAACAAAAAGTAATTTTAATCAATCCGAAATCATGCAAGGAATTATTTCAGAAGAACGAAGAACTGGAATAATTTTTTCCATATGTGACAAACATCAATAATACAATACTTAAAAAAATATTAATATTAATATTAATATTAATATTAATATTAGTAATAAATATTAATACCACACATGCGATTTGAATTAATTCGGGTATTCGGTGCAAGTATCAGTATGCGGATAGCTTGTGCGAAGATTTGAATCGCTCAGTCGTCTCGAGTTCAGCCAACGTTCTGTCATAGACATTCGTATTCGAATTAGGAGGAGAATCCTGAATCAAGTCCCCGACCATTACGTGAACGGAATATCTCCCGCCTGAGTGCGCAGTACTGTTGTGACACAATGACGAATATAAACAATCCATATCGCGAAACATGGAAACTGCATAACAAGGCTCGTGGTGCCTGACTGTTTATTGATTTGGCAAGTTCGCTTTGCTCTTCTTAGCGATGTTAAACCGAAAAGCAAATGGATGGATCGAACATGCCTGTATAACGAGCATCGTATAATGCTAGATAGTTATTTATTAGTTTCGCAAGTTTAGCCTTGCTCGCCTAAGTAATGGTTAACGCGGTGAGGTTTGCGTATTACATAGTTAAATATTCTCATCCTCCGTGCGCGCAAGATATACCTACGCGATGAAAGATAAGTGACGCTTTAAAACGCGCGTTTGCCACACTTATTACGTACATATTTCGCCCGCGAGATAAAAATGTTTCATTAAACGTCGCTCTTTTCGGCTAATAGACCGAGGACACTTCGGAGTTTAAAACGGTGTACCTCAACCGCGCTTTTAATTATCGCATATCGATTTTTAATATACTCTCACGACATGCTGTGCGCATTTGGACGATATATTATCGGTAACCTCGTAATTTCGAAGCCGGCTGGATGCTGGATCCCGTCGCAAATACCAGTTCGCACAAAGTGCACACGGCCATAGTTGTGCACAAAAGACCGCGTATATATTCTGGGTCAGGGTCTCTCAAACTGGGTTGACTCGCCGCCACCGTATATGTCCGGAACGTGCGAAAGCGCCCGACAATTCCGGAAAGGTCGCGCCATCAACTTGCGTCTCACGGGATCCTCCGAGCGTCTCGGTTGATCCCAAATTCTCCCGTAAAGTCGCAGTAACGGGACCATTAATTCCATTAAGCGAACGCGTAAACTCGAACTGTGATTGCGGAATTATCGACTGCACGGGAGGCCGCATTGCAAGGAACGGTCCGCGCTTCTCCACGCACTTCGGAAAAATCGCTGGATGGAAATCGCGTAACGCAAGGTAACATCTCTCGCGACAGACAGCGAGGTGTCATTGTAATGAGATCTTTAGCAAGGGTATAGTAAACGAGGTCCTCGCGAATTACGATTACGCGATGTGTGTCGATTTTCGCAAGCTATAAAGAGTACAGCCTCGGTCCTTGAGAACCGCTGTTCTAGAATATACACGCGAGCGTTATGCGTGGGTGGAAGGGTAATAACTACGCTACGAAACTTGCCCGTCAGGCGCAATGAACAACGATGTGTTGTTAAATCGTGCCATTAACGTCCTAAGGACGCGTGTCATCGTGTCACCGAGGTATATTCAACGGGATGAATGGAGATTTTTTATTGTGTCGAAAGCTGGAACAGCTTGCGCGAGAATTTGCGTCATGATATTTTTACATTTTGATTTGAGTCTCTTTTCAATGGAGATTGTTCCTGAATGAAATATATAGATATGAATTTTTCTCGCCAGTTTAACAAGGTACATTTTTGATATGTAAATAACAAGCTAACTGAAAAATAGCAGCACGCAAAAATTACATTTGCATGTTAAATTTAACAAGAAAACGACAGTCTCAATTTATAAAAATAATCAATTGTTATTGGTACCATTCAGCCATTGATATGCCAAAGCAAATGTAATAGAAAACGCTTTTCGAATAAAACAATTAATTGTAAATCAAAAAGCGTTGTTTTCTTCTAAATGCTAAAAAAAATTTACGTTTCAATAGCAGCTCTCTCTCGAAGAGCTTGCTTTCTGAATTGCCGCGGCAACAACGGTACGGAAAGTAACACGCGGAAATAATTCCGCCCATTCGTCAGCAGCGTCGCTTGGTGAACAGCTCCTTCCAAATGCATGAGATTGAAATTGAAAATATGTAGATTTCACGCGCGCCACGATATAGACACATTCGTGTAAAGCGTGCGAACGGCGAAGTGTTCGCGTGACTGGCTATCGATCAAATCGCTTGAAAATCGACGCCAAAAGTAAATGACGCGCATTATCCATTCCAAGGTTGCGTGTGTGTGTGTGTGTGTGTGAGAGCATTTTTTTCAAACATGGACAACTGGCTCGAGAGTCGTTTTCGACATATGTTATATGTAAAATCATGTAGATTTGTGAATTTGACAGTATTTTTAGAGTTTCGTAACTTCACGAGAATTCTAATTAATGTAATCGCGTAAACGTTTCACCTGAATTATGGACAAGTTGTAGCGACAAGTATTCTTTCGCCGATCAAAACGTGGAAAATTACAGTTAATCGCAGCTCTGTTATAAACGTTAACGACGGAAAATTATTACTCCTCCACAAGAGTATAGGTACATACGATGAGTGATAACTTATGAGGGGAACGATTGATTGATCTGATCACATATCAACAGACTAAGCTAGCTCGTTAAAATACTGTAAATTACGAAACACTTCCTATCGTGTCATTAAATGTCGTGGAACTTGTCAAAAATACCGTCGCGGTCGTACGATGTAATCAGTAACGTATACTTTCCTCCACATCGTATAATCTGTTATGCAAAGCTTGCTCAAGATTAATTTCTTAACGACTTGGGAATGTTAACATACTCGGTCATATAACAAGCTTCTTTTTTTATGTAAATTTAGGAATATGCATACATATAATACACACGAATTAAATAAGAGATTTAGATCATTATACGTTATCTGGCGATCATGATTGAGAGATACGCGAAGGAATAAATTAATAGGAAAATCTGAATGAAAACCGAGACCTATATGAAAATACGTCGCCCGCTAGTCGATCATTTGCATGGTAAGCACGATCTTCATTCACCTGTCATCGTCGAGCCATTCATCTTTATCAGCTGCTCGTTACTGCACAAGCCCGCTCTGTCGCGTATTATCACGGGTAGAGCAAAGAAGGGGGTTCTCCGACCTTCGGAAAGTTTGTGACAGTTTCTCGCGCACGTGGGAATACAGGTGGTCCGTCCCCGACAGAATAAGATTCGTGAAAGCGTCGTCACCCGGACGGGGTGAGTTTTACGCGTGTATAATCCATCCTCCGATATATCTTTCGAAATCCTGTTACGTCAACCTCGCGTAAGCGCGTTCGCATTTTCACACTACCTATCTTTCCCTCAGGTTTTCCCTCGAACGAATCATTCATTCTTTCACGCGGACGAATATTTCACACGATTATTGGACGGTACTAAGTATTCACGTTACGGTGAATATTGCGCTTGCTAACAATAAGCTGATTACGCGCAAGTGAATATTAATTGCGCTTTAATTACGTGCCGGATAATGGACGCTTTTTCACAGAGAAAAGGCACTCACGTTTTAATCCACGTCGTATGGGACGCGGAAAAAAGATCTGCATCTAGTACGAGAGTATCGTGTTGCGATTTTTTTTTAATAATAAAAAATATCTACACGAATAATCCATGACAAGCCACTTACCGGGTGTCACATTTGGAAACGGCTGGCCTGGCAACGACGGCGGATGCTCGTCCTCGGGCGAACGTTCGGACGCGTATCCCTGATCTTGTGGTTCGCCGCTCAGTTTGCTCAGCTTTAGATCGACGCACTTGCCAAGCTGCTGGCGATGCTTGAGCAGCTCGCAATCAGGCTTGTGCACCATCTTCATCAGCAGGTCGTCACCGTCGACGTCGGTGACGTTTATTATGCACGGCTGCGAGGACGACGAGTTCGACTCCAGGCTCCTGCCGCTGCTGTTTCTGGCGTCTTGCTTGCGCTTCGGCAGCGTGCCGACTAGGTCGAGGTCCGAGTTTCGGTGGCATCTGTCCTCCGAGGACGTGCCGCGACCACCGTATCTCCTGCCAGAATCGACTAGCACGGTGTCGGCGCTGCGATTTCTTTTGACCGAATCGAAGGTACTGTGACGGGTTCGCACGAGGTCGAGGTCGCTCTGTTGATATCTGAAATCAACCCCGGGATCGCTCGCGGTTAATCTTCCACCAGGGAGAGATCCGTTTGCGCGCTCGCGTTTGCCGGAAGCGAGAGCCATTTCGAGTCGAGGATCGACGGGAGAACTATTTCCTCGAACTTAAAAATGCGGGAAGTTCGCCGGGCGCGTTAAAGGGGACTGTTCAGGTTTGAAGTTAAAACTTCGGGGGTTTCGCGTTTGATATGAGAGTATGCGCGATCGATCGATCGACGGAGATTGAAGTCCAAAGGGACATTCCCGGAATTCTCCAAATTTCCGTGCCTCTGTTCGCGTCGAATCCCGACAGAGTCTCGCGACGAAATGTGCATGCGGAACCGTGAAGTGTAATAAATTTCAGGAATTTATTAAGGATAATTAATTCTAGCAGAGACTACATTGAGTCGAACGTTCAATGCGAATCGCATTTCTCTGTAATATGAAATGAATAGTTTTTGCATTATTCTTATTCTTGATTATCACTTACCTCCAAGGATCATTCTCGTCCAGAGAGTCCTGCGATCGGTGTTTAACAAGATCCAAAGTGCCGGTGGGTCCGCTATCCGAGAAGTGCACTCCTAACGAGCGCTTCTTATGTGGTAACGTGCCGCCGAAATTTCCGCCAACATTATCGGACGAGATGTTATTGTTATCCCGTCGATCTTCATCCAGCGCATCTTTGTCATCCAGGTGATTTGGCAGCGAACCGCAAAATTTATACCTGTGCAGAAAGAGAACAAACAGTTGGATAATTTATTTAAATCCTGAACAGGTCATGAAACAAGATTAGCAAGAAATTATAAATGCATATATTAGCGGGGGGAATACTTTGCAGAATAAACTTCCTTTGAGAGTATTATTTCGTGATGCGTTTTACACGTTAGATCGTTTGCATTACTCAAGTCACTTTGTTTCTCCTCCCTTCATTATAAGTCTAAAGAAAGATGAAAGCATCGAGAAAAAAACAAAAGTGTAAGACGGAAGCACGCGTTTCGTGTAATAAGTTGCCGTCAGAAAGCGTCAAATTCTGTAGGAAAAATACTTTACGGTAATTTACATAATCCGCTGTTCACATCGTTTGTCGTTTGTACGTTATTTCGTTGATATAATGGAGGTGCGAATATCGTTTTGTATAACTTCGCTCGTTTCTCGTGTACATAACGAAACGTGCAATGCGACACGAATGTAAATTCACGTGCGTGAGAGAACACTTCTATTTAAACGCCATTGTTACGCTCGCAGCGGCGCGAACGAAGGTGAACAAATAAAATAAAATAAAATAAAAGCACTTAAAAGCGATATATGAGGTGCGTTCGATGCGATGAGAAGAACTCTGTCGTGACAGCACGTTCGTATGCTATGTGACATACGTGACATTCGAACAAGATGAAATCGAGTGCACTCGAATCGAAATATCGCCATGGATGATGTTCGTAAGGTATATCTCATCATTTCGCCTTGCGCGAGAATATTGTCAATAGAATAAGCTTGTCGCGTACATTTTCGATATAAATATCATAGAAACAAATCATCTTTTAATCCATTAGAGACATGACGAAGTTAAGTTCAGCTTGGTCTTAAACGATATAAAATTCATCTTCTTTTCCTTTATTTTGAAAAGGTCGATATTCGTATCAATATTTTCTTCCTTTTGGATACTCTGACAGGAGGAAAATGTCTGCAATAATAATAAAAGTTGTATTACTCTTCGTATTTGTTCTTTGCCGTTACGTCTAAGACTGTCTGAAAATAAGTTGGGAAGCATAATCGTCGTAATGTCACGACGCGTGACAACGTTTCGTATTTACTTGGCAATCGTGTTTGCATGCGTCTCATAAAACACCCTACGTGACAACGGACCGTACCGGGAACGGTATAGGAAACTTTACTAATAATTCGTACGTGACATCATCCGCCGTAGTCCGCTTTCACGCCCGGTGGATAGGCGAATGCCTGCCTGTACAAACCTTCGTGGCATGCATAAGCGCACAAGCGCGCAGAACATCTGACCTTTCACCGGTCTCTCCACTTACATCAACCTCTCGCGTCGCGGATACCTCGGTATAGAGCCTAAAAATTCTATCCGGTCATAGAGCAATGATACAAATAACAGTCTTATAGTACAGCCCCTGACAACTGTAGACGTGATGAGAAACGCAATGTTAAAATAATTCAATATTAAAATTCAGAGAAATATCCCGTTACCGACTCGCGATACTGTATGACCTATCACTAATTTCAATTTAATTCAGTCTCCTTTCGTCGTGATTTTCAAAAGTTTATTTTCTTATTGTATGATATAAATTATATAGAAACTTGCAAGAATATCTTCTTACAAGAGGTAAAACATATAATCACTATTCTAAGATTAAATAATTAAATAGAAATGAAACGATATTATAGTAATTTTAAGTTAACGTTGATATTAAATGTAATATGATAGCAACAAGCCACAAAACTTTCTCTTGATTATAAAACGTTTTCTTTACATCTATGGAAACGAAAATGGCTTTTCGGTAATGTAACTAAAATATGGTCTGATATTTCAAGGCTTAAGCAAACAAGTAACAAACGGAGGGACGATTCCGCTTGCGCGTATTACTATGGTGTTGTCACTGCCGGGTTAGACAACAGCACTTACGCAAATGAGATCAGGAAGCGCGCGGCCGCCTTTTAATATTCCCTTCCCGCGACTGCTCTTTTAGCCCACGTACCCTTATTCCTCCCGGCTTTGCGCCGTCCCCGTGTAAACGAGGGTTTAATGGAAGCCGCCCTGGTTCAGAGACTGGCCGACCTTAGAGGTACTTTAAATTATCTCGCGGCCGGCAACTTGTTACTACCGGAGGCGCCGCCGCCAACTCCATTGTAGGGTTGCTTGTGCAGTTGCTGCAAGAGAGAACTATACGCCCAGGAGACGCTGATGCAAGTGGGTTCTCTGTTTTGTACATTGCTGCAAGATGCAGAACAGCTTCCGCACCAAAGCTTCTCAGTTTTCTCTTTTTACTTTAAACGCGCCACCATTTACTTTAAATATCTTGTTTAATTCTATTGTTGTCGGAGACGGAATTGAGCAAAGCATTGCAGTACAAACTTATAGAGCTATATAATCACAGCTAAAAGTATTTGTAATGAAATATATTATTTACTCATTAATTTTATACGATTTATTTCAATCAAAATATAAAATAAAAATTTGTATGTATAAAAAAAAATTAATTAATTAAAATAATAATTAATTAATTATTTTTTATTTACGTTGTGCCTTGAACATGACAAAATGTAACGATGTAAAAGCTTAATTAAGATGCAGGTAAGCACAGGTATTATAGATTAAATATCAGACGCCGACCTATATTACGAAAAATGGTCGGGAGTTCGGGAGAACTTATTAAACTTGTTAACGAGGCGTCTGTCCTTGACGGATTCGCTAATAGTTTTTAGATGGTATATCGCGGGACCAACCGGTTACAGTAAGATCACCGTCAGTCATAGTTTCATCTTACCCAGCTCGTTATTACAACGAGCATATGCGAGGCACAAATAATTATTAATTTAATAACATGGCGACGTGCGCGGTCGACTCATTTTCTGCCGATTTATCACCGTCATTTATCACCGTTATCAACGTCGAATATAATCCACCTTCGGATTAACGATCTCGGCCATTGTCGGCCACGTGGCCGGCGGCTTACTCCGTTTAGCTAGTTAAGCGAACATGAGTAAAGGAATATTATTGGCATACACAGCGTCATGTTTTCACGCGAAAATCTTGCCATTGTTTAATCGTCTTACGTAGCTTAGCACATCAGTACACAACACGTCGATGAAGGATTCCGGAGCCGAAGCGAGGCGGGATTTTGCACGTTTTTCTACCCAAAGCCCTCCTCAGCGACGTCTCGTCTTCTCTTTAGATTTAATTAGCATGTGCTTCCGAATTAGAGAGCTTTATCACTTGGCAAGTAATCCTATTTGCGGCTAAGTATAGCTATACTTATGATTTATAAGGAGATACCGCCTCGTAATCCTCGACGGAATAATCAAGAAGACAACCTCGCGAGAGAGGAACCCATCAATCGATTCGCAATCAATCTTAGTCGATTTCGCTATGCCAATTTTTCGCAGAAATAATTCTTTTTATCTGTTTTACTTTATTAATGAGTATCGATTACCGTATTTAGCTGAAGTAATTTCTTGACGACTCTCCTGGGAATTTAAAAGCTATCACACGAATTAATATCATCAAACTGTCGATCAATGAGTTAGCTTTGTTAATAATTACGAATGTTATTTTGATCGACAATTTGATGATATTAATTTACGTAATAGCTTCTGAATATCTTTGTTAAAAGACTTGACATTTCAATACCATGTCTTCTCTCATAATAGTCAACGATATTTTTCAAAATAGTTTTCAATTTAAGCAATTCGAAGGGTATTTATTTGTCACTTACAATTCTTGGAAAAAAAAAACGATCAAGGAAAAAACGAAAGGTTTCAGAGTAACGATTTAAATTTTAATTTAAAAAAATAAAGTATAAAATATTTGTGAAGAAATTTAGTGACTTCTTTATGGAAAGATGTGAGAGTTAAGTGAATCTTTTTTCAACAGATACAAAGGGCTTGTGGGCAATGAAGTTTGAGGTGAAGAGAGTTAATGTCTTATCGTTCTACGGGGATCGTGGGTAAAGAACAGTTCACACCAATGAATAATTCCCCTCTTTACACAGTTGACAAGCATTACACGAATGCTGTGCAAATAAAGTTACTTAATACTTTAAGAAATGGAAGAAAAATATTTTAATTAATCATAAAATTATTTTATGATTAATTAAAATAATTTTATGATTAATTAAATCATATCAATTGTTTTAATTAATTTTTCTTTGATAATATCAAAGTAATTGCAGTGATAAAAACGTTATTGCATAACGTAGCATAAAATGTGAATAATGATACAAAGGACATGAATATAATCAAGCACAAAAATTTCGAATAATATATATTTTTTATGTTATATTAAATTAGTAATATAATTAATAATTCTACAATGTCTTTTTACTACACAATGTAATAATTGCATAGATATTAACAATCATAAAGCTAATAATAACAAAAGTGTAATCATTAATGTCATGCTTCAATTTAAACAATATATTTCCAATTTATGCAGCCTGTTCTGAACATGTCCATAACCCACGGGTAAATTTGTGTTAAGCAAACTATTGGCGTGATACTAGCAGTGCCTTAAGGGTATTAGACGAGTAATCGATCGTGAATTGACCTTTCCCTCCGCGTGTTGCAACACAACTATTCCCTGTAGTGTTTTCAATCGTTTTTCGTGCCGTTCAAAAAATTAACTGTGTTTGTAAGGCTAGATTACAAAGAAGATCTAATCTGTCGCGAGAGAAGTGTGATTGAGACACCTTGCAGTCCTTTTTCTCACGTAATGTTTCACAATATTTAATTCCAACTTCGCACTAACAAGGTTCGTACCAGCTTCATGTTTATGTATGTACATATAATTTTAATTTTTTTTTAAATCAAAATGCAATCTAATTTTATATTTATACATTTCTTTACATATACTTTAATATTTCCTTCAAAAAAAGTTCAGCGCAACGAGAAAAAAATTACTTTCCTTTCAATCTTTATAAAAAGAGTTACGTAATTGAATGTTAACATCGAATATTATAGATAGATTATGCAAACATTGTTTAGCGAAAATAAGAAAAATGTTAAAATATCCTTTTTCGTTTAATGATAAAAACCTTCAGCTTAAATTAATACATTTGTTCAGCGAACTTTGTATCTTACTGTGTAGGTACACTAGAGTAGAATTTTCATGATAAGCATATAATGATAAAAATATCGTGTATAATTAAATAAGATTATATTCTTATATGGGTAATGTGCTGAATAGTGCGTTTTTATTTTATTGTTATCTAGCTATTTGTGTCATTCAAATTTTCATATTAGATATCTATTTTTTACAAGCGATTTAAAAAAATTCGATAGTACCGATTATTAGTGACCACCGCAGAGTGCAACTGAAAAATACTGGTCGCAACGGTGGTTGCCGATGACCACCATGACGTCAATGTGTTAAAAAGAATGTAAAACTATTTTCGGTAATGGAAGAGATAACAATTACAAATGACTAACCTTTCTCTCTGCGCGCTGGAGCAGGGCACCAGTATCTTTCCCATACTGTTGAGCTTTCCCTTGGGGTCACACAGATTCCCGGAAGATTGAGTGCGCCGGCCAGTGAGGCCCTTTCCGTTATGTCTGCTAAGATTCGAGCCCATTATCGATTCTTCGGTTGCCTGGATTTGATTCGTCTGGTGGTCGTCCTCGAGACGGTTCACGGCATTTCCGGGTGTGTTCTCTTTGTTCGGCCAGTCGAAGTATCTGTCGATCCGATCCTTGGCATTGACCCTGTAGGATGTCGGCTGCGACGGTGGGGGTGGCGCCGGCCGATTCCTCTTACCGCCGGAAACGACCGGTTGCAACTGAGGCCGGCAGCCGCGGCGACGATTGCTCGATTGCGGCGATTCGCCGTTTACGGACAGCCTCTGCGCTTTCCAGCTCTCCTGACCGTTGCTGGTGGACGGTACCGTCACCACTTCCTCACCTGCAACCGTAAAGCAATGTTATTGGAGTGATATCCGATCGTTAGCCATTTCGAAATTGAAGTTCTCTCTTTTGTGCCCGCTCGCGGCGGCTTCTAATAGTAAAGCGGCACATCACGAAATTGCATCCGCGGTTTCGACTGGACGTTTCATTTTATTTTCAACCATCGCGCGCGTACGTTTGTACAAGGATGTAATTGTGTTTTGAGGGAGCAACGCATTTTGCAAAGATAATATCGCGTACTCCAATTCACGCGCAATTTTTCATTACGTCTCGCAGGATGTGTCGCATATTATCAGAATGTATTCGATTCGTGAAACGTTTATGTATTCGTGATTTATTTTACATTCTTAGCTGCTGACTTTTGAATAAAGCAATTAAACAAATTAAAGTTTCAAACCAGGTTTTAGCGTAAAGTGCCAGAATATTTTACTTTGTACGCTAAAATAAAATTTCTATTCGCGCATTTGAGTTTCGACTGAATGATGTTTTACAACGATAACGTCTCTCACAGAACATCTGCACCTGAACATGTTTGCAATTCATGTGGTTTTGCGCAGAATGGAGAGCTTGCCGTATATCTGACAGTGCCCGATTTGGGCACTTATATATTGTTAGTATCCTATAATTTTATAAAATGACGCGAACACTGTTCCAACTAAAATATATAAAAATTTATTTAATCTTGCATGTAATATATAGAATCACGTTTGAATAATAATTTCGTTGCAATTAAAATCTATTTTTTACCGTAAAAATACCGAAACATTAATAGTTTTTAAATTAACAAAAGTTTTTTTTTTAAAGCTCCAGAGACGCAAATATAATTATTCTTTATATCATTTCAATTAGACTTTATCCTTATAAAATTTTATTTTCAGATGTAGTTAGGTATATGTAATAATATTTAAATTTTCTTTTGTAAGAAATCTTTCAAGGATAAGATTGTGATTCTCCAAATCATGGTTGATCTATTGAAAACAAGATAATCTGTATAATCTTTGTATATTTTGCGTCTCCGATCGCATTCCGAATAATTAATACTGATTCTTTTAATTTTTGCAGTGGTTGCAGAGCGCAAGTCGTATTCGCGTTCACGGAGAGCTTAGTGTTATGTCTATAGAGCACGTTTCATAGCTGCATACCCGAGGTCCGAGTCACTAATAACCACCGTGCACGAGGCTTATTGCATAACCGTATTATTAATGCGACCGGCATGCATGCACGTACATTGTGCGCCTCTAGGAATCCAACGAACGGAGCTGGATCGAAACGCCAGACTCGTATCGTGGTTGTTGTGTCTACAAGCGGAAAGTTTTAATTTTCGACGCAAAAGAAACAACAGCGGTCGCTATGGAAGAATGAGAGCACCGGTATTGTACAAGTCCGATTAATTCATCGGCGAATAGCGCGCGTGCGAGCGCGTGAATTGCGATTTGTTCTGGCGAAAGCGAAATTGCGTTCTGAGTTCATTGCGCACGTACCTACCTACATTGTAAATGTTACTTTTATAACGATATAAAACTTTCGGAAGACTTTTCTGGGATCTATTTCTGAGAAAAAAGTGTTAAAAAAATTAATTTAATTTAAAGATTTTAATTGTAGTCGAAGGTTTGAGCAAACTTTCGTCGTTTTACTTGAAAAACATATTTAAATATCTCGATAGGTATACCTACTAATATTTGGATAAAACTTCGGTTTTTATTTAAAATGTAGTCGGAATGCACTTCCTGCCGTTCTCGCAAGCGGAAGGTTGAAGTGACTCAAAGAAAGAGTCGGTCATTAACACACATGAGAAGGAAATGCCTGGGAGTCATACTTCGCATGCTTGTACTTGATTTCTCGCAGGAAAGTATTACGTTAGCAATTCTACGGTAATCGGGACGATCAACCGTTAACGGTAATCGGCTAGTTCATAGATCTGCAACATCCGTTGAACACAATTGTTAAAACTAATTTGCAGATTACATTATCGGCGCATAGAAGGGATAACGCACGTGATTCAAAAATGCTTTCTAAATAATAACCTGAAATATTTTCAAAGGAAGATATTAAAATTCTGGTAAAATCTAAAAAAAAGACATCTGAACGAGCATCTGAGTCACTTTAGATATTTATAGACTATCGATGAATCCACGTTCTATATATAATCTAAATATCTTTTAAAAAAATAGTTTACTTTAAAATAGAATAATACTGTTCAAAAATATTTTTTCTATCTACAAGTGACATAATCCCTCTCTAGTTTTACCACCATAAAATCCGAATCTTTTATTTTATCTCATCTTGTTCGTGCACCGGATGTATTTTCTTTGGATTATTCGTAGCAGTTCCGTCCTATAACGTGTATATACAACCCATTTCACAGATAACGTCGTCGTCGTCGTTGCCGTCATCGTTGCTGTTGAGTTAACCGATGAAATCGCCGTTTTACGATGTAATCAAGGGAAATAGAAAGAAGTCGAGAATCAGGTAATGAAGATGTAGCTCTCGAAGAGAAGCTTTAATCTTCGCATCTATTTAAGAAAGAGAGCGCGGATTTACGCCTCCTAGAGTAGCGTATAGATGCTGCTCTATCGGAGCTTACTTTAT
Organism: Leptothorax acervorum; assembly: GCA_035220615.1. NCBI lineage: Eukaryota > Metazoa > Arthropoda > Insecta > Hymenoptera > Formicidae > Leptothorax > Leptothorax acervorum. The sequence continues at coordinate 2,103,429 of JASTWQ010001267.1, read as the reverse complement.
AAAGAGAGTCTTAAGTGAAAGGCGTCTAAAGATACATTTATTTAACTTAATACGTGGTCCTCGGCCGCATATTATCTCGCATGCGAGCCGATGTGTAAAAAACTTCTTTACCGTGCACACGAAATCACCGTTGCGCTGGTAATTGCCATCTTACCAGTGCGTGACGCGTTTGTAATGCGCGCGTTTGCAATAATGTTCAGAATCAGGAGAAAAAGATATACACATGAGGTGGCAAAAGGAATTCTTTTCGTTTTGATATAAAATGCAGGCTGCGAATGGCACGTTAATATGCGAGATAGAAAATCATTCACATCAATATTATCTGAGAAAAAAATTGCATTTTGCAAAGAAGATATCGCTAAAAACGATTTGTATCACTTTGTTTGCGATGGTAAATTTAGACAGATATTTTTAAAATGACTGCGTTAAACTCGGCGTTCTTTATGGAATAATACCAATGCCATTTCAACTTATCAGCTGCAAAACATTACTATTGCTGATCTATCATTGCCAAAACAGATATATGATGTTAGATATGTTCGTACCGATTGCCATTAAATCTGCTAAATAAACAAATTTACAATCAGATATTACATTTTAAATTTAAAATTTTTTAGGTTTAGAAATCAGAGCTCTGGGTATAGAAATTATAACTCGTTATTTGTTAAAGGTAGAACTTGAGGATTGTGCATAAACATTTTTTTAAAGAAATAGATCCTTTTTAAAATTTAAGAAGCTCTGATTTCTAAACCTGCGATAAAACACATACATGAACAATATTTTTTATTTTATTTTACATAATTGAAGTTCATTGAAATTGAAGAGAGACGGTTGCGAAACGAGAGAACGGGCACCGTTAATTCACAATCAACTGGCTACGACAACGGTATTTAATCGGTAGATTGGTCTAAAATCAGCACGTTGTGCTACCTGATCGACTTTACGAGAGATCGTGTTGCCGACGTTGGCAATTATTCCGAATTCTTCCACTTATGCAGCTTTCGGTCGCGAATAAATCCGGAGGTGGATAAATGTGGGAAATTGATAGGAATCGTGCAGGTCGACCTCAGGACGATTATTGGGATCGTAAAGGAGCCAATCACTGATTCGAAATTTATTGCGTCGAGACCTTTCTGCTGACAAAGTGCATTGATATGTGCTTCTCGTAGTATATGCGTGTTCAAATTTGCACAAAACTTCACGGGTATAGTAATGTAGAAAAATGATGGCAGAGTTTATCCAATATTCGCAAGAATATTAAAGCTATTTAAAATATTATAACTAATATTACATTTACGTTCATTTTAATATTTTAATAGTTTATTTTAATATTTTTCACCAGCAAGTTTAACGTCCGAAATTAGCAAATAAATTCCTTCGATAAATTGAACTGCAAGAGTAGAAGAAGATATTGTGAAAATTTTAACGAGATCTTATTTTTGAGTTAATTTTAAATGGACCTTAATAGAGTTTATTTGTTATATTATACTTAGCAGAAAATTTAATTTGAGACTTAATTACTAACAAGATATTTATGCTGAAAGTTGGAAAGTTGTTACAAATGACTTTCTATTGAATCTTTATATTATATAGAAAAGTTGACTCTCTAAATTAACCCAAGAATCATTAAATAGAAATAAAAATACACAATAATTATAATCTTTTTACGGCACCTCTTTGTTATTAACAAATTTGTCATTATTATCTGTCACCATGTCGCTAAATTTTGTAAAGGGATTCGCAATTGTTTTAAAGTGAAATACATTTCCCATAAGGTCAAGGATAATTTATATCCGTGGTATTATCGTATTTTCGTAACTGCGTTTATTTGCGGATAAATCGAGCGTGGTTTTGCTTGTAAAATATTCAGTGTTACCATTGTCAGAGAGAGAAAGAGACAGACCGAGAGGGAGAGAGAAAAAGAGAATCCGTAGAGCAACGTGGACATGCAGAACGCGATATAATACGAGTCTGGAATTATAATTACGCCATAATTAGTTCCGAGAGAGCGTTACGCGCTAGCGGAACTGAAATGGCCGATTCATCGTCGTGCAATTACCGTTGCTTTCCTATCAACTGACACCGCCGGCGAAAAACAATTCGAGACTGTTCGGGACGGAAGGAGATCGCGGGCGGAAATAGCCGGAATAGCCGCGCGCGGAATCGTGCACTAATTCGCATTATGCCAAGCACGTGCTTGCCGATCACAAACGCAAACACAAACAGCAGCAGCAGCAGCAGCAGCAGCAGCAGCAGCAGCAGCAGTAGCAGTAACAGCGGCGTGCACTCGTGCGAACTGATACGCTATGTTGGAAAATCCATTTGTATGCCAATTAACCCGCGTCTGCCGCGGATTTATTATCGTAAGGTCAAGGCGGCCGTCATGACGTTCTGGGTAATTAAACATCGTTCGCAGATCTCGAAAAATGCCAGATTACTATATTTATGTATGAAATACGTAAGCGTTCAATTATCGCCATGTCAGGCCAAGAAAACGGTGAGGATAGAGAGACGACAAATGCGAAGTTCTAGAGAAGTTTTGTATCGAGATAAAATAAATAGAAGGTATAAAAATAAAAATATAAAGTATAAAATATATTTTATAAAAAAAAGGAATTACATAACTTATGAAAAAACCTGGAAAAATTTCGAGTACTGAAGGATTCGATACACTTACGTAATATTTTTTATTACTTCCCTGAAGATTTATCTCTTCATAATCTTAAATACATTCTAACACGTTAAGGAAATTGTTTTTACTCGTTCCGTGAAGGATTGTAAAACCGTAGCGCTTCGTAATCTTAATCTAATAAAGGCTTTAATAGTGACGACTCAAAGCTACATTTGAAGAGACAGATAACGTTTCAAGGATAGAATACAGAGGAAGAAATCAAGTTAAATTAGCATCTGTAATAATCTGTCATAATAGTCTTCACACCGGCATTTATCTACTTGTGAGTTTAGAAATGTTCTCGAAACGAGAAAATCGCGACAGTTAAGTTCCATAAATGCAAAGGATTTAATCTTTAAGTTTCAAGCTGGGGGGTTTACTGAATTTGCATCTACGTACGAAGGATTTCTCTATTTATACACACAGATGCATGTTATATAATCTAGAAAGCTCTCCACCAACGTATCTGATTTCGAAAATTCCCATATTATAGATATACCGTTACATCAACATTTCGCGAATAAAAGTGAAAAGCTATTAGACATTTCTAATTTTGATATATGTATGAAAAAGTTTACGAAATTCAATACTTTCCATTTGTATACATATATAAGATATTTGTATGTTTCTGACATTTTACGCAACTTGGACGCAATAGCGCTGCAAATCGATGTGTTCTAGTTAATTAAATACTGTTTGCGAGCCCCCGGGGAATTACCAGTACGTAATTACGATTGGAGAAGGGAGGATTATGCAAATGTCGAACGATGACGCGATGATAGCACGTTCGCAGCAATTTCGTAGGTTTAATCAGCATCAGCATGATTACCTAAAGTTAACTTTTGCTACAAAGTTATCATACGACATTTCTTAATTATCAAACTCATCTCGCAAAGATTAAACGCGAAAGTCGAGCTGAGCACACTGCTTTCACCCAGCAAACATCAAGGGATGTTATGCGCTGAATATACCTCGATGTTACGCTCTTCTTAATACAAGACGCAAAGCGGTCGTGACAGACATTGACGACAGGGTCACGTAAATATGTAAAATTTTTATCGTACCTGACGTGAAATATTCGACAGGCGTAGGTGAAGACGCGACACGATGTTAAAATCTGCCTTGACTCGTGATGGTTGGTCGACGCATAAACTCATCGATCTGACAAATGAATACGCACGAGTAACGCTGATAACGAAAGAATGCGCGTTAGTGATAAAGATTGATAAGACAAAACGTAACTCCAACTCGTGTCGATCCCTCACCTGCATTGGCACAAGTGGTATAGATAAGGAAATTTCGGTAATTGGGGGAATTAAATTACGCTTGTTCCGATTCGCGTTTATTTTTAACCGTTTCAAATTCATAAAAATGCATTAAAAGCTAAGATCACATCATTTTTATAAGCCTTCAATTTTAATGAACAACGTGAGAACATCGTAAAATTTTATATAAATCTGGGCGTCATTTTTCTCTTTACGATGTACTTCACTTATATCCTATTAATAAAAATTTTTTAATATAATGAAACGTTATCGTTCAAAGTATAATTGTAGATTTTTTGTCCAAAATTTTTTTTCTGAACTTCTTAAGGAGTTTTTTTTATGTGCGATAAAAATTCTAGAAATTTAGAAATAATTCCACGCTCGTGAACGTCACTTCCTGTTATTTCGGACAATACTACTTCGTTCTATATATTTTTACCAACCTCGTTTCGTCCGTCGTGTAAAATTTTTTACAAGATTACCTTGACGGTTTTTTTATCTTCACGGGATCCCGTTACTGATGATGAAATTTCGTGAGAGTGTTTTGCACCGAAGCGCTACTTTTTCCCACCGCCAGGGCTATAACTTGACTCGAACTTTCGGTGTTACTTTCGAGATCGGTCGATGGAGAGGAGTACACCCTGTTGTGCAACGCGATGCTTGCTGTACTCGTTGCGCTACCACTCCGCGGTATTAACAGCGGCCAGCATTCGCGCGTGACGAGACGAACAGAATCCGGGCTGGTGGTGCAGCTTTAGAAGTTCGGTTCGGCCGAATGACGATGTTTAAAGTTCCCCGAGGTCGGAAGTTTGGCAGTTCGAGGCTCCCTGTGCTTTATCTCAACGTCGAGAATAGCGGACTTATCGCGCTCGTATGTTCGTTGCACTTGGAGCTTTTGCTCCGAAAACTTAGAAAAGGACCGATTCGTGTCACCGTTTTGTCTCGTCTGTCACGCGACGTGCAATCTATTATGTCGGCATAAACGGAATACGCCCCTCGAAAAGATCGAAGAAAATGTCAATACGTATTCTCCCTTTAAATTCCTTCTTCCGTTCCACAACAGCAAAGAGATGTAATACGAAAAATTTGTTTATTTATTAAATATGTTCTGAATAGACAATTATGTTGCTTGACCATTTGAGCAAAAATTGTTATTACTTTCAAAATATAATTCTATAAGTGTGTTCTTTAGGAAAGTCAATTAAATTTATAGAACTGTCAGAATAATGAATAGCTGAAGAGCATCGAAATAATTAAATTTAATATTTGATATTTTAATCAACATAAAAACACATAGGCGTTACTTTAATTAGCAATTTCGCTGGCTGCATTATTGATCAACATCGCTGTCAAAACAATATCGCGTGGCATAATTGGAGCAGAAATCGTATATCTGATTTAATTCAAAATTTGCGGGGAAATGTTCCATTTACTCAAGTTCCACAGGCCTGCAAATTCGGTTCACCGAGTAAGCTGAACCTTCTAACGTTCTTAGTCGTCATGAAAATCATACGTAACGCATCTGATAGCGGCGCGCGCGATTGTGTATGCACAATCTCATTATGCTGCCGGCAAACTAATAACATTTCAGTGGCTCTCAAGTAATTCGCTGCGAACTAATTTAATGCCGCCCGAGCCCTTTCGCAATTTCATGAATACTGTCAACTTCAGCGACCGTTTTATGCCTGTCGTCTTTATGTTTGTGACTTACAGCATAAGAAGCGCGCCAAAGTATTCCAACATTATTTTAATAGTTCCCTCAATTATACTTATCTTTTTATATTCATACGTATTTTCCAAATTTTATCCAACTATAAGTATTTTATAACAGGAAAAAATTTATTATATTCTTGTGGAAAATATAATTTTTTATGTTACAATAATTAAGTTACATTTCTCGTACTCGCTTCATGTACACTTTACATAATTCCCTGAATTACTTAACGGCTGTTTATCTAAATTGCCAAATATCAATCGAATTCAAGTATTGAGATATAAAAATGCGATAATATACATACATATATAACCACTTTTTTCCCCCCGATATCAAATTTAAGAACATATATAAATAATTGTTTAAAGTCAGCTGTCTAAAGTCAGCTTATAAATTAAAGATTATTATTTACCAGAAGACGCAAAACGATACTTGATACATAACTGTATAATAGCATTTATAGTCTCACAAACGCATACACACATTTTATTTTCCATGTCACAGACGTTTTATACGATACATAGATGTAAAAATTTTAAGATGTCAAGAAAAAAAAAATAATACGTACACCATGTATACCTCGTTTTAACTTCGTCTTACTAAACGTAAACGGTCGTCGGGGCCGGGCGAGCGGTTCGTGTTTTGTTTTGATTCCCGCCCCCCTTACTTATGTTTTGATTCTTGCAACTCGGCTCGCCTCGCGGCAGTTCGGGTTCGGGGCGCTCGGGGAATCGCTCCGTAGTCCGTGTTTACGCGTGTTTTTCATTACGGGAGCGAGTCGCGCGTACGCATTTACGCATTTACGCAATAACGTACGGACGGGATACGAGATACCGAATCAATTAGACAGCATATTACATTCATGTGCCGACAAATGCTTGCGATCGCGTTTAACTGTGTTTTTCGATCGGTACTTACTCGTACTTACGTTCGTTGCTGCGTTGCGTTGGTGTACTTGTAATCGATGTGCTTGTCGCGGCGGGCCGGTGTGTTCGCTGTGATCCGTGCATTCATCGTTTCGCATTATTATTCACATTATTCCGCGATCGGCAGTGTCGAACGGATTCTCGAACTGAACGAGACGTATGACGATGAACAGTCGTCTCTCGGAAGTCGCGGAGCGTCGGCGAGGCATCGCATCGGTGTGAAGTTGCCGTCGAACACCATGAATCTCGTCGCAGTCGTGCAAAGTGTACGCGCAATGGACATCGGGAGTCCCGGGCGCCGGGCGGAGGCGTTTTGTGCATGCTCGTTCGCCGGCTCTAAAGTGCAAACGCGTGTCGGGAGTGCCGTGCGAATCGGTGGACGATCATCGTGTCGTGTTAATTAACCGCGGACTCAATCGCTCGTGTCGTATTCGCGCGAGTGTTCGGAGCAACGGGGACCATGGACGCGAGTTGGAGGGCGACGGGGGAGTAATGGCGACGGCGTACCTATCGGCCGGTGAGTGAATTCATCTATTCCGTGCGAGTATAAATTACTCATCTATATCGTTTCGACTTGCGTGTTGTTGCGCGACAAACGGAAAGTGGGAAAGGATTACGTGGTCATAAAGATCGACAGCAGACGTCCATTTTCAATCTAAAACTGAAGTGAACTGAAGTTGCGCGTCGGAGTCGTTTGGCTCCATTCGCAACCGCCACCGTCTCGATTCAGGCGCAACAGGGACGCGTTTTCGCGAGCGTCGGTCGCGATCGACCAGAATGAGCGTAAGTGAATAGACATGAGTGGACATAAAAGTGCGCGTCTCGTCCCTCGTCGATCTCGCGCCGAGAATCTCAGCTTGAGAACCGTTTCGAGAACGTCGCGTGACGTCATCGTTCACCCGCGTCACGCGTGCAATGGTAAAGGCGTGAAGCGAGCGCCGAATCGGAAATCGGACGCGAATGCAGTTCGAACTGACGAGGTTAACTGTCTCGCCGTGTTCAAGGTGGTGTCGGCGTGCGAATAAACCTCGCGTCGGGACTCGGGGGAGTGATCGCGTTTCTCGTCGAATCCGTCGAGTCCGTCCGTCGGTTCTCGATGCCGTGCGTAATGCCGTATGTACTGTGCAATCGCGTCGGCGGAGATCCGGAGTCCGAGCGTAAAGGCAACGCGACGGCCGCGCGGCGAGGACTTCGGCGATCGCGAGAGTGCGCCGGCTGCGAGGGACATCGCTCGACTCCGATCGGCAGCTTCCAGGATCTCATCGCCGCAGAGATTCGAATCTGCACCGAGCACCGGTGAGTATCCCCGCCCTCAATCTGCATTCTACGCGCTGCGGCGCGACGCGGCGTGGCGTGGCGTGGCGTTACGTGCGACGAACGCGGCGAGAAAAAGCGTGTAATACGCCTAATAACGGCCCGGGATTCCCTTGCATGCGAGAGTCATTATGCAGCCGGTCAGCTAGCTCCTAATGCACGAGGCATAGCGGCAAGCAAGCCACCGTGGATTCTAAGCCGCAATAATGCGCTGTCAGCGCTCGCACATGCATTTCTGCACGCTGCATGATATATATACGCGGCTGACTTTCAGTCATTACGCGCGCAACAACAAGAAGAGTGCCGCGCTCCTCCTCCAGATGCGCATCTTCCATGCAAAATGTGCAGATGCGCTTGAGAAAATGTAATAACGAAATTATTACGAGAGCCACATACAATCTGATTAAATCCCGTAGTAAATCACGAACGTAACGCGTTAAATATTTAGGTATGTTTTTAATCACTGGATTTCAAAAGTTCGAAGCTCTTCGAGTTCTAGAATATCTTAACTTAATTTTTGAAGCCTTTACTTTTCTTGGACTTTTTCTTTATTTTATATGACATAAAAAGTTATTAATACGGTGGGATTAGGAATAAATACTTTATATACTTATATATATGAATAAAGAATATCTACTTGAGAATGGGGCAAGCTCTTAATTTTTAAAAACTTAATATATTACACAATAAGTAGAAACAATAGGAAATTTTATATGTAGCAGGATATAAGAGAAATACCCATATTTTTCTTTAGTTTAGATTTACAAATTTTCTAATTTAACTATACCGCAATTAAATAAAATTCTGTTTGAAAATTCTATAAACGTAAAGTCATCAAAACGTAAATACATGAAATCCATTTGTCTTTAGTTGAGTAGTAAACTTCTTTGACTGGATCTTAAAAAAAGCTTTGCAACAAATTTTTCGATATTTTAATTAAGGAAAGATTGATTTTAAATTGTCCGTTAAATTGTTAGAATCAAGATATGTTTACGTATATCCTGCATAATAGTTTCTCAAGCTATACTTTCGTGTGTATACTTTATGCCGTAGGTGTCGTGTGCTTATATTAATGAAATTGTTTAGCGCGATAAGTCGTCTAACGCGTGATTTGAAAATCAGCTGTGGTTATCGGGGACGTTTGAGTACCAGCGTTCAATATATAGCGCAACGCTCACACGAACCGATTATGCAGCCTGTTAATGACACGTCGCTCACGCGATAATGTTTCGCCGCCGTAGGCTGACATACTGCCGTTAATACTTCAACTGTCAACCTCTCGACTTTGAGTATTTAGATCTTTAAGTGCGGGCGCTCGCGTGAGTGTTTGCAGTTTTTTTCTCTCTCACGAGTAGAATGTCTCCCCGGCGCTATTCATGCCAACGAAATGCGGGCGTTTTAAGCGGTACGTACGAAACCTAGCCCGTATACCGAACTGTTCATTCGACGTGTATCGTGTATCACGTAGGTATATTCGCTAACGCGATATAAGAGAGGAAACAGCATGGTGCGCATTCTTACGAATGCGCACAAATTTCGAGCGACGATATACGCTTCCTGATTTCTCGATCCATAAATCTTTGACACATCGTGTGTCTTCATTATTATTGCATTATAGAAATCTAGATAGCTGTCTGTACATCACGAAATGGTATCGCATAAAAATATCTCGAATATACTGGATCGTTAATTTGTTTTTTAATTAAATAACGGGACGGGATAACAGATATAATAATGATGATTAAATGTATAAAAGTGGTACTATACGTTTATATCTTCTCTTATGAGAAAAAATGGGGTTATTATATTTTAAGATAATAACTCCGTAATAACTGTTAATATATGAGATTCTATATAATGTTATGATTGCTAATCTTATCATTCGAAATTTTCATTATCACGATTCTTCTTATTATCTTTCTGCCAATGTGGGCGGCGTATTTTTTTATGGCCTTAACCTCGATATGACCGAATTAAAGCTGGAGATTTTATCGCGCTCGCATGTTTATCTTTAATACACAATCTGTTTATTTTTTAAAATTACTGAAACAATTCGCGTTTCGAAGTGATAAACTCCATCAAATAAAGTTCCATCCAAATTACGTAATTAAATCTCGATTTCCGTGATTTTTTTTTTTTAATAGATGTCTTCATGCGTTTTTAAAATTTCTTTAAATTCTCTAATTTTATATTTTATTAAAGAAATAAAATCTTAATCCGTTTGTTACCCCATTTTTAAATTTATACAAAACTGTAAAGCTCCAAAATGAATATCACTGTTAATAATATCTACATCGTTCATTTCACTGTAACGAATAATCGTTATAACAATATTGATATAAAAACGTTTACATATGTTATACAATACGCTCAATAAACATTAGATGAATATTATTTCACAAAATGATTCCGATATAAAAAGAGAAATATGAACGTTCTAGTTTCGCGTTTTTTTAAATCAGTGCAAACATTCATTGGCTAGTTACATCCAAAGATATAATTTTACATTTCTACGTTCGTTGAATAATCGCTCCGATTTCATCCTGCAAGTCTGGCCGTAACGCTCGGACGCTACGTCGCGTCGTTGCATATTATCGGCTACCCGAGGCGCAGTCTTGTCCCGGGTTGCGATCTAGGTGCCTCGGTTTTTCTTTAACGAGTCTCGATCAAAGCAAACGAGCGGGGATAATCGTATAAAGTCGGCAGGGGAAAGAAGACATCGGAGCGCGCCAGTTAACTGTGTAATAAACTTGCTACGAGCACACGAATTCCCTTCCCCGAAGAGATAGACGTTTGCAAAAAATCTTTTCCGGAAAAAGGGATCGAGAGTGAGAACGTAACGAGCCGTAGATGAGATGCATGCCGCGATTAATTAGTATATTGTTTCTTTTGCAAGAACTGTCTCTCGTGTTTATGTTCGATGAAGGGAAAGAACGAAAGAAAGAGAGAGGAGCAGAGAGAATCGGGTGGCGGAAAAGAGGCGGACAGATGGACGGACGGATGGAAAGGTGAAGGGCTACGTGGCCAAGATGATGTATAGTTGGGGGGCTCTTAAACATCAGAACGATAATTTCATAGTCGGTTGCGCCGCCCAAGGATTTATACTCGCGGCGGAGGATTTCTGCGCTCGTGCGAATCACAATCGCGAGGATGAAACGGCGGCAGCCGCGCATTCGGTCTTACTCGCGCGTGCAATTTGCGCTTCGTTTCGATGCGCAATGCTGCTGATTACGGCGCAACTTAGTACTTGCATCATAACGCGCATTGTGATTACGATAATGCCGTCGGTTGATGTTGTTCCGTACCGAATGAAGAGCTTCTTTGGTAATTAGGCCAGGGCAAAATCTGCGGTGAAGTAAAATTGATTTGACATTATCTGAGGAATCTGAAGAGCTTTATTCTTAACGTATTTTGATTTTTTTTTCAAGATTACAATACTTTTGAGGATATTTAACATTTATATCTTCGTAATTATTGACCGCGAAATTTTTTAGGAGATTATTTCTGCATTGCTGAAGTCAGTTACTGAAATTTTATTCGAGTAACCTGTAACATATATATTCAAACTCATTGTGTTCGTTTAGTGAACAGCTTTGTAATATAGTTATCATGATATATCGTTTTACTCTCAATGCGATCGAACAGTATCTTTTCTCGTACCCCTTCTCTAGGGAAGGGAAAAACTTCATATATATGATTCGCACAAGCAGAAGAAGATGAAATTTTGTGATGATGTATCGCATGGTACGAATCGATCTTTACACAGGGATGGGCAGGGAAAGGGGACAAGTATGCCATTACCCAAGCATCCAAAGCTTGTCGCTCAGATATTGCTTGTTGGCCTGGTAGGTACTTGTGTGTGAGTTCGCGTGTACACGTGCGCATTACACGTTCGGTTTCCCAAACGATGCGATGATATTACGTGACATTCTTTCCAAATAGAGGCATTATCGCATTATTTACCTATCATCTCTGTTACTCGCAATTGATAACTTAAACAATGAGTAAATTAAACAGCGTGGAAGTTATTATCTACTTATGCTTAATCATATTATAAACATTTCATTAATTTTCGTTTATTATATATTATTTTTTGTTCATTATCATATACTTCAGTAGTTTTTCTTTTAATACTGAAAATGTTCTAATTGCGTATAAAATATTGAAATGAAGAATATAAGTTGAAAAGTATGCACTTCTCTCTCTCCAGTCGCGAAATGCATGATCGCGGAATTTTTTTTTAATTGTACACAAAGTATACCTTGGTGTCTATTGCGCATTGGGCAGATTGAATTACCTGTCAGCGTTTCCCGTGATTTTTTTAGCTGCTACTCGCGTTTCCTGGACAGTGCTTGTCAGTTCGTCATAGGCAATAAAATGCTTCGAGCGAATGAATCAAGATGAATTGTTCTTTTTTTGCAGTGGTCGCTGGTTAAAAAGTCTTTGTTTCAAACAATATTGCCAATCTTTTGTTTCCCGTGGACTTCATTCAAACGCTTCGGCAATCGAATTTTTATCTTGTCAGTTAGAAAAAAAATGACAGGTGTAATTGTTGAAGGGAATATATCATCCTGAACGGTCTGAGAGAATTTATCTTTTATCTTTTGACACGTATTGTTTTGTTTCGCAAAGCCAGGTGGCGAGTTTAACGAATGAAGGACGCGACGTGGAAAATGGTGAGATTAAAGTAGCAGGTGAACTACACACAGAGACTAAACAGGTCTTGCCGCTTTCCATCGATATTGGGGTGACGTATTGAGTTTAGATAACGGTGTGTGATGAGGGATATTGCTATATCGATTTATCGCGATCTTGCGCGTGTAATTCTTAAGAGATAATACACCTGATGTGAATCTATCTTCATCCATCAACGTTAACGCTAACATGGATATTCATAACGCATAAATGCTCGTATAAAATCATCTTGCGAAACGTTATACATGTGATTTAGCACGTTTTAGTCGTATATGAGGAATACAAGAAAGAATTGTATAGATATAAATAATTTTCTCGTTTCCAAAATAAAAATCTGTATAGATTTGTTCCGCAAACATTAATTAAAATTAAGTACATGTAAATTGATTTCTGATTTGAAGAGAGGAAATTATTTAAATAACAGATCTTTAAATAACGTTTTTTAGGAAAATTTTATATTAATTTTACTTAAGAAAGAAATATACTTAACTTACCTTTTTTAACTCTCTAGTGTAAGATAGTAATAAATTTTATACTTCATATCTTTAGATACAATCTCTGATAGTAACAATAAATTTTAGTTAAGTCGTACCGTATTACGCTATTGACACTGGCAATATTTGGCTATTCTATCAATCTTCCTTAAGCAGAGAATTCTGATTGATGTTCGTTATGATGGTATTTCACTGCATAATAGGCACGTCAAGAGATGTTATAGTTAACAGATGCAATATCCGATATCGCGCAAATGATAAATCTCGAATTAGATTAATGCGAAGGCCGCAATCTGTGCACGGTTGTAGCTAAGTTATCGCGCAAATACGGCAAGGAGGATGAAGGAGAATGGCAAGAAGGTGTCTAATTAACTCGTGCACGATGCACGCGTATCTTTGCTTATATGCCGACGAATTATCTAGATTGTTGCGAAAGTGCGGATTCGCCAACAGCTAATAAACACATTACACTGCGAATGATGCACGTGAAACGCAACTAAACGTGTTCCCACGTGCCGCGCTACGGAAATTGTTAGCGCGGAGCTTCTCTTATTACCGGCATTTATTACTTTCTATCTGATTAGCGAGCGACATGCGGAAAAGTAGGACATATAATGGTACACAAATAATAGCATCATCAAGAGCCAGAATTGTTCGTAAATTTGTTGCAATTTGTCTCTCGTCAAATAAGTATCATGATTGGTTATGACTACTGATTGCCGTGAGTTTGTCAGATAACGATCATTATCGTCATTATTTCTCGGTCATTTGACAAATTATATTCGAAGTTGTTATAAGTCCGTGAATTTGACGCGTTTTTTCTCAGGGAAATTTTAAAGAATAAAAAACGTTAAGATGGCGAAAAATTCTCATGAAGATCTCCAGGCGTTGATTTTGCCGCGACAGTATTTCAAGTTCGCGTTCTTAATTTCGTCAAGGTTAGAGTTATGTGAAAATTATGCTTTGTTACGTCGATAATTGCATTGACAGTGCAATGTAAAAAAGGCAAGAGAACGTTTGCAGTCTCGACCGACCGACCATGCGTAACTTGCACTTATCCTTGAATAATGTATCGAGGGAGGTGAATCGACAGGCTCACGGGTGAGCATCGCGATTCAGTTCTGCAAGCTGGCCACGTATACGCACGTGGTGGGCGAACTGGTTCCATAAATGATTCTTCTGCGAAATTCTCGATCGCAATCGTTACGTGTTAATCGCTAAGATGCCTCGATGCGTGGAGTCCGATTTACTTTTCGACCTGCATCTACTAGCGTTCGGCGGTTTTCGTTCTCTATTTTCAGTGGCCTAACGTGTTTGACCGGTGTTCGATCCTTTAATCTTTTTATTTTACACTATTACTTACGCATGTTTTTGTCGTGTCGCTTACGAGGCCGGATAATTATGTCGCTGCTTGTGCAGACACTTCGGTAGATTTTTCGGTCTCTGTGAGAGTCCTCCCTCTATCGTATTCGATGATATTTTATATTTCGACGTCTTGCCTCCTTCGTAGCTCTCGATTACATGACGCGCACATTTACGTAACATACGTTGTTTGATTTTTTAAATGTTTATAACAACTTCGCGATTATGACGCACACACGTATCTAAGAAAAAGTGTTTGTCTATTAAAATATTTTTGTCCATATATCAAGAAAAAATGCAGATAATCTTGCGTATGTGCAATATGAAAAACCGAATTAAGTAAGTTGGATCACATTTGATTGTCAATACTTATAATAATATGGAGCCATTTCTTTAGTTACTGTCTGTTATGCTTTCAACTCGGCTTTCAATTTGTGTGCATGCTCGTTTTTCTGTGTCTAGTGCATTGTATGGTGTATCACTACATATATGTATATGTGATACATCCCGTTCGTAGTATAGCTGCACGAGACGCCAGGTGGACCCTGAAAGCATCTCAGGTAACAGAATCGGGTTTATTTGCCGGGCTTTGGGATTTCTCGATAGATCCTTGGAAGGCTCCTCGCAGGTCAGAGAAATCTTCACAAATAATAAATACCATCTGTTGGAGTAAGGGCACGTAGCACTTTAGCGTTTCACGAACTTTCGCTTCCCGTCTGTGAAAGTTTCGGAGATTTCGACGAGACGTGAGTGCGCGTTGAATTTTGAAGTTACACTGCACGCTTGCTGATAGAAATAACTTGTAACCTCGAAATTACAACATGAGAACACGACGTTTATCCACAAAACCGCACGCGTGTTTCCGCTCGGAACGATCTCCGTGGCGAAGTTCCTTAAACCCACACGCGAGAAATCAGCGATCCGTTCAATCAAGGTGTTGCTATGTCCGCTTCTCCGAACGATACACGAAACGGCATATGCTCTCTGTTTCGCAAGAAGTACTGTGAAATTTTTGCTCGGTTGAAACGATCTTCTTGGATATTCCCCACGGGAACAAAATGCAAAACTGATGGGACGTTTGATGCTTTTGCGACAGGCGAGTGCACGTAGTACAGCTGGTAATACAAATCTGCTGTTCGTTCGAAATGGATGTACTGAAGCTCGCCCAGCTTTTGATCCATCTATCGATATGCAAAATTGACGTACTATTTAATCCAGGCGATAAAGCGCACGACTCACCGAGTCATGTGCTCTTCCAGAAAGGCGTTTAACTCTTTCACAATATAAAACACGCACTAGCACGAACATATTTCTTTGGCAGGAGTTTTATTAAATAGTTTTCAAATTGATATTCCGGCAATAACGCGTAAAATCGTTGATTTGATTGACGCACTAAAATGGCAAAGTTTCTCGTATGACATGCATTTCCTGAATCACGATGACATTACTCCCGATGCACAATCGATACCATGTTTGATTTTTATGTAAACAAAGAGTAGAAATACGATATACACTCTGAAATGTGTTTTACATTGGAACTGTTCCAAGCCGATTCAGATCGTAGCGGTTAATCGACGTACAGAGATCCTCTTTGTAGCACACAATCTATTGATACCACGTTTAATCTTCTCGTAGAAAGCAATAAAACGAGTACAGTACAGTAGAGCAGTTTGAAAAGGGCCGTATTGGATCGATTCCAGGTCGATCCAGATCGGTATCGGTCCTAACGTCGACGTTTCGACCTCGCGGCGTTTGATCGACGCACTAAAACGGCGAGATTCCGCGAGTGACACGCGTTTTGGAGCGACGGCGGCGCAGGTATTTCGGAGCGCAATTCAAAGAAGGTCTCCGGATAACTTCACGACGGCTAGCGGCTGATGTCGGAATGTGTCGTAGGAGCTGGGCTGGCTGGGTTTCTCTGGTCACGGCGTGCCTGAACGGCCGGAGAGACCGAGCTGGAGCTCCGCGCGATTCTGAGGCCCGACTACTCACTCGGCATGAAACTGCTCTCTTCCCTCTCTTCGCCGATGCCCGGTTCGCAGCATGCTGCCTTGGTGGGCACGTGTATGTGCATAAGTATACACATACACACATATATACATATACGCGCCTCTCCGCCTGCACCACGCGTATACGTCCGCTCGGCTCGTTCGTCCGCTATACCTCGCTTGGCTCGGCTATAAAGTAGGTATACTCCGCGTACCGGTCGTTAGTTGTCGACCACTTGGCGACCGTACCGAACTCCGTAAGGTGGGGGCGTGTACCGGCATCTTCTTATCGCGGGCTACGTATGTAGTCGGGGAACTTCGTTGCCCGAGCTCTCTCGCCGGGTCTGGGATGACTCGCATACCTATGGGTGCCATGGGTGACGATGCTCTACGTGGATACTACGTACGCGCCCCTCGATAATTTATGAGCTCGCGCGGGCAACGTCTCCGGCGAAGTTCCTCGCCGTTTCTGGTTACGTAAGAAGCGCGGGAAGTAGCGAGCGATGAACTGATACACGCCTTATTATGTTCTGACTAGTAGTCCCATTACATCTGGTCTACAACCTTGCTTTAAGGGTATTTAAGCTCTAAGCCGTAAGAAATTGACCAATCACGATCAAGTATTCTCCTCAAATTCAACTGTGATTGGTCAATTTCTTACGGCTTAGAGCTCAAAGCACATATTGTAGACCGAGACTTATGTACTCATTGTCAGTATAATGCGGTTTATGTTGGAAATGGTACATGTGTGAATTTTAATGAAACATGGTACATATGAACTCATATATCGATTTTAATAAGAGATTTGTAATTGATATAAAGATATGAAATATTCTCGAGGTAGTGAAAATGATAACTTATACAGGATAAAGTCACACATAAATTATAACGACACAAGGTTTGCCAGAAACAACTCGAGCGTATGAAATATAGGGACAGGCGAGAACGAAATTGTTGGACGACGATGTTGGACATTGAAGGACGAAGATGACAATTATTCTTTCGTGATTCCATTATGCTTTAGCATGGAACTTCAGACACTCACATATTGGCGTGTGCATCCGAACGATAGAAGACAGAAATATATAGTGTCGTTAACAGAAACTTGATACGTCTGCTTAACGTCTTCCGGAAATCTTGAGCGTCGTCTTAAGCACTATTGTGTGGAAAAGTTACGAGCGTGATAAAACAAAACTATTTTAGATAAAATTTTGTTTCAATTTCACTTTACATTTATCACGATATAGGTACTAAAAGTCAAAAAGCTTACCAAAAGCTTCAGATATTTCGAGTACCTGTTTGTTTACGTACTGCACTGTATGAATATAATTATTTTGCAATATTTTCGCGATTTAGCAAAGTTACAGAAAGCTAGAAATATATCATGGCGTAGCATGAAGTTAATTCTACTGTCAGGTTTTTTATCGTAAATTGCATTGGTGAACAGATGGCTTAAATTATTAGAACACTTATAACTGTAATTTTGATGGACAAGCGGTACATGTAATCATATAGCAGAGGAGAACAAATCGACATTCTCTACGGCTAAATAATATTAACTATTTTATTGCAACTCTTACCGATGTGTCAGAGATCCGAGAACTTTACGCATTTTTATTTTATCTATATCTACGATAATCGTATCTGTAGAAGTGTAGAGCGTATGACACGTACTTGAGTAAATAATGTTGCAAGAAGTGATTTATGAATCAATACTCCTATATCTTATTTAACTTATTTTATTAATAGCTACATTTATTAAATATACATTTGATTAATACTGGGAAAGTTTTTACTAAAACAAAATTTTTTAAATTATATAAAGAGTTATGAAATTACACATTTTAGAATGGATCTCATTTCTGAATGGATTAAAATAATTTACTTATTCACTATTGTAGCAAACATGTTTGAAGTTTTATTCATTAATGTCGCAATATATTCAAGTACTCCTGGGAATGAATTCGAGGGAGCGATATGAGCCGGCGATTAGAGCAATTGGGGTAGAACGTTGTCAATAGTTAGGTAGACGCTTTGATAAGTCTTCCGCGACTCGTGTCTATATCTGTTAATTTAGCATGGCGCGATAGGTTACAGAGCAACTGTAGGTGCATACTGCATATGCTGTATTACGTCAACGATTGCAATTTCAAAATGCACTTTGTATTTGAGCACACATATAGCATTAAACGTATACTACATATTCTAATGATCATAATGCCGTAATTACCTTGCAGTTACATGTTTTGATTCGATTCTGAATTATTATAAATTAACACGCGATCAGGCAAGCGTGATCATGAAAATGCATCTCGCGAACCGATAAACACGTGATAAATAATTTAAGCGCCGCACCTTCGGGAAGTTCGTCATTTTTCAATTGATACGACACGATGCACCGGATGCATCAGCGCGTCAAAGTAAGACCGAGGAAAACCGACATTGAGGCGCGTAAGACACGTCGCGATTCTAGGACAAACGGTCGTAAGATTGTTCCACATCAGGCTCCGTGCATTGTGCAGAAATGTTTATTTTGCCGGAGATCGAGACAGATGTGCGGGAATAGAGTGCACGAAAATAACACAGATGAACGAAGTGCATTTCGTGATTGTGCGTTTTGTCATTTCTACTTTATTCGTACTACATATATTATTTATGCTTAAATGATGATCGGTTTTACGAATAATTTTACCCTTAATTTTTTTAGCGAAAACTTATATTATATGACTTGCAAAAGAATGACAATAATTTTTCTCGATTAAACTAATTAACATAATTGTGCAAGGTATTTCTGGAAATTTTTATGAAAAAGTTATCCATCAAGTTACTGTCTATAATATGATATATCGAAAGATTCGAAAGCAATAGCTTATAATTATAATTTTTTTTTTTGGATCTTCTGGCATTTATAGTTTCTGTGGAAGCTTTAACTGCTTTAGGTATCTCTGGTAGTCATTTATCTCGATCCGTCGTTTCTTCGAGGTCGCACAAGACCAGACGCGCTCGCCGCGAGATAAATGATTCAAACGACGCAACGTAATTCCGCCAGGCTCCGCCAAGACGCCCGCCGTTGACCATTTCTTTTCTTCTTTTGGAATCGCACTTCGTGCGTCGGGATGCGTTAGCAGCCAGGAAAAGGAGCCTTATTTTATTTATACGCGCAGCTGGATCGGTGTAAAGAGGAAAAAGAACACCGAAGGGAGAACGAGAGAAAGACTGAGAAAGGGTGAGATGAGACGGCCTGGAATGGATGGAATGGCATGTTAAGCGAAATGTACGTGCGCAAATGTTCCGCACACACACACTTGTGGGTGTTGACATCCAATTATTATACTTCCTCCTTGCGCACGAGAGAGCTTCTTGATCCCCATGCATGATGCAGACTCGGTGTCGCGTCGCTCGCCGTTAATTCTGCCCGCGCGCCGCGGTGCAACGGAATATTCTTTTGACTTTGTGTTTGCTTTCGTTCTCGCTCTGTTAAACCCTTAGCACGCGCAACGTTACTTTCGATTGCTTTTCCGCGACGTGTTCTTTTCTTTCCACGGCATCGCGCCGTTATACTTTCCTCGGGACACATTCATGGAGCGAACGCTCGAAACTAACTCGAAAACTGGAGAGCATCATACCTTTTCTGTAAAAGGCAAAGTTTCAACCCTTTCCTAGTATTGTTCTCAAATTATCTAGGTTCGTAGAAATCACGCTTAAAATATTCTAATGTAATCGCTTTCCATTCGTGGTGAGTTTTGTATCTAATTAATTAATTGTCTAAGGTACAATTTTTCATGTAAGAATTATACTAAACGCGTTATATATATATATATATTTTTCACTTATAACTCTTAATTTCGATATTATATATATATTATATCATAACAGTTAAACAAGCATTGAATTATATTAATTATTTTAATTAATTATTTTAATACAACCAGTTAGAATTACCTACTCTGAATGACCTAATAATTGTTGGTTTCCTCTTTCGCGAGAATCGAAACTCGGTGGTGGAAAAACGTCCGTATACATCCCGGTATACATATATATGAGTGTATATAATCTGGTATATATAACGGATAAAGTATTAATGAAACGTTTTGCAGTTCCGAGCTCGTCGAGTTGAGAATGGATGCACTTCGTGTCCACTCGTGTTCCTTTTTTTGTCTCGATAACCCCTTTGCACTAATTCGGTCAGAGCTCTCGATACGATCGAGCACCTTCTCGACGTGGCCGATACTTTTTGATTATCGAATTGTTCTCTCTGCTAATATCACTGTTCTCTCTCTCTCTCTCTCTCGCGATTATAATCGCTTTATCAATAGTGCTCATAGCATCCAAATTAATTGTCAGATTGTGAGATTTTTCATAGGCTTGGTTTTTATGACTAAATAATTTTGACCGCAAAATATCATATCTCACTGCTGGAGCATTTCGTATTTGTGTGCTCCACTTGGCGTAAAATTACGGAACTTGGCAGCAACTTATTCCCTTAGGACTAAACTCCTTTCGCTAAGTCGCTCGGAGTGTCCGATGCAATCGAGCATCCCCTTGACGTGGTATTTTTTATTACATTTTTTTAAATTTCTATCCGCGCCGTGTAACTCTTAATTTGTTCTCCAATTGTAACAGAAAGTCATTTTTGCCGAATAAATTCGCAGTGTATTTGATTGAAGCTTATAACGACTTACGTAAAACGGTTAAAAAATCTTTAGAAATAATATTCGAAATAATATTTGTTAAAAAAAAATCTTTTCTATCTAATCGTACAGAATCTATTTTATATGCGACTCTCTAATTATACGCGACTCTCTTATTTTATGTCCGGCGTAAAGATACATTGCAGATAAACTTTTGTCAATCGCGGAAGCGAAGCGCAATCTTTAGCACGACGGTCTATATATTGGCAAAAATAAATTCAAGTCCTGACAATATTTGTTTCTCTTTTCCAACACCTATATATTCAAAATATTTCGAAATCTTATTAGTCAGAAATTGCTTTTTACGTTTTACGGATTGAACGTTAGAATTAATTCTATCGAAAAACTGATTGGTTGATATTACATGATTTTTGAGACAATGATGTTATTCGCTTATATATGAGTTTCGTTTTAATTTAGTCAAACTAGATACCTAAAAAGTCGCATATAACCTAAGATTTTTGCAGTGCGCGCTGCATTAAAAATAATTATGTCTCGGACGGGTTTTCTCAGCTGTTGTGCATCGTCAAGCCTGCCTCCCTAATTCGGTCGAAGTGTTCGCTACAATTGAGTATATTCCTGCGACTCGACATTTGCTTTACAACGTCCCTGATACGTTTTCCGCTCTCTTTCTTTTCTTTCTCTCTTTCTCTTTTTCGATTTTTCTCTCTCAACATACGCAGACGAATAATAATAAGGCGCGCCCTGCGGCAAAATGCATCAGAGAATGCACTCAGCGCAGCCATCACAAGTACGTCTTGCCATTGTTTCGGCGGAAACTCGCAGTTATGCTCGGTCGTACGAAATCAATACAGTATTTTCTTGCAATTAGACATCGTGTCGCCGCTCTGGAACTTTATTAACGTAGGATTTTGATCTTTTAAAGAATTTCAATACTTCTCATATTTTTATTAATTATTTTTGCGAATGTAAATGTATTTTTATAATTTTTGGTAGAAATATATTTTTCATATGTTAAACATAACAAACTTGGCAAAACAAATATTTCTCAAGATCCACGAATTTATCTGCGATTTAAATATATCCGCGAGATTTTATTTCGAAAAATATAAAAATATTGTAAATAAAATAAATTCAGTATGAGAATATCGCCGATGCAAGCAGAAAATGGTGAAAAGCATTTCTCTCTAAACTAAGCCGGTGTTCAATAAAAGTCACATTTGAATCGACCCTGTCTATAATTTTATTATTGCTATGAAACAATTTAATCTCGAGTGTGGTATGAGGTCTCTCTTCGATTCATGGCTCGTTGGTGAATCGTTTGAATTCTAAGAGGAAACCTCTCAACAACGATTTAAATTGTTTTTCGAAGCCGGCCACACGCGTCATCGTATTTTTACGCTAAAATCTTCGTACGAGGATTATTTTATTATATCGTGAATTATGACAAAAAATTATGTATAGAATTTATATTTAAATTGTTATTTATAGAATAGTGCATTTTACGACTATTGTAGGTATTTTTTCTTCAATAATGTTTAATAGTGTAATTCAATGAAAATAATCCGCGTAGCTTTGAATACAAGATACATATATTTACATATTATAAATATTTTCTGGACTATTAAGAAAATTAAAAACGGTAAATATAGAAGCTAATGGAACGCTGCATAATTTTCTTATTACATGCATAATTTGGCTAATGATAGTTATTTATCAAAGTATTTTTAATATCACTTTTGATATCATATGAATTATTTTAATTAATTTCCTTATATGTGAGATATAGGTAACTAAAAAATATTTAATATGAAATTAATGTTAACGTTGTATAACGAAGGATTTAGGACGTTAAAAGGATTAATAAATCGTAGTTTTTGATCACGATGTTAAAATTGGTAATCTATAATTACAAGAAATAGATTTGCAAAAATCTGTTTAATCGCATTTCGGCGTAAGTGTGAAGGACAAGAGAGGTAAGGTCCGAGCAGAGGACGCTGTCAATGACTTTGGCGTGCCGGAGAAAAGTAAATATAGCACAGCTACCAAACCAGTTCTCTTAAAATAACTTGCGGTCCTAAGGAGCGCATTCTCCATCGTATCGATGGCTTTTTGGTATCGGAGAATGCACGCGATCGAGTGGACGGAAAGCGTGCAGCTGCACTTTAACGATATGTGTCGTATTTCCGTTCTCTGTGATATCATGCTACTTCGTTTTAACGTTTCTAAAAATTGGAGTTTACAAACAACGGCAACAAATTAAAACAATTTTAACTTGAAGCTTAAAACTCACTAGATTTATAAAATATTAAAAATTAGAACAATGTGAAAACACTGTAAAGTAAATATAGCACAGCTACCGAACTAGTTCTCTTAAAATAACTTGCGGTCCTAAGGAACGCATTCTCCATACATAAACAATCAATTTCTTGTAAAAGAAACTTTGATTTTGTAATATCTACCGAACAATGTCCATAAAATCAATTCCTAATTTACATTTTTCTAAAATCTTTGAAAACTGTTATAATTAATAATTACTCTTAAATGTCTTATACGCTATCCATAATCTCGATAACTACTATTGTCTACTGATAATTCTATCTGCCCTGAGGTTAAACTATTTAGCCTGAGACGTTTAAGCTGTCAGAATAATAGAAACACTGGTTCTACGGTGTGCATATTCATAGCGTATTATAGTTCGACCGTAAATTGAAGCGAATAATGGATGTGTTACAGCGGCACGTATGTACATAGCTATCCGATACGGAATTATTCAACGCTTGTTAAACAGAGGCCAACATGATCGCTCGTATGGTTGTAGGACGGCCACGTGGAATTCTGACACATTTACGAAGTGTCGAAAATTTCGTTTAACACTATTTAATAGCTTATCGATTTTAAAAGACGAATTTACATAACCACATTATATACATATATAACGCATATACGCGCAAACTATATAATTGAATTATTGAACAATTGGTTATTATCAACCATCGGCATCGATATTTGTATGCAGATGATGCAGATTATCACATTTGCTACACCATAAAACTTACATTAATAATCATCAGAGTTGGGTTATTTAATTGAATTTATTTCACAGTCAAATATGTTGCTTTGTATGGAAATTTTATTTTTACGAACGATTGGAAAAATTTGAAAACTCGATTTATTTACGGTAGTCTGTATTCCCACCTCGTCGTTCTTTTAACATTTTCTAATTTAAGTCGGAAATTTAGGGAAAGTCATTAAACTTAAATTAAGATTTCAGTCTCGCGAGTCCTCTTAATTATACTTATATTACCCCTTTCGCTTTTTAATTGCGACAATTTCGCGCCCTGAGTTAAAATGCAAAGGGTGAATCGTTCCTTGCCAACTTTAGTGTAAGAGCTAACAGATTCTCGGCGTTATCTTCGCAGACTAGAGATTATTCATTTTCGTCATCGTGGTAGTTTTTGATTCGTGTCGACTCAAAACGTCCGGAAGCTGAATCCGTCCTAAGACAAATGGTACCAAGTAAGTCTCGCGATACATATTCATCCCAACCGAAGCTGCTCGACTCGACGGCGCCGTCGCTCGCCTCAACTTTTATTCGCTCTTTATACTACGAGGAGAACTTATCTCGGGGATGCATATTTCGTAGCTCATAAAGTAGTTTGGAAGTGGTCGCCGGCCTTTCGTCTTCTAAACAGTTATCGTCAATTTTAATTTTATTTTTGTCGCCGAAAATTATTTCGGAAAATTTTATTATTCGTGTAATGTAAGTTTTACATTGGTAGAATGCATCAAAATTGTACATACATTGAAGAAGATGAAAACCGCAAGAATTAAAAATAATTCGATTTCGTGATCAAACTTAGAGATATATATCGTTAATAGGCATTTGACTGTACGTATAAGTGAATACGTTTATTTCTGCGCAATAATGATTACCTACTACATTTGTTTAAGTAATTTTTAGATATTTTAAAATTTTAAATAATTTATTTGATTATTTCTATAATATTTTGTATATTATAACTAAATTTATAATTGCTCTATTCATCTTTGTACAAATTTTTATTTAACGAATGCAGTAGAAATATTATATTTATGAAAATATATAAATAGGAATAATGTTGTTCGCGTATCCATTATTTGCACATTTAGGTATAATTCGGGGCGCGCGATGACAGCTATGACTAGCACCAAGGCAAGTAATCGACCTTGCTGACATGTTATATACAGGATACGAGTCATTAGGTGTGTTCTCGATACATTGAAGGATCTTGATGCAACGGAGAGTCAATCTACTGCAACTATCATCTATCGTGCTTCGCCATGTAATACACGTAAACGTGAATCGCCGTATCGATTAGATTACCTCGAAATTCATTATTAAGCACATCCAAATCATTAAAGAGCAAAGTATGTTACAGATTAAGTCAAAATGCAATAATAACTGCAATAATAATCTGGTTATACGTTTGCTTTTATGCGAAGAACAAAATTATTTACTTGAACTTTGCATGTTTTAAATATTCGTATATTTAACTAAATTATTTTTTTATTTAAATAATGTTGTACATCTCTTCGAGACGTTTTGCGTATATAAGTTCGGTAGTAGAAAGACAATAAAAAAAATATTAAAGCTGTATACTGAAATGTACAAAGGTGTCTGAGAAAGTAGCTACATAAAACGTCACCGAGGACATAGAACTTCTTTCCCTCGAAATGCTCGAAACGTGGATAAACAGGATGACAAAAAAGGAAAAAATAAATAAGGCCTTGTTGCGTGACACTCGCATTTGCAATGCGCTATAATTATTTAACTGAACGAATCTTCTCCCCATCCATTGGACAATGCGCGCCAGTCCTCCCTGTTGCGAAATACTCTTCCTCGTGATAAATTCTCGACGTAATTGAGCGTTGAGGGAGAACGAAAAAGTTTGGACGGACATGTCAGTATTTTCCTACAGTCTCGCTGTGTTGAAAATGTTATAAACGAGAAAAGTATTCAACGCGCCAGTTATTTTCCGTATTTTAATAGTTTATTTACGAGTAAGTTAACGCAAATAATTATTTTTTATGCGACATTTTTTTGTCTACACTCTACGTAATCGTCGTTTTTTATTGGAATATTCATTGAAGACTGAGTGGTTTCTAGCGTCTTTGCGTACTTTAGGCACATGATCGAAAAGCTATATAAATGTATTTTATGCGATACATGCATTACATCGAAGTATGAATATCGGAAAACATACCTTCTAGTAGTAAACTTTCTAGACCATCAAGTAGAGATAAAGTAAACGTACGTCAACGACGAGAGAAACGGAATTTTCTGACCTAGTACACGTATTTCACCTTTATACGTATGTGCGCCCCGAGAGGTGCGCCCTTAGGGGTTTCTAAGAATATTTGTTTAACATTATGGTTAGGTTAAATCTGGTTTACTTACAATTCTTATTTTACGAGTATAACTTTCTATAGCCCACTATCTTTTATCGACGATATTATTATTTTGCACAAAGGAAAAATATTTAATCAATGTTTATAGTTAGGGCCGAGATTGCCTTCAGGTTTATGTCAGGAAACGTCTGTTTAATTTTACAACAGGTATAGTACATTCTTGGCGTAATTGGAAAGCCGGGATAAACGAAAATTTCGTGCCAATCCACGGGAGGAAAGAAAAGATTGTTCTACTTAAAGATTCAGAAACAGAATAACAGCTTGCCGCATTGTGTTTGATATCGTTCAATAAACGTAATAAAACCAAGGATCATAAATCTTTTATTTTCAATCTTTGATTTTGAGATATGATGGATTCGAGCGAATATCGGATTTATTAAACAAGATATTAAATATAAAATAAATATTTAATATTATTATAAATTAAATGTGATAATATCGATGACTGACAGAATTCAATATTATGTATATTTTGACGTGTTTTTTTATTGCGCAAAATATTTTATTGCTATACATGACAATAGCGTAATTTAACAATATAGCGTAAATGAAAAACGCGCATCTAAGGCTGATAAAACAGCTGATAAATTATAGCGATGCTACTATGGCCAGTATAAAGTGGTACATAGTGAATCTATCCAATTGTCCGAACTGACGATCCAGAAACAGATGCGTCCCGATGCCAGTTGGACGCATAGACACAATGCACGGATACATGGATGGTTGCTCAGGAATGATGTAATTGCACCGGCAAATGAAAGTTACGCGACTTGACTCGTGCGCGGTGCATCGCTTTCACACCGAGAAACGTACTTTTCGCATTTGCTTTTATATTTCTAAGTCGTCATTGAATTCTACCACATTAGGAGATTAGAAGAGCGTACGAGAGAGAAAACGTATTGCGACATGTATCATTGATAGAAATTCCAAGAGAGAGTCAGAAGCTATCGAATTCTGTATATGAAACGCGGAACAGTTTTGCACAAAGTGATACAGACAGAATTTTTGCAATTTAATGGAGAATACACTGAAATTCCTGTACGCATCGGGAATGAGAGACGTACGTGATATTTCGATTTTAAATTTTTGATGCGTCATGCTATACGCTGCGTGTGCATAAAGTTTTGTCGTAAATTACGACGTGTTTTACGGTAAAAGAGTTTGCGTGTGCAAATTAAGTTTAGATATTAATACCAAGTTAGATGGTATTTCACCGTTGCGTTGATTTTAATCTTGGGTAAGCGCATGCTAATGGAAAGTTCTAATTCACTTTCGACATCTGAGATTTTATCTAGCTTAACCCGAAAAGCTATGAGCAGATGTATCGCGTATACTGTTTGATCAATGAAGGGGCATTGTACGTTTAATTCATGTAGCGAAACTGAACGCTTCTCATGATCGATAACATTTGTTTTGACGTTTCTGTAGCATAGCAACGTAGAAACACAGTCGATACTTGAAGTCATTGGACTTAAAATATTTCTAAGATATATAGTACACATCTATTTTATGCTATATATTATATACAATAAGTTTAAATTTGTTATTAATTATGCACACGTTCACTCTATCTTATTGTTAGATCAATAATTAAATATGTTGTATATGAGAGAATAGATTATTTTATTTCGTGAACAAAACGTAAAGTCGCTCTTTCCTCAAATTATTACTAACGTCAGGTTTGGATTTAAATTATTTTTTATAACTATCATATTTATTATATAATAAATATAATTATATATTTTTTAAGTTTGAGTGGCATTTATTATTTCCAGTTTACAGAATGATATGAACGAATAAGACTTTGACGTGTGTATTACGTTTTACGAGAAAATGAGAAAATTGCGGCGACAGTTGTAGGTATCTGCAGACGCATCATAAAATATATCCTTAACATCGACGGACACGATGTCGCGCGCAAGTCAATTTTCCACGGGTCGAACGAGATTTAAATCAAAGACAGAATTATCTCGCGGGAATCGGTGCACCCAGGTGAATTGCGCAGGCACTCCTCTCTTCGAAGGGACATATAGGGGAGTTCGAATAACGACTGGGAACGGTTTTATGTCGATCGAGGCAAACATTCGAGAAGATTAAGTCGGCGAAAACGATTGCCAATACTAGTATGTACGTGTACCGCGTTTTTTGAAAACAGTCGTATTTTTCATCTATTAAAAAGGAATTGTATTGATTCGCGATTTTGTCGATGAAGTTGTACGGCTATATATGTATACTCTCGTTATTTCTCTATTGCTTAAACTTGTTAGTTCTCTGAGGGGAAGTCAAATATTGACAAGTATCTCGATTTAACTCGTCAAGAAATTAAATAATCAATTGGAGTGCTTTGTTGGAGCTTTTATTTGTTCGCTTGAGATTCTGTGTAGAGATTTTCCCGTGCCACTCGACGATGTAGATAGGTGCAAAGCTACAGGCGTGCGTGGTGCATCTCTTTCTCCTTCCTGTGGGCCGTGAGAAGGGTTATAAGTAGGACTGTAAGAGTCATAAATGGGAGCGGAACCGAGCTCTCGAGAGGCCTTCATTGCATGGCCAATGCCTTCGAGGTGGAAATAGTCGTGGTTGTAGAGCGAGATAGTAGAGAGTGCGCCAATGCGCCATTGATCACGCGTCCAGTCCAGGTCGCATATGATCATCGACACCGGGAAGAGTCGACCGACTTACGATCATTTAAATACAAAGCCACATTCATAAAATCGTTGTGGATAAAAAAGGATAAAGCCATGTTGCGGAAAATATCGCTTTTTTCTATTACGCAGAGAGCGCGTGTTGGATATAGAAATTTATTTATGTGCAGAACTCATCTTCTATCTAAAATATTCTATTTAGTTAGAAAGGCAAGATTTGATTTGTAATCTTTGCATCCTTTAATTTCAACTCTGTAAAACTCGTTAATTTTCACTTTTAATCAGAGAAAACATTAACCCTTAAGTGCGCAGCTTTGCATATATGCAAAGCAACTTTTTGATGCTCCATATACTCTCTCTTATGAAGTTCGGACTGAAAACGCGCGGCTTTGCATAATTGTAAAGGTCCTTCTCTGGCCCTTCTGGCTCTTCTTTCCCTTGTGGATGAGAAGGCCCATAAGGTCATTATTTATTTAAAAAATACTCGGAATGCTACGAAAAATTGCGCATTTAAGAGTTAAAACAATCGAAGTAGTCGCAGTATTTCTTATTGTTAGATTGTCTTAGGCATTGAATTTAAATTTTTGACTTTTAATTTAAAAAAGCTGATTATGTATCAAGAAGTTTCTCGTGATGAGACTATTGTTGCAATCGTAGACTGACGTTATCTCGTTGATCAGATGAATTTATATGCTTCGCGCGTACTGGAAAATTTCTTGCTTAAAGTATTCAAAAGGAAGGGAGGCGCGGACTCTTAACACCAAACCTAGGAAATTCGTTTTCGACGGCGAGCACAGTCAGGTGGTAGGGTGAGTGTCATGAATACAAATCCGAATACAAATACGAGAATTCTATAGCTAAACGGATATAGCAGCGACGACTTCCTGCAGCTAAAACGCGGCTCTCCCATCCGCCCACGGAAGGAAGGACTTTCCATCGAACTCGTTAGCGCGTCAGCGATCAACGACGACGTCGCGGTATCTGTGTAATACGATCATAACAACGCGGCTGATCCCGTTCGTCGTCAAAACCTTTGAGGAAAGTTTTACGAGTTATACGTAGCAGCATAATATGCGCGGCAGCCAGCGGCAGCAAGAAATCTTTGAAGAGAAGCGGATTAATCAGTTCTTTTCAAATGGTTCTTTTCATTCGAAAGCAACTTTCAGCAAAATCACGAGGTGATAACTCGACGACAATGATTCTGTAAATCCATTTACGTGGGAATAATGTATAATCTACGAAAGTTCGCGTTACAATTTTCTCTCTTGCGAGCGATTTTTCAACATATACGCAACGTATTCCGAAAGAAAAAGGAGTAGAAATTTGTGATTAAAAATTTCTGCCGAAATTTTTACCTAGAACGTAGAACGTAATAACTAATGACCTAAATTAGTTACTGAAACATTTTAGTTTGCAAATTAAAACGCTGCAAGAAATTAGGATCTCTAATTAGATTTTCGTAAGAAAAGTGTCACTTCTGAATTTTATTAAAAATATTCGCGTTATATCGTAATGTGTCTGGTAGTACCTACTCGAATAAATTTTCTCACCCAATGTGTGCATATAATCTACATACGTAATCTCTTAAACGATCGCCGATTTCACGCGGTAGCCGAGTGTCGTCGACATCGTGAATTTGTGCTTTCGATCTCCGTCGTTGTCGTCGTTGTCGTTCGCGACGATGATGGATGCGTGATTCGCTCGCTTACCTCGCGCCGAAACGCTGACAACGCGCATCTCGTCGCGGTGATTTATCGCGAGGCTGCCAGGAAGCGACGACGTTAAAAATGCACGCGAGCTCGCCTTTCGTCGTGGCGCAGCGCGCGAATACGCGCGAGACGCCGTAATTTCGTATTTCCGCGTTCGTGAAGCGCCGAACGTCGCCGTCGTAACCGCGTCATTAGTAATTTACGGTTTAACGTACGCATACAACCGACGCGACGCGACGGCGCGGCGGCTCGGCTCCTCGCACAAGGGATTCTTTTTATCGCCCCTCGGCTCCTGTGACACTAGCCAGGTCAGCGCGGCGACACGCCAGACGCTCCATAGGAATCCGTCTCACCGTGCGTCTCGACGACTTTGCGAGTGTAACGAAAGAACGATGCACGAGGCGAGAGAGAGATTGGAGAAACAAGGCTTGCACTGTGTGCGCTCGGCTTCCAATTGGTCCGCTAATGGCATGTGAAACGTACGTCTTCGTGGTAATGCAGCAGACGGTGCGCAGTTCTTGATGCTGTTGACCTTTGCCTTTGCGGTACATTCTTCGGTTTTTACGGATTTGTCGATTAAACCTTTACGTGAAATAATTATCGACCGTATAAAAATTATGAAAGTCCCGTAAGATTTCTATCTCACAAGAACTTTACTAATATATGACCAAGAAATTTTACTTCAAAGAAAACTTAGCTTTGAACAATATTTCTATATAATTGTGAAATATATTTGATATAATTCTTGTTGTAACGCGCGCACAAGTGTGCGTGTCACATATAATTTATATTTATCATATTTTAATATACATATAATAATATCTTTAATACGTAATTTTTTTGCGTGTAAGAAACAGAAAATAGAAAGCATTACTACAACTTTTTGAAACGATTATATATAGTTTTTAATTAGATAATGTCACTTGTATTGTTATTTTAAGATTTAATTGCAGCGTTATCTATTTTTGCGACGATTCACAAGGTCATTGTTTTCCAAGCGCGTACGAACGCTTTTTTTATATTCTATGGACCCGGACGTAATGATAACTTATACATTGACAAAGTTCGAGTATAACGTCGAGTCCCGTCGCCGTCTCGATGGGACTGTGCATTACTTTTCATGAGATAAAAACAAGCATATATCCGTATAAAGTTTCGCTCAACCTCGTATTATTGTGTCGGAAGAAAACATTACCTTCGGTGCAACCGCTGAAACAACGGGCGTTTGTTATTTAAAGTACGTTCATCGTTGCTTATGAGCACGAATAAATGGTGATAGTCTCTGTTGCCTCACTGTAAATCCAATTCAAGAATCCGTGGCTTCATTATTAATCTTCCTCAAATTATATTCCGCAACGTATAATAAGTCTTTTGATCATATCAGCATAACTAATTGGATATCAACCAAAGAGTATACAACGTTTGAGAAATACTTCTCGAATTTTTATTAACTTTGATATTACTTTGTTTTTCTGAAACGGAAACTTTTTGTATCGTTGTACTTAGAAGTAAAGTAATTGAAGAAAATAAAATTCATAAGGTGGATTATATTTATTGTTACATTTTTTACTGTTTCTACGTGTAATGAAAACGAACAATCTCCGTTTATTCAGCGATATTAAAAAATTTTATTAATCGTGGTAATCTTATTAATCGTACGTATTTGCTGATGAGGAACACGATGTCAGCGAAAAATAGTTACCACTCTGTCGTAGCGTTTAATTAAGTTTTAATTAAGTGTAGTTTTAATCACGTGTATTCGAGATTTATTTTGTTTGTTTTATTTGGACTATTTATTTTCGTGTTTTTTATTTGCAATAAAACAATACTTTCACTATTTTATTAATAGTTTGATAAAATTATGTGTTTACGATCACAAACGAAGAGACAAACGGAGAAAGAGAACTTTTTTCATTACAAGCATTTCGTGCCTATAGGAGTTTTGTCTCCTCTCTTTTTACGATTGGAATTACTCACAATCAGAGACAACATACATATGCGAGCGCAAGTGTTGGATATAAGGATACTTTCCGCGTTGAATCACGAGCTTCCTGATTTCGCTAGAGTTGCCTCGAAGTTTCTCAGCTAATGACAAAATAAATTTGTTGCGAGAAACCAGATATGCGAAGTAAATGCATGATGCCGAGAAGTTATACGAAGCTCAATCTCTTTGAAGGAGAACAATCTGATCTATTTTATGCGTTTGTTACAAAACTTTCCTGATGATGGCAAGTTGTTTAACCTGCGTACAGAAAAGAAAGGAAATTGAAGCGTCACCGTGCGAATAAAATTCGCCAATGGATCTTTATAATTTCTTCGTTTGTTTACTGTGCTGTGAAAATTGTTTGTAAAGAGAATTGAATTCCATAGAAACTAGGCAATCCTTAAAGAAAACTTTCCAGTTTTTCTCTTCTCTTCTCTCTCTTGAAGAAGAAGAGGTAAACGCTAAAATATGTTTTTTTCGCAAAAAAATCAGTGTTTTATGTCCTGAAAGTGACATGCAGAATGCTGTAAAGGAGAGTGATTCAATACAGTGTAGAAATGAATAAAACAAGTTGCGACGCGCAGAACGGTTGCATTTGGACATGAATGGAAGACGCGAATCGCTTTGAAAATCTGAGTCATATAAAACAAAATTCTCGAGAAAATGCCAGTTATTTACCGTTCAATTAGAATAAACTGTTCTCTTTGACGTATCATGTGTTGTTCGCGACGAAAGTTTTTTCTTGTGATATCTTTATCATTTGTTTTAATTGGTGAATGTTCATGATGAAATTTTCGTAGACTCGTTTTCAAAGATAATAAAAAAAGTTTAATTCAGTCGCGTTAAAGAATATTTTGTAATTGAGAGTAAGAGCATTATTTTTTATTTTATATTACGCTATTTGTTTGGTACATGAAAAGCATGACACAAAAACCACACAGAAATCCATCATCAAAACTTATATAAGTAAGTAACACCGCGCGAAAGTTCTCTTGCAGATTTTACAAATTTTCTCTTGTTCCTATCTTCTTATAGCATAGTAGACTGTAATGGATCTTTGTTGTATATGTAGACTTTGCAGCATGTGTACACGCTTTTGATATCGAATAGGTTAAGCCGCGTTTTGTGGTGGATTACTGGCTAAAAGCCAAAGTATACTCGGGAGGAACGCAAAGCAGCAGCGGTCCCGATTTTCTTGATCTTTTGCTTCCATTTTATGGAGCTGCAGGGCTCTTTGATAGCGAGGTAGCGGAATAGCGCCTTTGCTCGATTTCCCGTTGAAGCCTCAGGATTCGTTTTATCTGTGATACGGGCTTCAAAATATTCCGTCATTAAATCGCGGAAACTGAACTTCGACCGAAATACCAGGGAGGCAACTTAAATCCTCTTTTGATGAACGCGACGGAAAAATACATAGTAGCGCGCTGACAAGCTCGACAGATTATTTATAAAATACGACCGGACTGGGAGATATCTAATCTTGCGCGGAATTTAACCGAATAACTTTGTATGTTTCTATAAATCTTTTTTAATCTAGAAAAAAACATCTCTATACAAAGCATAAAAAAGAAAATCATAAATCATCCCCGTTGTTTAATTCATTCAGCTGAAAGTAGCCTTAGGAGTATTTTCCTTCAATTTAAGAGAATAGCATTTTAATATTTAAAAGTCATCTGAAAAGCCGCCTCAAAATCTTGGAAATATTTTCCTTATAAAATTAACAAAAATGTTTAATTTAAAAATTCAAGAGGTGATAGAGTGATCTTTCCTTTAATCTTTTGTAAAGATTGCTCTATATAATTCAAAAAGATTAATCAAAAAATTTCTAAATAAAAGTAGGTGAAAACAACAATGCCAAAATTTCTTTTATCTTATTAGAAAGATGTCATCTTTAATTTTTAAAAATTTTTTATTACATTATACAGTAAGTATTGAAAAATATACTCTAATATTCCAAAGCTTGACTATACAGCAAATTAAAAAAAAAAGAACAAATTAATTGCCGATTAGCTTAAATATATTATATACATAAAAATTATATATATAAGCATTATTTATTTTAATATATTTTTATAGAGAATACAGTCATCCATTTGTAGATGTAAATGCAATTACATTTTGTTATATCATGTTTAATAGCATTTCTAAGATTTAAATGAAGACAGTAGCTTAAAGGGTTTTTCTTCGAGCGTTCGGCATGCGAAAGTCGACGCTGCGTCGCGACGCAGGATAGATTTAATTACATGCGAGACAATGGGCGACGTCGCGCATGTCGGCGCCACGACGCGGAGAGGGATTGGCCTTAATAGCAAGACGCTTATGCGCTTAACACGCCTGTTGAGGTCGTGCTCGTGAATAACCTCATTGTCAGTATCGACACGCGAGCGGATGGTTATCGATCAAAAGTTTATGCACGAAATTTTCCGGGAAATATCGAATCTCCCGTATCGTGCCTGCTACATTGATCGCTATCGTTTTCTCATAGAACAGTTCGAGATTACCGCTATATTTAAAATTCGACAATAAAAATGTTTTTGGAGAATACAGAAATTTTTGCTTATTTTCAATCAAGTAAAAAATGATGTGCAATATATGGGGTACAACGTAATGATTGTCTTGTTGTCAGATGTTACCAAATTGTCAAGAACGGGATGATAAATGTTTTATAGGTACTACTTTTTTTTTTGGTAATTTGTTCTGGGAGTAGTTTAAGTTGTAGCGGATACGAAGTTCATTTTCTCCCGGTATGGATCTACGCGTAAAAAAGTGCGGGGTACGACGGTAATTTGTGCTTCTCGGGAAATATATTGGGTCCTTTGCCGGCAGTATGCTGGCGTACAGGAAATAAAGTGAGGACGCGTACTGAAAGGCAACTTCATGCATTTAAATGCGCTCCGAGGGTTTAGAGCGCCCTGAAAATTAGTGGTTAAATTGAAGGTCGTTAGAGTTTTACTCTAGCAAAAGCGTGAAGATTAAATGGAAGCACATTATCCGCCTTTGCGAAGACTCAACTCATATTGCCGGTTGTATAGAATACTAGGTAACTTTCTTATTTATTAGATAAAATTACTTCAAAAATTACACAAATAAATTCGCAAAATAATTTATGCAAGACTGTCATTTATTTTAAATGTAATGAAATTCTTTCTATGTATATTTATCGAATAAAAAACGAGATTTACTCATATACGAGAGGTATATTTACCTTATAAATATTTTATAAAACACTCTCATTAATTCACTTTCTACGATGAAGGAAATTTAAATTTTCAGAAATTTAAATATGTTAACCCCATAACAGAATACATATATTTACGTGAGAAGAAATATATGTTTCTTTTCTCTGCGATGTGAGGGAGAAACATTAATTTAAAAATTGTTTTGCGCAAAATTTTTGTTTACTTTATTTTCTCGCTCAAAGAGAACTTATCGGTCTAAACTTAAATTTTCCGATACATTTTGCATTGTTATTTTCGGAAATACGAACAAAAATTGTTTATAATATGGACCGCTATTAAACCCAATAAATGTGACAGTGGATTATCACGTGGCTGATCCATCGCTAACCAAAATTTCATTTTAACGGCGGCTATATGTACAATATCAACCTGTGCGCGCGTCAGTTCGCGTTTATAATTAAATTTCGCACGTGTACCATCTTCTCTGTTGTTGTTGTAACCGCGCGGATGCGTGCGACGTGGCGGTAGTTCTCTCATTCGGGACACCAAATGAACTCGTTAGACAGTGGAGATGTGTGTGTGTAAACAGATACGATATATTAGCACGTGTGCGCTGATAAATTGCACCCGCATTCGGGGCAGGGAGGGTGTTGTCGAAATTTCATATGCGGTAAAAACTGCTGTCGTATCAGTAGCTGAAACCGGTGGTGTCGCATTAAGGCCGCCGCGATGTGCATAACGGAATGCAATTAGTGGACAAGTACGGCGCGAATTGTCGCTTTTATCGCGCTCCAACACAGCACGTTTGTTAAAACGTTCGCTTAAATTTCCGTTCACTTAACGAATTTAGACAGAGTAAATTGTTCGTAACAGTCGTTTATTTGCCGGCGTCGTTTAATTATTGCGGTGCAGATTAGGAAATGAACGATTCTCGATTGGTTGCGCAGAAAGTTATTCTCGCTCAACCTCGTATTTATGTGTAAGTCGAGATATATATGCAGAATAGTAAAGGATTTTATATTATATTAAATAGAATAATTATTAAATAGAAATTTTTTTTATATCTGCATATACGCACGCACGCACACACACACACACACACACACACACACACACACGCGCGCGCGCGCGCGCAAATACACGTTATATGTAGGTGTATAATTCATCTTATAATAAATCAATTTTATACCTTTAGATATATCTATAATATATTTTAACGTCGGAAAACTGAATATTTGTTATTGCAATATGCGACATTTCTCTACGAATAAGTAAAATATTTACGGACACGTGCATCAAAAGTATGTTTAGGAGATATGAAATCTTTATGAAACCATTTATCATCCCCAGCATATTCGTGTCTCGTAGATTTTCGAGGAAAATATTGCACCGTCATCATAACACGGGATAAAAAGTGCACCTGCGTCTTTGCATGCGGACGCATGACGCATAAGATTATGCTTGTTCAGAACGGGACTAGCCATAGAACAGCTAGTAAATGCCGAGTACATATATACATTTACATATATACGTACATACATCCTGAAATAATGGTATTTACTATATTACGTCTCTCAGGGAACGTGATAACATTTTTTCTGTTTTTCGTATCCGTCGAGTTTATTTCGCGTAGCTTGGACGTTGTCAAAGATTTTATATATCGATGACTCATGTCTCAGAAGGGAGATAGCCATGAACGCGATACTGCGAAATCATATTTTACTTTACGTGAAACGTGACCGGCTGATGCTCGACCGATATAGTTATTTAACCACCACTAGTTTCTAAAGTTTCTCACAGAGTGTACATTTTCGCGTGTGGGGAGAAATTTTTCAGACGCATGTTACGCGTTATAAATCACTGCCAGATATATGTTGCTAAAAATGCGCATATATTTGGATGAATATCTGCATTGAAGGAAAATGAAATAATACTAATTCAAAACCAAATAAAATATCTAAACAATCTTTAGATAAACAAATTTTATTATTAATTGTTGAAATTGTTATTTGTTAAAAATAACATTTGTTATGTATAGGAAAGTTAGTACATATAGCCTACATATGTAGATGTAACGTAAGCTTATAACTAAGAGTTTTATTTCAATTTTTTAGTATAAGATGTTAGAGAGAGATTACATTTATTCGAGATATTTGACATAATAATGCGTGCATTCGTTTATATTCTATGGAAGTTCCGTGAATTTTTCAAGACGACGATTGCGCGACGAATATCCTTCGTTGCATACAATACTCGACTACATTCACGTGCGTTAGATTCCGGAAGAATTTGCATGGATTTTTAATTTTTTCAAGGTAAAGAACGGCACGTGTTTAAATTCTGGTCGCGTAACGTCGATGTTAATGCCACCGCCGCGTGTTCGCGATAAAATTCTCGAACATTTAGAAATTTAACTTTATGTAAACGCAATCTCGTTACAAGTCGATTGTATTTTATGATTTAATATGCGCGATGAGAGATGAATTTTTAAGATCTCTATAAAATTAATTTTATTATATTATTTTTATCTTTTTGCAGCATGTATGGAATTTTTTTTGATTGAATAATTGATGGTCTCGAAAAATCTGCGTTAAATCTGAGAGTTTATCACAATATAAGCAAAATGAAGAAAAACCAGACGTATCTCTAAGTTAATATATTCTCTAAAGTTATCTTAGTAGCCACTTTATTATCATCTGTAGAAAACTATTTAAAGATTGATACTTAAAGAGATTCACTAAAAAAATATCTATAAGATTCTTGATTTTATATTGGATATTATATTGATTGTGCGTTGTAGGATAAGCCGTCTTTCTATAGATGTAATCACGCGTGACGTGAATGGACAGCTGGCAAAATTCAACTTGCTCCGTAGGTATAACATAATTTTGATGGTAAACAATTGGTCGTGTTTGGAGAAACAATGCAAATATTGCTCTGGGACCCGTTCGAGAAATCACGCATGTTTTTTTCCATCGCAGTAGCTCTCTAACGAGAGAGTCCACGACCAATAATTGGTGAACTTCACCAGTAAAGGTAGAAAATTGTAGCGATAAAAATTGCGCGTCGCAACACGCCCAGTGGATTATGTCTGCCGGGCATGTATGCATGAATGGTACACGGTGCATCATCGACAATGCGCCGACGATGGTGGAATGCAACTGCACAGATCGCTGCGGAATGCGGTTGTTCGGGGTGGCGGGCGGTATTCTGCATGGGAATACGAAGATCGAACCGCAACATTTCGCGTATTGTGAGGTTCTGTTATTAGATCCTTTTTCTCTAAAGTGGAAAAACTTTGTCGCGTACGAGGTATACC
Source organism: Leptothorax acervorum (assembly GCA_035220615.1). Classification (NCBI taxonomy): domain Eukaryota; kingdom Metazoa; phylum Arthropoda; class Insecta; order Hymenoptera; family Formicidae; genus Leptothorax; species Leptothorax acervorum. The sequence goes on along the minus strand of JASTWQ010001267.1, from coordinate 2,064,064 downwards.
GGATTCGTGTAAAAATATGTATATCCACGCTGTTTTATCGATTTGTAACGTCCTGGTTTCATATTTCTTTATACATTGAAAGGTATAAAACGTGTCATTGTTACTGAAGAAGTGATAGTTGTGAAAGTGATATTTAATGTGTAGGTATCTGTTATGAATATCTCTACGAATAATGGAGTGTGCAAACTCGTCCGAGTGATTTATGTTTGCTATCGATGCAACGTTTTCTCATCCTCGAGCTAGATCTAGATAATTTACTTGCACACAATCGCGCACGATTGCCAACGCCGGCGGTTGGCCATAATTTTAGGAAAGTTTGATCATACTGTGATCGGCCGACTTCTGATCCCCGATTAAATTACACTGTTTGTGAACTGGTACTCATATTATATTTTATCAGCAACCTAGATGTTTTTTTCTCGTCGTACGGAAGTTTTGCACTTAGCGTGGCGAAATTTTGCTGAACTTTTTATATGATTTAGCCATTGCCACTTTTTAGGTTTCGTGGGTGGCCGTGGTATTCCATTTAATGTCGAACGATGTCAATGAAACGTGAGTTTCTCGAGCTTATTCTATACAAAATGGGCAACAATTTATGGTTAAAAAGTTTGTTCAATTATATTTTTTGCAGTAAATTGCTTTGTATTAATCGATGATTAATGATCATTGTTATATTAGTCAAATTGAATCGAAAAGATAAATGACTAAAGATATTATTTATATTAATCTCTTTCCCCAAGTTTAGAATTTTTCACACAAAATTGCTTTTCCGATATAAGTAAAGAGTTGTCTTTATAAGAATTATATTTTATTTAAAACCAACTTTTAAAATATTTATATATTTAAAATATTTACTTAAATATTTATGTATGACTATGAAAGAACGGTGCACGTTTAGAGCCAAAATTTACCTATCAGGGAAATATATGAAATTGATATTTACGATTTTGGGCCTGCTAAATTCGAATATGAAGCTTAAAATTGTCCAAACTGCAGGGAAATTTGTGAAAATGCAGAGTTTCTCTAGGCTCGTTTTGCAGAAAATAATTTTTAATGAACAAATGATCAAAAGTAATTGTGATCAAAAAGTCTTTTTTTTTTATTGATGTTTTTGACAGAGAAGTTAACAGTGAAATATCGCGCATCGAGTGACGTAATCGCATAATAACGATCACATGCGTATTGTTGCAGGCGAGAAAGAAATCCTGCACGGCGCGGGCGTCAGCGGCGAATTCAAGTCCGGCGAATTGGTGGCTATAATGAGGCCGTCTGGAACTGGAAAATCGACACATTGCTCTCACCGGTTTTACGTAAGTAGCAAAAACTTGTTTCTTGAATACACTTTAAAATTAATGTGTCCGCGGATCACCCGCAACTTCGGAAACTTTTGTTTCTCCTTCCTTTACTCTATCAAGGTAATATTTGTTTCGAAAATATTTTTACTAACTAGGATTTATGAATTAACATTTATAACATGTCCGTATTTATTTTTATAATGGAGAAATTAACGCCATAACGAATCTCGATACCAAAAGAGACATTAATGGCATTATTCACTGAATTAAAACTCGTATAGCAGCGCACGTGTTCAAAGCTTGTATAAATATTTGTAACGACCGAGATTTGGTACATTTTATCGTTAATGCGGGAGTCATTTTTTCTTTATTACGTCGACACAGGACCGAGTCCGCTTTAAAGCTTGCAATAAAAGGTGCGGCAAATAGAAGAATTTTCATGATGGAGCGCTGGTGTCGAGTAACGCTATCATTAATTTCGTCGTGAATCGTGCTTATTGCCGTACGCGATAGTCCGATCGTCAGATTAAAATTAAAACGAAATAGGGCGCATCCGCTGGTCTGATTCACAGTGAGAGATAAGTCGCAAATTGCTGCACGTCCTTGGCAGGTGTACGCCCGTGAACTTTTGTCGCGGCAAAATGCCTCTCCGGGAGTCATCAGGGCATTAAATTATAAATCGATGGAAGTCGATCGGTTTAGCCGATGTACATGCGAATAATTGGCTCGTTAAAAGTAATTAACGCGTCGACTTCATCATCGCGGATGTCAGTCAAGCTTATCCATGTGTAATTTATGGGAATAATGAACGATTTCAAGTGTCTCATTTCAACGCGATTTGTGTCAAGAAGATTATTAGCTAATTAGCGATTCATTTTTGTTAACGGCTGTCGTTAAGCGCCGTTGTAATGCGGTAATATGCTTAATCTAGATAGTCGAAGCACGAATTTTAATTTAAATATTCAGATATACGAAATGTTTTAATTTCTGTCTGATTACGATTTTTTGATTAACAATAATAACTAAAAATAAATATGTAATTGTGTGTTGTGAGAGCGCACTAAGCATACCTATTGCTAAACTGCAGCTTTTATAATATTTTTATACAAGAACAAATATTTTAATGATAATAATTATAATTTACACAGGAATAATTATCCTTTTGTCTTGTTACATAATGAACACCGCAATGTAGCAAAAAGCAATAGTATATTGTGTTACAAGTGCGGAAAGTTGGCTATTGCCACGAGCGCGGTAGGCGCACGAGCCGAAGGCGAGTGCGCCTACCCGCGCTCGTGACCAATAGCCAACTTCCGTACGTGTAACACATACTATTTTGTATTACAAGTGCATGTAGGGTTGGGGGTTAAGGGATGCGTCACGAGTGCGGGTAGTCGCACGAGCCGAAGGCGAGTGCGTTTACCCGCACGAGTGTGTGATACGCGAAGGACTTGCGGGGGACGAGGGGGGGCGAAGCCCCCCCGAGTTGGGAGAAATGACACACGGGGGGGTTCGGGGGGGCGAAGCCCCCCCGAGTCTGGGCGCAGGCGGGGAGGGGGGCGCGGGGGGGAGGGGCGGAGCCCCTCCCCCCGCCTATGATGAAAGCAACGTTTATTTATTATTACGTACGTTCCCCACATAGTAGATGGCTTTTGAGATTTTGACAGCTCCTTGAAATATGCCAATAGTGTATGTTCAGACATAGATTTCGTTCTTTTTTCAGCTTTCCACTGCATAAATTTGTTGTAAGTTATCATATATTTTTCTTTTGATTTTGGTGGCAATAAATTTTGCACTACGGTTTTGGCACTTTCTACTATTTCTGGAGGCGTGAGTTCGTTGTCACTATCGGTTTCTGGGATGATATAATCCATTTTTTTCACTTTATAATTGCTTTATGTGAGTTGCGCGTACAAGTATGTACAGTAGAGTGACATATGAGTAGCTGTTAGGTTAGGTGTGTGTTGGGAAGAGGCGAAGTGTCGGTATTTTCGGTAGTTGTTTTCTGTGTGCGCTGCGAGATGGCGTTGATACCCGTTTCGTATGGCTTGAACCCGTTGGCTATAAGTCTTAGGGCACGGGTTTCCCGTAGGATATGACTTTGGATATGACGTGTGGAATATTTTGTAGGTAGATGTTGGCAAATCGTTACTTTCCGCACAGAAAACACACACGGAAAGTGCTACTTTCTATGCACGTGTAATACAAAAATATTTATATGTAATAAAAAACTAAATTATATTGTACAAACTAGTGGAGAATTTTTAGAAAAAAGTCCGTACTTTTGCAAATTTTCTCTCTTGATGTATGTTACATATCTAGTTCATTACAAGGACTGAACGAATTATGTCACATATTCTTTGTAGTATGTGGAACACAAGATGTAAACCTAGTAGAGTGTCAGATTTATGACTAAAATAAATCGTTTTGCTTGCCGTTTCGGTCTTCTTTGGAAAGATTTACTGCGCCTGAATTTTCGCATGGCTATATATTCTCTTCGATATTGTACAAACTCGATCATGTAGTTTGAAAAATTCTCCGACGTCATAATCCGATGTCGTACATCCGACATCATGCTTTCAACAAAGTATAGCGATCGATGAACAGATTGTGATTATAATTATTTCACCGAGAATTTCTCGCGATAATTTTAATAATTTTAAAAATAGCTAAGAATAAAAAGTATAGAAAATACTACATTTTGTCGGATACCAGTAAAAAAGTATATTTGTTAGTCTCTGCAAAAAATAAGATATATATTTTATCCACGTCGCGCTAATAAAGTTGTCGTGGGATTTTAAAACGCTGAAATAAAATTAAAGCTGCGACTGACTCTCGTTTTGGACTGCAATTATGGTTATTTATCAACCTGTCGTGCCGATTCATCAGTGGTCGCGGTAACTGCAGGCCTTTACGAAATTACCATAAGAGGGTCACAATAATTTAAGCGACTTAATCAAATACAGCAATCTCATTTTATTGCATCAAGTTGCAACAATTTAAATTGTAGTTGTATTTTATTATTAATGATAAAGTATATATGGATAGCTGTGTATGTACTAGAAAGAAAAAAAATTTATTTTATAATCTTAAAATTTAATTTAATTTAAATAATTTTAGATATAGTTGCATTGTGTGTGTGTAAGAGAGTTGGCTGCATAAATGATATAGGAAGGCTATCTCATGCTGTGATATTTGATATTGTTAAACGCTGGGATCCGGTGACATCTTTATCCGCAGTTTTCGTCGGGCGTGCATTCCTTAGAATTCGAATAAATGTCTGTTAAGAGGCTATAACGTCGCGTAAGCTGGTTCCTTGAGTAGAAATAAGAATTCCGATGCTAGAAATCTTACGCAGTTAGAATTTTGATTTGGCATGATAGCTCGTGACTCAACAGGATGGTATGGAAACGAAATACGTCATTCTTAGTCACAAACAGCGGAGGGTCGCTATTTGTGATCCTAAGATATGCCTTATTTTTTTGCGCTTGTTGAAGACAGATAAAACAACAGGTAAAATATTTTAGGCATGTTGTGAATTCTTAAAAAAGTTCTACGTTATCTTATGGAATGTATTGCAGAAAAATTTGGTTTTATTAATAGATTATTTTATACATTTTTATTATAATAATTCCAAATACTATACGTTTATTCTATCTTAAAATGAATGTCGTAGAGACGTCAACAATTATTTTTTAATTAAAAATAATTTTTTAGGCTTTTGTATGTGTAGGTAAGTAGAAAAGAGAGAGATTGTTGATCGGAGAGAGATAGAGACTCAGAATAGTTTGAGAACTATTTTGGGTAGATGTGCATTTACTGTTGCGGAATTAAGACAGTAAATAATATTAGAACACATTATATATACTGTAACAATATTTATGCTCTTAGTTAAATAGTCTCTTATAGACAAAGTGTTAAATGCTTGTACTGGAGCATTTCAACAACTTCATTATCTTTTGCAGATATAAGTACTTATATATGTTTGCAGGTGTACTTAATTATTCATGTCGAATTGGATATTGTGTTATAAATATATGGAAAGATATTACATCAAATTATACATATATTAATGTTTTAAATATTAACAATATTTAAATACTTCTGTTTTAATGCAAAGACACGTATATATGATTTTAAACGAATAAAGATTGAAAGATATAAGCAAAATTTAAAAATTTGGCTATAGCAGTTTTATAATTTTCGAAATTTTATTATATTCATATCCGTATATTTAAGTAAGTTTAAATTTTTACTAAAAGAGAGATCGAGAGATACGGTAACAAAATTAATGAGATTTTTTATACCTATGTAATATTCAATAATTAACAAGAAATATAATTTTGGCAGAAATGCAAATATCTATAATAATAAGGCAATATACAATAATTATAATAATAAGCTTAGGTGCACATTATTCATATTGCTCATGTGCTTCGAAGCTTCGCATGTATGTTCACTCAATTATACATTGACTTCTGGACTAACATCCTGTACTCTCGGTCATATCTGATAGGCGAGAACAACAAACAGCATAGAAAAAGATTGTGTAGAAAACAAGAAAAATATCCGGAAGCCGCATCGCGAATAGAGGCGCAGAAACGATTGGCCCGAAGGGTGGTGTTTGCGTGTTCACGTAGATAGCGCATAGTATATTCAAACGCACTCTCCATGTTCGTTCGATCAGGAAGTAGAAGCCGAAGACGACGGGTTGTGGTGGTTGGCTACGTTCATTGCTGCACGCGATCCTGCACGTAGCCGCCGCTTGCATTCTCGCCTGCAGCACATAAGGCGGAACGTATTATCCATTGTAATCGCGTTTCGCGAGTTTCCACCCTCGAATCCGACGATGGGCGTAGGGGATAGGACGAACTGTCGAGGGAAGCAGCGATTTATTTAGGGCAGATAAGAGGAGTGTCTAATTCCGCGCTATTCCGCATGGCAGATTTACCGCTGCTCTCAACATCCTTACACGTGTAACAGTGCTGAGTATGCGAGCTCATATTTGTAGCAACTGTGGTTCGTCGAGCTGTTTTATTAAGTTTCTGATTGATTTGCTTTCGTTGCTGACGTTGTAATCGCGCAAATATTTTCCCAAATATTAGTATACTTAAACGTGTGAAATCGTATAACTGCATCGACACGTCTTTGTGTGTTTACAGTATATAACTGGTATTAAGTTATATCTGAAATTTTGTTCACATGTTCTGTCTGTGATGTGTAAGGGCTCAGACACAATGCGAGGAATAAGGAACAAGGAATAGATATTAATAGTCGCATCCTTTTTCAATGCACGTCTATTGAAAAAGGATGCGACTATGAATTCTATTCCTTGTTCCTTATCCCTCGCATTGTGTCTGAGCCCTTACACATCACAGATAGAACATTATTTTTAAATGTTTTGTAATATCAAAATTTTTACAAGAATTTGGGAAAGTTGAAGGGTTTAGTTAAAAAATAAGATAGGTCATAATCAATAAAACTTAATTTAAATATAATCTTACAATTAAAGTAATTTTTTTTTTACAAATTAATTGGTTCTCATTTTTGCGTCAAATTTATTAATTCTTTTCTTAAAATTTTTTTAATGGTTATATTTAAAAATTAGACACAATACCTACATTCAAACGCACAAACTTCCATCTTTGAAGACCATTTTCCTGTCTCCAATTCGAGATCTCCGTCATCGATGCATCGCGTATGTATCGTCGTCGTCGCGGTTGAGAATAACATCGAGACGATAATCGAGTTGATATAGCCACGAAATGTTACTCATCGTGCTGACGTAACTGTCGATGTCAAGGCAACACTCAATACGATTGAAGGACCCGTACGGTATATGCTAATATAATAAACAAACTATTCGTGTAACGTTTTGAGATGCTGTGCAATTGAGAATCAACGGCTATTTAACTATGTAAAAGAACTCGTGGCAAAAGAACTCGTTACAAAATATAATTACGTTAATCTGTATTTTCATCACAAACTTCCGTGATTTTGTTCTGCGAAGACAAATCCCGATTTTTGGTAGAATTAAATTATACATATCAAATATGTCTATTTTTTAAATATTGAAATGAAATTACGTGTAGCATATAAGCCAATTTATTCAAAATTTGATACTGCGTGAGGCCGCTTTAGGACCAAGCGACATAGATTTGTTCTCTTAACAGCATGGATTAATCTTGTTTAAGCCACGATCTGTCAAATGCTGGGATACATTACGGTACCATTTCGATAGAAATTGTCATAAATCTCGTTAAGCTCATCATCCTTTGCCATGTGAACGCGCACTTGGGCGCGTAATGAACGATTACGCTCACTCGAGTTTTAATCGCGGCAGATCGATGGAGTTTTTGCTTTAGTGCAAAGCGTTTGGTAATTCCAATCTGTCGAGATAATTTTCGTTACAACGTTTAATGTAGCTCTGACACGAACAAGCGTGTGCCGCATTCCAATTTTGCTTCATTAGCTTTTCGTTAATGCATTATCCATATGTTTGAACACATCATCGATTCTATTTACCGCCATTATTATTTCCAATTCAGTTCTTTCATTTCGTAATTATTAATGTCATGTGCATATATTGTAACCTTTAATCTGTTTAAACACATTAAAATAAACGATATAAAATCGCGCTTTTATGTCACACGACGAAGAACTGATTTATCAGCAAAAAAAAAAAAAGGAAAGATATATTTTTCTCCCATTGCGCCATTCCACGTTATTTTTTCTTCTATCCACAAACTCATAACTGGGAAATATTCACGGTGATTGAAGCCGAGCGATTTATCATGTAGGTACCCACAGTTTGTTAACTTTATTTGTCTATCCGCTTACAGCGAAATTTCGTATCCCAAGTTATCGTCCAATCCGAGTCTTGATTACGTCAATCTGCGCGTTGCCATGCCCGAGTTTCTCACGCAACTCCGGCCGGATTTCTCGCCGAAATATTTGCGAAAATCACAAGGTCGAGCCGAGAGAACTGGATTAGGGAAGAAACACGGGATCTGGGTCAGAACCCCTTTTATTCGGCCCCTTTCTTGGCTCTTCTCTCGCGGTCGAGTCTTCTCGCCATCCCCTCTCTGTTCTCGTTACTCATTCCTTCCATACCGAATCATCTGCGATGGCTTTTCCGGACCCTTCTGCCGAAGCTCCATTACAATGCATAACGATGCATCGCCAGCTACCGAAGAATGCCGGCGATGCTCGATTGAATGTATCCTCGGATCGTTTCACGGAAAAGACTCTCGAGCAAGATACAACGGCTCAGCTCACTAGAATGGACCAAACACGGTCAGTTTGAATGGGCACGGAAAGAAGAACGAAGGACTAAACGACGTCACACAAGGCTATATCGTCGGCACTTCAGAATCGATTCTCACTTAGAGAAGTCCCAGAATAGTCGAGAAAACATTTTTCGCTCAAATTCCAACAATATATCTTTCATTTAATTTGAAAAAATCGACAATTGTTTTCAGAATTCAAAAATACTTATGTAGCTTTATTCGCATATTTTGCTCGGCAAAATATGATTCAGATTAATGCAAACGAAATATATTTTAACTTCAGTGTTTTGTAAGCTCCATTTATTAATTTTTATGCAGGTCTTGTCGTTTTTCCTTTTTTAAAGAAATGAGCTCGCTTTAAACTTATTCCGACACAAATTTCAATATACTAGAGTGACAGAAAGACTGATGGGAAGAAAAAAAAAACACAATATTTAAGCCGCAAGAAATACCTGCGCGAAAACGGGAAACATTAATTTTTTATAATAATTTTGTTATCAGTCACAACTTTTGACGCATATGACGTTCGCGATATCGGCACCTGCGCTCGTACATTACACGCGCAAATAACTTTGCACGTGCTTCACGCGCTGTTTGGTCACGCGTCTTAATTTAAAACAATCGGAACACTCACGGAATTTGTTTTACGAAACTTCGAGAGAAACGGCGCCACGACTTGTTACGTCAACCAACATTCTTGCATCTCTGCCTTTGATCTAATTATTCTAAATTTATATATTATAAAAACTTTAAATTTGTATCTCTGATTAATCATTTGATAAATCGTTATTCTTGAATCTACATTATTAATCATATGCATAATTATATGTTTTGATATATTCGCTGTGTTAATAACAATCACAGTAATTTTATTTGTGTTATATTTCTATAAATTATTATTTTTGAACTATATATATATGAAGAAATATTAAAAATTTGAAAGACTAGCGAAATGGCTATTTAATTTACAGTACTAGACGATACAATATGAGTAAATGAACGAGTTTTATCTATATTACCCGACGACAATCTTCTGAACTTTGGTTCGGTAGTATTCGAACCGCGATGCGGTTTTTGGTAAAGTCTCGCGGTTAGGATGGTATCGGTGTACCACCGCGCTTGTATAGCTCCGGGCGAAGTTTCGAATATAACATTTATCCGTGATCGGTGAAGGTTCAAGCCCGATATGAGTCAGATGTTTACGCGAAAAGTTCTCATTTTTAGATTGGCGAACTTGAGATCTGGACATGCGTTAGACGTATTTAGTTCCACTGATCGCTTTATCGAGCAAATAATTGACCATGAAGTTTCAACGCGTTTTATGCTAACGAAGAGACTAAAGTACATTAAGCATTATGTAATTGTGTTGCGCGTAGCAACAATAAAACCACAATAAAACCGCAGTTAACGATCTTAGTGGAATATTAAAACAGTTAATGTTGTACCTATATTGAAATTGATATAATTTGAATAATAATAGGAAAATTCTAAAAAACTCAATTTCTACCACATAAAGGCTTTATCTTTTAAGCTCAAGAGAGCTTAAAATGTTCTTTAAAAAAAAAGTAGAACGCTACAACCGCAGAACGTCGGTACGATGAAAACAGTGGACGACCAAGAATAGATTCGATCGTGCGCGAATTTGCACCGTTCTGATTTCAAGCAAATCTTTCAATCCTGCTTCGTCACCTGGTCAATGAAAGCGCTTTATTATTCACTTGCAGGAGTACGGCATCGCTAAAAATAAATTGAGCTATGCGATTGGACCGGCCGATCAACGTGCATGCCACTTCGCTTCTAGAACTAATCCTTATTTACTATCTGTGAAACAACGCTAGGATTTCTTGCGCCTCAATGCTGAGATTTGCGGCAGGATTAAACCTTATGTGTGTCTACAACTATTAATTTTCATCAACGCGATTTCACCCACACATCCGACAGGACAGTTTTTATGCCGGCCCTTTTGAAATACAATGACGAGGTATTTTTGCTTCGTTTCATGGCTGCCCGTAAATAAAAGACAATCGTACTATTGTATTTTTAAAGCATTTCCTTTGTGCATCGTCACGAACGGAAGAAATTTTCTCTCTAACAAAGTCTCGAAATAAAATTTTTCTCGTGAAGTCCTCGGAGACAGGTATTTCCGTGAAAAGTAACGTTTTCGTATCCAGATTGTTCCATAATAGTACAAGTTAACAAAATTGCAGATATATATGTTTAAAAAGAAGATTTTTACAAGTAAATTAAATGTAATAAAAGCGAGAGAAAGTCGTCTCGCTTTGAAAGAACTGATGGTGTACGATATATAATCCAACACTCTTAGAGCACTTACGATTTTTCGCGCGGCGATTCACAGCGATTCGAACGGCTTGTTACAGCTGGCTGATGCACTTGGCTGCACCGTGGACGACGCGCTGCGTTTCCGTTGGGCTCGCAATCTATTGCCTCGTTCCATCCGAATTCAGCGGCGTTCAAACCTCGGGAACTTGATTTCGGTTCACTTTCGTGAACAAAGAGTCCGTCCGTTGCGAGGTCCTCTGACCGAGAGTAAATCACGCGTTGCGCCGAGACTGCAGCGTGCGGAAATCGCTGGAGGGGATGCACTGGTCGAAGGACAGCGTGCTTTTGCTTTGAGAGCTCTGTTTGTCCCAACGATCAGACACGGGTAGAAATTTTCGACAAGGTCGATAATTCGACCGACAAGAATAATTACGGATTCGTTTGTGATCGATCGATTTAAGAGCGTATTCGTGGGATGCATTGATGCTCCATGAATTTTGTCTCGTTTCGTTTCTGCACATTCATTTCCGTACACTTGTACGTTGTCTGGAGATATTTTCCGATTAAGATTAACAGAGAAAGGAGCAACGAGATTGATAGCAGTAATAAGTTTTTGCTCTTTAATTATTTTTCATGAAACATTATGTTGAAACAATGATAATAAAATTGTCAGTGTTGGTTAATATTTTCTGGAGTACTACCCAACAAGTGCATAGTAGAGAAGAAGGCACGTGCGTATACACAATTCACCAATTTCGCCAATTCACACACCGAGTTCTTCAGAATTCGTTATTCTGATCTAACAATAAGCAATGTTTCGACGCATTGACAATTTTTGAAAAAATTTCATTTTAAAATCTTTATACTACACTGATTCTCATAGTGAATGGCTGTTTTCCAAGCGTCATAAATAATAGCCGCAGAGGTTGTTGCGATCGATCTTTTAGGCGATCAAACTGACGCATTAAACACAATGTATACAATTTCACAGTTATTGCGTGATATTTCTAAAAATCGATCATCCTAAAAGAGTAATTAATTAATTCTCACGCACTGTACCTATCGTTTCGCGCGCGATAACTTTCGAGCGACGATGAATGAAAATCAGTAACGGGTCGACCTTGTTTTTGGCCTTGATCGAGCGAACGCGTCACGAAGAGCACTCGCACTATGCGTATGCAAATTTTTTCGAAGCGAAGACGCGCGTGCACGAGGAGACGGCTCTTCGGCCAGCGTGAAACTGAATCGGTTCAGGTGCGACAGGTGCGTGACGTGCAGGGTAGATGCATGGAGCGGACGAGCTGTGGCGCATTCACACCTGATACGGTGCGACACGGCTCGCGGCTCGCGAGGAACTGGCGGGCTGCGCGCCAACGCAAACTTACTCGACCGCCCCTTTTCAACCGACGAGACCGAACGACCGACCGAACCGCCGTTAGAGAGCAGGTACACCATCCCTGTCCTCGTTTCACCCGCGCCGCCGCAGCCACCAGCTGCCATCCCCCTACCCTCGACCTCTCGACGTGCATCCCCATTTACCCCTGGACTTATCCCAGGTCCGGACCGACGCGGTCGGGATCCTGTCGAGTCCGACACCTGTCGGACGCTTTATTTACATACGTATCAACACTTTTCTCTTCGTCCTGATCTCTCGAATCTCGCGAATACCTTTATTGGACGCTTCGAGATACGATACGAGGTGCAGAATGATGTGAAAGTTTTCAATGTTCATATTAAAGATATTACTACTGCCATTAGACTTACAGCTAAAAGTATTATGAAGACTACTTTGTTCGAGATAATTGATTGACGAAATTAATACGTTTCATAGAACTGCTAATAAAAAGATATATAATTTTTTTATTTTATGACGTTTGAAAGAAGACATTTCTTAAGTTTTACATTTCTTATTTATATTTTAGCGTTATGAGAAAAAAATCAGAAATTTTATGTAAATCACTTTTGACATTAACATAAAATTGTTTACTTTAGCATAGATGAGATGATGTTATGTGTTATATAGGTTTATAGAACACGGAGGCGCGAATGCTGTGAGCATGCGTCAACTTAGCTTATAACATATAAGCAGAATGTATAGAATGTGGAAACGAGTAGAACGAAATATTAGCTGATTGCTGCGTCATGTTTATTAGGAATTAGTTAACTTTTCGATTGATTTTTGTAGTTGTCGCCACATGTTTAAATATGGTTGTTAAACATCGTTAAAAGATGTTTTAAAATTGTCTTTCTTAAGACGACTTTACTAGACTTTACGTCTTTCTAAAGACGTCTTAAAAAAGTCTTCAAGATTTTTCGAATAGACGACTGAGTTTTTTTTATAAGACATTTTTTGAAAACGCGTTAACAAGAAGAAAAATATGAGAGAAGCTGGAATTATCTGTTACATCATCGGTATATTAATAATTTAATACTTACATAACTTTGCTAAAAAAAAAAAAAACGGCGATCTCTGTTGTAATATACCTATAGATTGTCAAAATTATGTAAATATATTAAATTTTTATATATTATACCGATTTATCAAGCAACATTAGCTCCTCTCTCATATTTTTTTTCTTGTTAATGCACTTTTATATTATTAATTTTTATTTTACAATATGTCTAAAAGTCATTTAAACTAATTTAAATAAGATATTTATAAGACGCCTAAAAAATGTAAAAAAAAACGAGTCATAAGACGTCTTAAAGACGTTATAATATGACGTCTTTTTGATAATTTTATAAGACCTCTTATAAAAGCATAAGACGTCATAATGTTCTTTGGGCACTTGCTGTCCCAATTAACAATGAATCTTTCGGTTTCTGTAACTGAACAACTCAGCCTCGAAAGCGGCGGTCCTCTAAGAACCGCGATTGAAAGAAATGCTAATGATATCATTAAAATTAAGCATCAAGTTATATAATTATGGTCAAAGAGAAATCGAGTAGAAGTGGATAATAAATCGATCAATAAGTGAAATCATTTATTATATTCTCTATAGTCATTCATTATAATCGTATGACTAACCGTTTATTTATTTGCGACGATAAACTCACCATGTCGGATTTTTTGGGTCGTAATCACATATTTTATCTCACTCTCAGACACTCCTCCGTTTGATGTTTTCTCGTCATCGCCGCAACGCGTGATTCAACATTTATCGTCATAATAAATTATCGACAACATGGCTGTCAATTACGGGGAATCAGGTTAATTCCTATACAAGTTAGATTAAATAATTCAATTTACAAATGACTTCATCTCGAGTTAATTTCAAATCAAAGTGAAGCATTTTATGGTTATTCGCATCGACATTTTCGTGAGATAACGAGCGTGATATATATTGCTTATTAAGAGATACAGAGTTAATTGCCCTCGTTAGGATAAGGTTACTGATATCTGAAATAATCAGCAGATCTGAATGCGAAGAGAAGTAGCTAACGCGGTTAATGGCAATGCGTGCATCATCAAGTAGACGAATCTCGTGACGATATATAGTTGATGTGCAGGACCGGAGAGCAACGGGAATCTGTCTTTTGTATTTGTCAGATTATTACAATTTGTCTAGCAGTAATCCAGGAGATCTGTGCACCGGCAGAGTTCTTTCGTTTTTCGCGTCTTCTTTCTCCGAACCCGTTCCCGCGTGCTCATTCCTCGTGTCTGCCCGTCCGCTGGCTCGATTTGCGAACAAAAGGCAGGCCAGGATTACGAACAATAAGAGAATTCTAGCGCGTTTCCGCGCTCTAAGATTTGGCTTCACGCCTCGCGAGTTTAATCTGCGCCGCTAGGATTTCTCCGCATATTGCTGATGTCATATCGACGAAAGCATCTTCGATTTGAAGTCGGAAAGAAACTTATAGTAATTCTAGATATTCTATAGATAGACATAAAATTCTTCTTAAAATTCACTCGTTTGCTTCACGCATACTGCTTTTCTATTTCGTATTTTCAAACAATTTTCTATTGATGTTTAGAAAAGATTCTATTCGTGTTTGATAAGATTTGCTTGTAAATTATAAGATAACATGAAACGTGTTTCTCTCAATAATGTCGGATACATATTTGATGCAAGTAAGAAAAATAAGGATTGATTGGAACGATTTCTTTGTTGGACAATAAACAATTTTTGCAACACACAATATTGAATTATCCGTTCATCGTTCTTGCGCGAATTTCCTATTTTATAGAAGAATAAGATCGCGAAAATGACGTGCACAGGTACGTGGTAACAAGCAGACAATTGCATCTACGAGAAAATAGATCGACGAAAATCTTTTCCGACGGCAAGTGAAATAAATTCTTTGACGAACGGAATAATTCATTATTCATGATCGTTAAGGAACTCATTAAAAAAGAATAAATAGCTTTAATTTAAGTAGTATAAAGTACACGCTACGTGTGCAACGCATTCGTGGTTGCTGCATGATAGATCTTATGCTACTACATGTCTTATGCACAATAATACAGCATAATATATATATGTATATATAGAGACATTAATTTAAATCTCAAACCTACGGGGATTATAAATCTGATCATAGCATAGAATAGATATTTTGTAAAGTTTTTCTGGAAGTTAATTCTGCAGTATTATTTATTACATTTGTGTTATTATTGGAACTCAGATAAACCAGTGATTTTAGATATTTTTTTCAATTAGCACAAATAACAGTTAATAATTACTCTGCGGATAATACAGTTAATTTCTAAAATCAATCTATAATTGCTATAACTGATAATACCCTGTAATGTGGGATTATCGCGATTTCTTAATGCAAATCAATAAGTTTGCCGTTGAAAATAGAGTTCACCACGCTCTGAGCACGACGACGGATCATTCGCAAATTACATATTCATGATCGTAGGGGTTGAGATATCACGTTATGCAAACAATAGCTATTGGCTGCGCGAAATAAAATGCCGATGGATGCTGTCGACGTCGTCGTAAATATCAGTTCGCCACAGTCGGATCGGTATCTGAAATTCACCTCGATACATAAAGTTTTGCTCGGATCTCCCAATGGCGGATACATTTTACTCCTACTTTATTCTTCATCGGAAGTTCTTCACTCCCGGGAAAGCGCGTCCATATCTTTCTTTCTCATTTTCTGTCTCTCTTTCCTTCGTATGGAAAGAAAAAAAAACGTGATCGGAATCTTTAAGCTGTTCGAGTGGTTGCTCGGATTACGTTCCGTCATTATTCACGAAAAGAAACGTTCCTCTCGCCCGTGACAGCGGCGCAAACTCGTTTTTCTAATCACGCGGAAATTGAGAATTAAATTTGAATTGACCGAGCGAAATACAGCGAGCGTGTTGGAGAACTTTTACGACTTACTGAGTTTCACACAGTTCGAAAGGGATGGAAAGAGGGATACAGTTTCAGAGACTCGACATCGTAACAAAGGGTAGCTCCTTGATTCTCGAATTTCCCGATTTCTCCTGCTGTCCTTCGCAACCTTCTTACAGCTTCATGCGATTCTACGGAACATGCAGTGTTCTGCCTATGCACAATGCATCGATATGTAGATCACAATGCATCGATATGTAGATCACAATAGCTTTCATCTGCAGATATAGCGTCTCTAGTCAATGCAAATATAACTTTGCTCGAATGCTAGTAACGAATTAATGTTCATATATTATTTATATTAGCATTACGTATTAGCATTAGGATACGACGATTGCATAGTATAATACGATATATGAGCTATATTTTAATTTATTAATTGAAATTATATGATTTCAATTTTATTTCATCGAAAATGTGTGTATTATAACACGATATTATATATGCAACATAAATATAGTTTTTCTTATAATTTATTTTATCAATATATAATTTATTATTTATACATATAATAAATTTCATTAAAGTATATAATTTGTTATATTATAGTACAATTTATTATAAATAAACTCTTTCTCCTTAAACAATATTAGTTTACTGAAAAGCATCAGCACGATTCATTAAAAGCGCTTTGTATCTGATGCAACAATCACACAATATCTGTTACTGATGCGGATATATCACTTCCTTTAACATAAATGATACTGCTGTTAATATTACTTGTGCTTTGTGAGCACGGTGAACTGTAGTATCCAATGGATATTCGTGTGTACATCATCGTAACTATCTCTGCATTGTTTTGGTACATTGCTATTAAAAGCTTTGCAACTTTGACGAGGTGTAACATGCCTGCGTTTATAGCTTGTCACGTGGACCAATGTCTTTTCGAAGGAGTATACTATGCACTGCAGTTTCCGAAGTTCCATTATCCCGCAATCTTGTACCACCTTTGAGTTTCGCAGCAGTTACACGTACTTATACGTATGGTGCAGCTTTTATGGTTCACTGAATTCTGCAGATACCGATCAGGAACTATTTCCAATATTCAAAAATTCTGTTTGACAACTGAGAACTTTTAAACGGTCGGAATATTACAAAAACGTAAAAATAAGATATAAATAGTGGAAAAGGAAGTACATATCATTTTCAATCCAAAATAAAGATATTTAAGTATAGATAATGTAATTATTAATATGCGTACAATAATAATTATGCAAGCCATTAACACGAATCCGTTAACTGTTTGTACAGCAATATTTTATATACATATATGATATTCGAAAATATATCAAATATTTTTGCTTTCGCGATTTCTAATGAAATATGCAGTGCGGTGTTGCATAGGAATATATTTTGTGTTTGTGGTGCATATGTAACATGGTGTCAGGAACATTGCAAGTGCTTGGTTTACAGCTTGAATTTCAACATGTACGCGATATTTGCGGTCGGATTCAAGTGCCTTCAATTTATCCAAAGGGATGAATGTCGTATTACGTAATCGGGATAATGCACCGCGTCGAGATTGCATGATCTAGTTCCACAATCCTCCATATCAATTCGAAATTCCCTTGGAATCTCAGTTTTAACTTTAGCAAATATTTGTTACGATGCGACATCGCTTGTGCTGGATAGAAATGGAATTGCATTTGCATATTCGTGCAGACGACTAAGAAAGATTGTCACGAAATTCCAGAGTTTTTATTCAAACGTTTCGTTTTCACCTTTCGGCTTGTTATGTAGTGATTTTATATTTTATAAAAATATCGTTTCATAAAACAACGTAAGTTTATAATATCGCAATCATTTAGGCGTTATTCTTCTGCGAAAGCTTCTTCATAGATATTGCGCTACTTTCCTGTTGCTATTACTGGCCACTCTTCCGAGTATCTGATATTTCCACGAAACGTTGCCGCTTACGCAGGCCGCGAGAATACAAAATCCAGAGCACTTTAATTATACTTACAACAGCATAAATTATAAGTTGAAAAAACAGCCAATTTAATTTTTTTTCTCTCGCAATACAATTTGATACATCGCGTGGCAAACGTTCAATTTCAAAGTGATGAACGAACGTGTCGCGTCATTTTTTATCACTAAATAATTACTATGACGTTTGAGCGTGATCGAAAGCGTACATAAAACGTTGTTCACGTTGCACATGTACCAGCCGCGATTTCTGTTATTCGAGAGCGGCATTCATCGTCGTGTTGCCTCGATGCAATTCATTACAGCGATGTGTGCAGCCGTCGCTGACGAATAAATCCGCGAAGGAAAAGTGTATGTTAGAGAGTATAATTCTTTCTCGGCATTTTTAAACGGGGCTACCGCTAACAATACCGCGTGTGGCGGCAGCAAGAAAATGAATCGATAACTCCTCGTCATGCGACGTCCTCGATTTCAAAGTTGAACTTGTCTTGTACGTATTGAAATGCATTGCGATTCATGCAAGCGTGATCAAGAGAGCTCGCATTTTGATTTCGAGTATATAAAAGAGACATTAGTAAGTAGCTTATCTGAGATTTTACGACGTTTGCTCTTTTAATCATCTTTTTGGAGAAATCTTTTCAGAAGTCTTGATTTACCTATTCCGTGCAAAAGGAAAGGATAACTGAAAGAAAACTTCTTAATGTTAGTCTCTTACATTTTCGTAAGCTTTCCAAGTTTTCGTTTTGATATATTTACAGAGTACAGCAGTATATTTTCATTAAAATCAAATGCTAAATTTTACTTACAAAATAATTTGTAATTTAATATATTACTCGCAGCGGAGCTGGAGTTAAGAAAATAATTTGTGATAAATGGATGTTCTGCGAGTCCGTGCAGGATAAAGACAATAAATTATCTTAAAATATATTGCACTTTTTTCTGAAATATGCCGACTTAAAGTAGGATATGTGCAGAGATTTTAGAATGGCATATTTATTTAGTAACGGGGGGAAACATACAGGATTCATGCGATATTCAACGATAATTGCGAGCGCGGTGGTGCGGAAAGTAAAGCGATCGTTCGCGTTAATTGTCACGTGTGAATGCTCACAGTGTAATGGAACCACTCATTTGACATGGTTTACGGCGCGATCTATACATTTGATAGTTTAGCAAGCGGATACGCGAATGTTTTCCGCGTTATTCTTCTCGTCGTTATTTTCTCCTACCGTAGACTTTATTATTTAAACAACAGATATACGTTTTCAAATGCCACTTTTTTTTTCGAATGCAGTTTAATATCCCACGAGTAGGACCGTAATTGCCCGGAAACATTTGTCCTCAATCTGTCTTATTTCGCCACAGAGAATCGTCTATTCGGGTCGAGCACGCATTAAATTTCGGCACGAGAAACCAATATCGTGTAACAGCTCCACGTGGGGCATTTCAATTTTTCACAGTGCATCCATACAACCCAGCATACCCATATCGATGTTCAACAAAAAAAAAAAAAAAATTTCGCGGCTTTCACATGGCTCACGATATTTTTCCTTTAATTTCCTATGGAAATAGAGTAATCTCCTAAAGAAATACTTTTTCAACAAGATTAATAATAGAAACAATACCTTTATTTTTCTCTAACTTTTATTTTATTTTTCAAACTTCTACATTTTCTGAAATCTTTATAAACGATCTTTATAAATGATCTTTATAAAGATTATTTCAGGAAATATAAAAGTTTGAATCATTTTTTAACAGTATCAGATGAAGAGAGAGGCTAGAAAGTTAAGAAAATTGCAAGCAATGAAAATATTTAATTTATAAATTGAAGGGAAAGACTTCTGAATATCTTGTTTGTTTATTTAGAATACATTTCGAGATGTGGGAAAGTTTTATTATATGTTATACACTTGGCATATGAAATAATATTTACGTTCTAGCAGCATTGCAAATAACGAAAAGAAGGAGACAACAGTTTGGCGAGTGTTTGTATTTTGGTTTACAAAGTTACTTTCTGGAAAGTGCATAGAGGAGCACGCCATCTTTTATGTACCTTTTGTTAAAAATGCAATGCAAAGCACCGAGCTAGTGAGGAAGTTCGGCGATCATAATGTAATTTCGCATGATTCTTAATGGAACTTTCGCATCAGGCGTAATTGAACTTCGATACAACCGGGCTTTAGACAACTTCCCGCCAATGCGATCTCACCGAAACTTTGTCGCCTCCATTATTAAAGGGTCGGCTACAATCGAGGACTGAGAAACTCGTTACGTTGTTCTCATCACATGAACAATCTCCTCGGTGCAATGTCTCGTCACGTAGAAATTCCAACGAATTTCTACACCGAAGATGATGCTAAGATAATGCGAAAACAATAATGAATAAAGGGGCAGTTACATTATTTTTACTTCCGACTGCTGCCAACCGAAGTTTGGCGAAAAACGAGAGAGTATGCGTTTCACCGAGGTCGAATCGTTGTTATACCTTATTTCTCGGTAACTACAGCATATCTACTTTGATATGTGCTTCCGCACATAAGTTTCTTATTGATCAAGCTTGGTTTAAAACTTTAAAACGTATAATTATTTTAGTATGTTCATATATTCGTATATACACACACAAACATATACGCTCGCGCGCATACACACACAGCGTACATTATACATATACATATATCTATATATGTGTATAGGTATGTGCGCAACTTATATGTTTAGTATTAATATTGTAAGATAGAAAGTATGATTGAGAAATATTAGATTTGGCGTGGCGTCTCCCGACTGCTCGTCTTAAATGTTCAATTAATTATAGCGTAAAAGTAAAATAGTATTTTTTATTATATGTATTAAGTATTTAGAAAATTTGCCGCCATCTTACGCGATTTTTTTTTAATTTTTCAGATACACGAAATACGTCGTGACGTGCAATGAGCTTCGGAAGAATCGGGAATCGGGAGTGCCGGGCGAATTGACGTGCGGAGCGCGGAGTATCGCGTATCTCGCGTTATTTACACGCTCGAAGTGCATCGCGAATAAAGTGCCGAGGTGCGTTACATTACTAATTAACGCGCGCGGTAATTAGTAATGTTTTTCGGATCCGATAGTGTGAGTGATTCCCGTCCGCGGCGAAGGAGCAGACCGGGGGGCAGACCGACAGGATGACATCGGCTGGTGAGTGTTTTTACGCCTCATCATTTATTTCTCATCTAATCGTGATTTTGTCACTTTCATTATTTATAACGCAAATTTTAGATAGAATGTTTACTTTCGAATTGAAGAATTTTTTGTCGTGGTATCATAAATGATAAATGTTATATGTTGCGCTTATCAATTTAGCAAGCATTAATCCGGCAAATACTTTATGTTTTACTGTTGCACTTCTGTGTAACAAACACCGCGTATATGCGGTGATGCACAAGAATACTTTAGTAGCTTAATTGATCAAAGGGCGTCAACTAACTATGGAGATGCTCGTTAAGCTCTGCTTATTCCGTGGGAAGCACTTTGACGTAGTCGTGCCGTAAGCATACGAAATAATGGTGGCGAAATTTTCTAATTTCGTTTTCACTTGCATCATGCTATACAATTATATTGCGGAGACCGATGACATGATGGAGACGTTTAAAATTGATCTCCAATTTGGCCACGCTCCCGGGCATAGACGTGTATAAAATTTTTTTGCTATATATTAGGTGTTAAGTAGTTATATATCAAAACGTAAAGAGAACATGATTTATCACGCACGATACTGCCGGCCAATTGTCTATTTGCCATCGTCAAACGTGACGTTTCGTATCTAGCAACAAGTTCGTTCGGGCACTTGCTTCACCGCACGTAGCTTCAAATCGTTTTGAACCAAGGCCAACGACGCACCAAACATACCTTTTGTCGCCTCGCATGAAACAACATCGTATTTTTGCACTCGCGTTATGGAATTTTACAAGTTTAATCGACCGGTAATAAAAAAATAATGCTATCGACAGACGTGACGAAAATGTTAAAGTTGTGTAATGTATTTTGTTGGAATTATTTTATTCCGGTAAATTATTTGATGGGATATTTGTGATGACATTTATTGGGCATTTATATTATGCGTTTATTTTACATTTTCACGTTCTTGACAAAGGTTTTGTGAAGTTTCAAATAGTTTTGTATGAAAGTAACTTTGTCATGTATCGATTTTATATTCGAGCCTTTTACTCCAATCGACAATACTCAAATACTACTTTAACGACAATATATGTATGTAAATTGTTATTATTTTACTTTGTGAATTTGTCGTTTATTTACCAAACAAGTAGATACATATTATTATTTATTTATAATATATTTGGTATAATATTAGCAAATGCGACTAAACTGCAAATACCAAATATACCTGAATCGTCTTGGCCTAGAATAATGAGATGCAAACGAATGATCTTCGATGCGAGATGACAATGGTCGCAGACCGTGAAAATGTAATCTGACGGATGCGAAAATTCATAAAGATGAATAGATTGCGGAAATACGAGGTGAAAGTAAAAAGATTTGCAGCAACGTGGCAACTGCGATTGCATTTTTGCGACAGGGCGGCACTAATCCTTTTTGGCTGAAAGCCCATCAGAAGAACCGAGTGCAGACCAGTACCTTTCAGTACACGCGCCAATCTGCATGCCATCCTGCCGAAAATTATACGGCCCGCTCATTCTCTTTCTTTTTCATTCTCTCTCTTGCAATTAACTCCTCGCGGACTCTGACTACTATTATTCTCGATTCGCATACAGCGGGTACAAATCGCGAGTTGCCGAAAACGTCGGCTGTTTTCATTTTACGCGAGTCATTGATGTGGGTAATTTCCGACGTTCGCGACTCTCAAGAGCTATTGAGAGTGCGAGTTAAATTCCCCGCATAATGAGGGCAATTTTCGATCTGCGGTTATCGGGGCAGCTATGTCGATGGAAGTGTCATGGGTGATTTGTTGACCAAAAATTATTATAATAATACTCCAGTATATATAATATCGTGGTTTTATTATAGTACCTAATTGTAACTATATACAGTTATGCAGTGTTAAATTACTAATGCTATTCATGATAATTTTAAATTGACGATATAGAACTTTAGCCACTAAGGATAATCGATAAGATTAGCGTATATATATTTTAGAGAGATGGTGGAATAAAATATATATTTTAGTACATTCTAGTGCAAAAAAATTGTCAGATTGATAAATTACTAGTGCAGATTGCGATCGTGTTATCGCGTGCGCACGATCAGAAACACCGCGTTCGATCGTTAGCGTCTCGGATCTCCGCGAGCATTTCCAGAAACGGGCGTACGTGACTTCCGGCGTGGCGCGTTTGTTCCACCGCCTGTAAATTTCTTGCTCAGGAATTCTCACTTCTTGCGGCGCTTCTTGCGATGGTTACGCGTACGGGAAGCACCGCGTGCGTGCTAACTTCCGTTCTGTGTGCGGACCGCCCTATGACGTCATGCGGCCGGAAGGAAGAACGGGAATTCTATCTTGAATTAGCGATCACCGGAACTTCGCATTTCTGTTTTTTTTCTTTCATTTATGTATGCAAATGCCCGGAGGTTGCTGCGATTATTTAATCAACACGTCGGGTATTTCTATCCGTAACAATATTCCTGCAGAGAGAGGAAAGGGTTATTCAATTAGTCACGCAATTTATATCAACTGCATTCCAGATTATTATTGGCTTATTAACATATCGGATTTGTTCAATTATTCAACAGTAATAAACGTACAAAATTGTCATTAATTTATATTATACGAGAACTCTCTCGTTCTTTTTAAATATGTTAATTAGCAAGTCAAATTATATGCAGTAATTATGCCATGCTATGTCAGGATTTCTGGTTTTAATCCGAGCTTTAATCGTATATTTTTTATCTATAAAATGAAATGTGATCAATGAGAAAAATATTGGAAAAAGCGAATTTGTAATTTTTATACAATTTTATCGGCAAGATATTCTCTTTTTACCTTGTGAGATTTTCGATGTTATCACGGTAGTAATAATTGATGCGCTGAGGATTATCAAACGGCCGAAGTGGGCGGAGATTCGCGATGAAGGAATAATTGTGTGAGAACTTCGCGTAACAATCTCCCAATAAAAGATAATAAATTACATCTCTTGTAGGCGAGCGTAAATTGAAATATTTATCTCGTGGGAAAACGCGGCTGGCGGAGCGGTTGCGTCGTATTTAGATTGAAATTCAAAGCGGCCTGTAGGTCAAAAGATCACACCCACGTCTTATTTTTTCGTTGTAATAACAGGGTAAAAGAGGTGAACGCGAAAGAGGTGAACGGGTCAGAGCGAACGAGGGATTTCTTCGTGATTTTCAGAAACCCTAAGGGAAGGGCTCGCCAAGCCTTTAAGCCGAAAGTCTCGAAGTTTACGTAAGGCTTCTGAGAATTGACAATGCTCGAGAGGAGTTTCCGGGGACTCTCGGAGGTCTGCCCAGTATTTTTCTATCGAGGTTGGATTTCGATTCGACGAGAACGTCGGGAACGGGGGTGGTGCTTTATAATTCATAAAAGTTAAAGGTTAACGGTTGATAAATCTCGTCGGACGTATAATAGAGCTGTGACATTTAAATTATTAAAAATTTAGAACTTTTTTGATCAAGTGACATTATTGAGATACGCTGTTTTGAAGATATTTTCAGTGTTTTTCGCTAAAGTTCAGCCGAACATTTTCCACGGTAACCGATATGTGCAAAATGAATAATGTAATTATAATGTGAAGAATTTTGTTCTTTTAACATTTTTCGTGATTTTATCCTAAGATCGCTATCTTGATATCCAGATAAATTTAATTATCCTACGAGAGCCTATGCGAGAGAAGTGGAGATTCCTTCAAAGTTTGAAGGGTCGACAGAACGGATATTGGAAGACCAGAGGCGAACGGTTGGAAATCGTAAGAAAATGCATTGAAAGCGAAAACAGAGTTTTCCATCGCGCGGAATCACTTCATGAATAGGGGGGAAATTAAACTGCCACAAGCTTGAGAGACGTGTAGATGTTCTGTCAAATCAAATAGGAACAAAAAATATTAATTTTTAATTATATGAAATGTATGTATTCGCGCTTGAGGTGTTTATTTCATATACATTACTATTTATCACATGAAATAATACCATACACATTTTTTATTTCTTTGCATGAAGAATAAGTATTATACCAAAAGTTGCTGTTGAACGATGTGACAACGTGCAACTTAGCCTGATAAGATGCGAAAAGTTTGATGCTTGGATATTAAATATTTTTTTAAATACAACGAAATACAAGAGGCGTCGTATAAATACGAGTAGATACAATAAAGGCGGGCGTACTTTCACGGCGGAACTTTTCACATCAGCAAAAAGCACTAGCGCGATATCAGACGTACCATTCCGTGGAGGGATGGTTATGCATATTGTAGACAACGTAAATTAAAGTTCTCATTGCTAGTAATTACTGTTTTGTCCGAGTTTCAGTATTTTCCAAGTTGCATTTATCTGAGGCTTTTGTTTGCAAGCTCCATATTTCTTCACTTTCTTTAATTTATTTATTTAAAAAAGATATAATAGAAAAATCTATTACGAGATTCTTTGCATCTGGATATTATTGAAACTTAAGGGGGGATCCTGGTGTAGACTACTGAAAATAATGGTATTTTCGGGAATTTTTTTAAAAGAAACTATTTAATAAATCGCTTTGATAACTTTTGGGCTGTTTTACTTTATTATTAAACAACGTAAAAAAATTTTTTTTATTTAAAAAAAAAAATTATTTAATATGTTTATAGGGCGTAAGTAAGAGCGTCGGTTTTAAACGGCGTGCATCCTAGCTCCTTCTTTACACGTTTGAAAAAAAAAAACAAAAACATTTCTTATTGTTTATAAACATGGTTTGTCGGTAAACCTAAAAAAATGCAAAAAAGTTGAAAAATGACAAAATGGCGGCACTTTAAAACAAGAAATGCAATTTTTACTCAAAAATGTGAACTTTATTTATGCAATAACAATTGTTTAAATTAATTATTTTATTAATTTTAGAGGTTTACCGACTAGTGAATGTAATAAACTATGTGTACGTACAAGAGCCAACTTGATTGGTCAAATAGTTTTTGAGTTATCGTGCACGCCAATTTCAAAAACGTGGTTTCGAGAAAAACGCGTTTAAAGTTTTCGCCGCTCGTATACCCGCACGTATACCTGCGCGCAAGAAATGGCTGTGAGGCCTTTAAAACTTCGAATTTTTTATTGTAACTTTAGGAATATATTCTACGAATAGTGTACTATTGATTACAATAAAAAAAAAAAAATTCGATTTTTTGGACGCTCTACACCAGGATCCCCCCTTAAGAAATTATATAAGAATAAAAATTAGATTTCAATATAGTAAAGCGCAAAAACCAATTAGTATATAACGATTATTGAAAATTATCAGTATGGATTATGCAGTAATCATTATATGTATATAATTTATTACATTCACATTGATATGATTATTCAAATGGACTCGCTACTCGTCGATCAATACAATCAGGCGATAATCAATAACTATAAAATTACGACAATCAATATAAATTATTTTGAGATCATTGCCTATAATTAACGATTATACATTAGAATTTTATATAGGATATCTTACCTTGTGGGCTTTTGTCTTTTCTCCTGCGGCGATGCCTCTTTTTTTGCATTTCCTCGACATAATTCGAGGACGAAGAGTCATCGTGGCCCGGAAGCTCGTAGTTTTCATTCGCGGATTTTTTCATCTCTTCTTGCCTCCTTTTCAGCAGTTCGTAAACTCTCTTGAAGTAATCCTTGGTGATGTCCTCGTTCGATTTGTTCGCTAGCGAAATGTTGCCGTTCAGATATCCGAAATCGCTATCGGAACCGTCGACACCGTTTATCTTCGAGTCGTTCGCGCGTTCCTCTAGATCCTCACTTCCGTCGACGATTTTGAAGGTATCGCTCTTCTTCACATTCGAGCATGTGTACAACTCCCGATAGTCCTTGAAGGCACTCTTCGAGGGTATCGAGTTATACCCGAAATCCGGGGAATTGATATTCAACGCGGACACATTGCCAATATCGTTGCCGCGATTTTTCACTAGAATTTTGGCGACGATCGGCGATTCGTGTTCGTTCACGTTCTTCTGCCCGACGAGCAAGTAATTTTCCTGCAAGCTGGTGCCAGGTCGGCTACCGTTCATCGACGAAGTCTGGTCTTCGGGAACTTTCGCGACGGCTTCTTTTCTCGTCAACAGCTCTTCGTTCTCCTGACGAGTTTTCTCGTTCTCGTAGAGCGGGTTCACGCAGTTTCTCAAGTTTTGACAGACCTTGCAGTTGCGCGAGAAGCAGAGATCCCGTTGCAGGTCCTTCCATCTCGGTTTATTCATGAAGTCCTCTTCAGGCACTTCTCTTTCCGATTCCCGACGAAGTCTCTCGCATCGTTTTCGCTCTTTGTATTCCCGCCAGGACTTCTCCACATTCTCCGGGCTCTTTATATGTCTCAGGGGATTTGCGAGGTCCTTGGCGCTGTCTGCGTTGGCTGCCGCCATCGCCATTTGTCCGAGCAAAACGTCGCTCTTGGTTTTTCGGTAGACCTTCCTTCTATCCAGACTCGACGACTCTCTCTTTAGCTGCGATTTCGATCGATTATCCGATTCCGAAGCTTGGACTAAGGCTTCGCTCCTCGATCGCCGATAGTTACGTGACTGTCTTTGAAGTTGAGAGTTCTCCAAAGATCCTCTGCAGTACGTTGACTTCTCCTTCTCCGATTGTCTGTTGGACTTTAGTTTCTCTCTCTCGATTACCTCGGGATTGAATCGCAAAATACTCGTCTCGCTGCGCACCTTTCGCGTTCTGTAGTTCTTCTGATTTTCCTCGTGACTGTAGTCCGAGTATCTTTTCCTGATCCCGGCCTTTTCGGCAGTCTCCGGCACGTTGGCGCGGACGCCCAATCTCGAACATGCCTGTTCCATATTCATCCGCTTCTGTATCTTTTCGCGTAGGAACGCTCTGATTCTCGCCAGCTCCTCCTCATTCGTGTCATCCTTTATCTTGCGAACGACTCTATCCCCTTCGTTCGGTTTGGAACTCTCCTTCGCCGAGTTCTCCGTCGAGATTAAGGCGCTTCCGGTTCGCAGATACGACTTTACTTTTTTGTTTTCTCCATTCGAATTCTTTTCTTCAGAATTGATCGTATTGTTCCTTTTCAAATTACGATTTTCGAGTCTCTTCTCATTCGGTCCAATAGTGTCCTTCGTTTCGTTTCCGCTGCCTTCTTCCTCGCGAACTAAGCTCAGCAGACTCTCGCTCTGACTTCTCAGGTATGCTTTGACCTTTCTGCATCTGTCTTTGGCGACCTCATCCGGAGTTCTCCCGATTGTACTACGTGTGCGCAGATCGTCCATGATTTGTTGTCGGAGATAATCCCCGGCGGAGTACCTCTTGTATCCTGTCGCTTTTTCTTCGATGTTTCGTTCGAGCTTCGCCTTCATCGTCGGATCTTCCACAGCGGACGAATGTCTCTTTTTGCCCCGTCCCTCTTTAATATTAACGTCGCTTCGAGATTTTCGCGGCGCGAAGTTGCATGTGCCGAATTTGTTGCTGAAGCCGTCGATATTGCGATTACTCTGAAACGGCGTCACGACGAACGAGGCGGTGGACGATGTCAATGGAGATGATGTTTGCTCCTTGCTCTTCGAGCTGGACCTGGATTCGTCGACGGGGAACTGTTCGTGAGTCCTCAGGCCCTCCTTGAAGGATCCTCTCGCTCGCTGCGCTGTTCGGCCGGTGGTCTCCACTAGCAACCGGCCGTTCTTGTCCAACAGCTGGATGACGGGCAGCGCGTCGGCGGACGTTGTCAGTTCCCACTCCCAGTGCAGCGGTTTCTGTAGCTTCAGTCGGATGATCGGCTCCGCTGGCTCGCCAAGATCCGTGGAATCTGGACCGACCGGACTGGAAGTCGTCGCGCTGACGATCGGATGGGCGTTCTTCATGGTCTCGGTTCTTCTCACTGGTTCGCTCGTTCTCGCTCGAATAATCTGCCGGAAAAACCGCTCGCTCGCTCGCCCGCTGATCGTCCCGATTAATTTCTCGTTCCGAACGAGTTCGCCGTCTCTGGACTTCTTAACGGGTTCTACCCTGCCTCGATGAATTTTACGGGGCCCGAGAAAGATCGTCGATCGCTGTCTCGTTTTGTTGAAACGCCCGTTCGTTCACGTCGCCCGGTAGATTTTTAATTCTCAGGATGAAGCGATTTAGAAAATAATATTAATTTTATTGAAGTGTAAATGATATGAAATAGATATCATTATTATATATATTTCTATAAATCTATAATTATTCTACGCTATAAGGTTTTTTGTAATTTTATGTATAACATAATTAATAACATTAAGAAATGATAAATAAAATTGTGTAGCGTCACTTTGTGATCGCGAAAAGGATATTGCACGTACACTTCACACGATCGTTGTTCGCGTCCAGATAACTCCCGATTCCTGTGCCGTGTGATTTAGAGTCGCTGTTCAGCCGTCGTTCGCTTAGCGATAAGTTCCGAGTTAAAACTGCACAGTCCCGTTTTCCGTGCGACCGCGAATAGCAGCCGCGTACAATATAGTATGCGCTCTCGCGTCGTGGCATTCGAGTTGCCGTACTCGCTGCGCGATCACATGATCGACGACGATCGCGAGACGGCGGGTTGCCGGCTCGTTCGCTTTCGCGGGCGCGTAGTCCAAGTTCGCGCGCGTTACATGGCGTTATGTAACGCGACCTCGCGGACTTGGCAGGCTGTCAAATTCGCGGCGACGGAGACCCGAGACTCGAGTCAACTTTCTTTCTTCGCAGTTGTCGAGGTGACGGTGGAAGAGGAAGGAGAAAGAGAGAGAGAGAGAGAGAGATACACACACAGTTTCGCGTCACGTCTCACATTGCGAGCCGATTCGCGGAAGATGCATCTTCCGCGCGTTCCAGCACACCGCTCGTAATTTGCAAAAGGCGATGGGCTGCACTCGCGAAACGATACCACACGTGCGGGCATACGATGGTGCGTTTATATGCATCTGTATTGCAGCGGGCGATGTTAAATATGTCTTGGCGACGTATGCACATAAGTGAAATGCGTAATTTAATTCTCGACTAAATCTCAGCAAAATTTTCTTGTTGATAATACCAGTAATTTTAATTTTTTTCTCAGTAATAAAACGCGCGAAATGTGACACGCACTGATGTGAAGTGTTTTGCATCGATCAAATGTCAGTTAACTGACAGCACGTCGCGAATCGTAGAGATCCAATTTTCCAACATTTCAATACTAGAAACACGCATGTATGCACTTTTGAGGAACATTGAGCATAAAGGATTCGAGAGCGGAAAATACTTTTGAACGAGCGCGTTTAATTGCGCGCGAGTACCTTTTTGTAGCTCACTCGTCGGGTTCGTTTGTTCGTCTGGAAATCGCGCGATCGATTACAGACTCCACGCTCGTCGCTTCTGCCCGTGTTCGGCGATGGGCGTTTTCGATCGGTCGATCGGTATATCGATTAATCGTCGCGTGGACTTGAACGGTAGGCAGCCGTGGACCTCACTGAGGAATCGACACAGTGTTAAGAAGCGAATCCGGGGCTGTGCGGCGCGGCACTACTGTAAACGCGCCCGATGGCGTCATACCGATCCGAAAATAAATCCCGCGGGATCCATCGGGTAGGGTGCAGGAATTCCGGCACGTGGGACGTGTCACGAATATCAGCGGACACTCCGCGCCTGTGTTCTCATCGTTTGCGCACAGGTGCTTGCACGAGTGTTTAGTGTGCGTGGGCGAAACCAGACGAACCGAATCGTGTTCGGTTCGTTTCATTTTGCATCGAGACTGGCGAGATTAATTCAGCATACAAAGAGAATTAAAGCTATCAAGAAGAAAACATAATGAGGACTGTGACTTTGCGAAGGATCTCTAAAACGGCATTATTAAAAGGGTTGTAAATGTTGTAAACTGTAAAGCTTTCTGGCGAGCGTGCGTAGGTTGCATTGTAGGCTCTTGAAGATAATTTTATAAATTTAATATCTCATGTACTTTATTATTCCACTAAGGTCTTCGTGTTACTGATTGTAAGCAATGTTCAGGATATACATATATCGTAAAAAATTTTATTTTTGCTAATTGAAAGTAAGTTAAATCATTTTTGCGCTTGAGTTTGTGAATCAGTGAGTTAACGTTATAAACACGTGTTACTTGAAAGTATAATAGGTGTATGATTAATTTTAAATTCACAAATTTAGAAACTATATTTACTCAAAGCTTAAATTCTATTTTTAATAACATTAGGATGAGTAATACGAATTTTAGATGTCTCCATACTCTCGCCACTTTTTTATTTATAAACTTTAATCATTCAAATAAATTTTTTTTTGCATCAGGAAGCCGAGAAATCAATAATTTACAAGTGATGAGTTATTGTTTTCACGATGCAAATGAAGAAACTTTATTCTTTACATAACTTGGAATTAAATTCGACTCAAGTTGAAAATTTACAAGAATTTAGAGTAAAAGAAATGTTATTTCGAGACACCCTATATACACATTTGCTGCCAAACGCGGGTCGATCAAGACGATGATGTCGGCCAACAGCTGCGATAGATGCATCTCAAGGATGGATCAATGCCCCGAGAGAAATTTGTTTACGATCGATCGTGGGCAGGGTCGACGAACATAGACGAACGCATACACGTGTGTGCAGGATTATGCTATGTAGCTTTGTCAATTCGGTTCACTCTTCATGTCTTTTTTTTTTACGCGCATCAAAACCAGTGACTGCGGCTATCATAAAATTGGATGTCGCAACAGAAATTTCTCTGAATAAAAATTTCGTGCTCTCTCGTAAGTTAAAAATATTTAAGCTTTCAAAATTTACATTGCGTGATGGTGTGACGCAATTCTAGTAAACAAGTTTCGCTCTAGCCGAAGTTTCGGATTAGCATAATATATGTATTTCCAGATTCGCATAATGCTCCTTAGGCACGCGTACCTTCCGCGATTCGCGAGCTACATTTCGTATTTTACATACGATGACGAAGAATATTTAACTTGAGCATGCACATCCCTTCAGGTGTGTGTAACCGAGTGCCTTCGTGAAGTGAATCGCTTGTGAGTTGAGGAATATTTTAGCGACGGAGAAACGCGCGCGTCGCGCGATGTCAGGCTTCATGAATAAAAAATTGGCCAGTATCCTTTTACGATCGAATGTGCTCGACGCCGATTTGCGATGCGGTGACCGCGTCAAACTGGTTCATGCGTTGCTCAGTTGCTCGTAACAGGCTCTTTATTTTTATCCAACGTGCCCCCGATATCGCAGTGTTCTCGTAACATCGCGTTGTGCTAAATTCGGATAAGGAAACGCACCATATAGGCGTTCTTTCGGAATCTATGCGTCCGTTGTTCGACACGTCAATCCAAATTTGGTTCGTAATTTACCTGTCATGAGACGGGTGTCCTTATCTTGGTTTGAGTGTAGAAATCGATGACTGGGATTAATAGGAGTGGAGTAGAAATCGCGCAATGTCTCTATATTTGCGCTGAGAAGTTCGTCGCGTGTCATTAACCGATTAGCTGCGAGCTGTTGTTAAGCGGCGCGCTTATATAACTCGCGAGAGATGAGTCAAGAGATGTATAATTGCCAGAAATTGTGACACCTTAGTCATCTCCAGGGATTATTTTTAGCATTATTGCATTGAGGCATACATTTCTGAGAGAAATGTAGGTTTTAGAGGGCAAAAACACACCTGGTATTATTTCTAGCTATAATGTTTGCAATATAAGGATATATTTTATTAGATTGATTTATTCGAAATATGCGCATTTTAATAACAAATATGTAAAATAAATATTACATCTTGAGAAAATAACATGCAAGAATTGCGAAATAAATTTTTGATATTATTACAAGCAACAATGAATTTACGGTAGGACTGGCAGAAGGAAGAAAAATTCTTATACAGCATAAAAAATAATAATTTATTTTAGCATTCAGCGGAAATATAAACGTACAGTACTGGAAATTACATCTATCTGAACGAACATGAACGAGAGTTACGTAGTTTGACAACAAATTGCATCACCAAGTATAGCCAAGTGGAGATTGGTATATACATACATGGTTTTGTCATTTATATATAAATCTCTCCTAAATATTATAAAATACCTACTATTAACCCTGGAATGGTACACTGTTTTTCGGCACCTTCTAATGGCACACATGGGTCATTTTCGTTCGCGACATATTAAACAATCTAAAACTTTACAAAAAATTCTGAAAAAATTCATAGATGTTCTTTAAGGTCTTAACTATAAATTAAAACAATAAAAACATTATAATCTTAATTTTGAAATTGTTAATTTAATTTTTGAAAAAAGCAGTTGAGGCAACGCACCGTAAATGCCAAGGACGAAAACGACCCATGTGTGCTATTCCAGGGTTAATGTCTTTTGTGCCTAAAAATGCATCCAGGGAAAAGAACGATGAAATTGTTCTAGATTAGTCCTTTGCACGATCGCTTTTACTCTATATGTTACTTCTAACAAGTCTCCTAACTCTTTTTGCCAGATATCGTTGAATGTACAGGATATTCTCTGTACGTGACGTCTTAATTATCACGATTCGCTAATAAAAAAGTTTATTGTAAATACTGGATTCACTTATCAGAAATAATTTAAAGCGCAACTTTAAGGTGCTATCAATATAAACAAAAATAATCATAAAACGACTTCGGTGGTTATATTAAAATTAATTGTTATTGTATATCACCGTCTGATGTACGAAAGCGACGTTAAAAAGGAACCGCCCGCGCCGTTCTAAAATTTATTGCTCTCCTCAGACAGAAAATGCATTTTTTCAGAATGCACCTACGCGAAATCTGCACTTGCATAAACCTATCTATATGTCAATTCACGTTACATAAAATGTACGTATAATCAACGGGGAGATTGCTCTCATAGCATTTTACCGAATCGTCACCGCGTATAAATAATACTTACATTTATTGTGTGTACATGTAGTTATATATGATAATACTACGCGTAGCAAGTATATATATGCATATAATAATACTAAATCGTACAACAAGCATTTCCAGTATGGCTAACTGAGATACGTCGCTTTTAATTCGCACAATGCAGATGCACTCGCCCGTACGATAAATCATTATACTTACAATAAGTCAACAGAACTACTATTATGTAATTATAAGCGCGTTACGTCTCGTTTATCGCAAAATTGCACGTTTTTTTTTTCAAAGGAAATTGCTATATCACGTATTACCACATCATCGTAAAAAGTACTTTCGTGACGCTCTGAATCCTTATTGCGTAAGCTGGGTCAGATAAGAACTTGATAAAAGAGGATTACGCCAGCGCAATAAATATTTTATGTTACAATACTGTTATCAATTTATTTTAAAAAAATGCTTATAAGAGAGCGAGTTCTATTGCAGTGAAGTGAAACAATATTTGTTATTGCGGGGAGCATTTAACCCTCCGTCTGACAATTGGGGTCTTTGGTGTCCGAGATAAAATAATATCTACTCGTAACTTTAGAACCGGCAAGCCTGCTGGTCTGGCTCCTCACTCTAAAAAAAGTAGGTGGGATGGGGGACTCAATGACCCAGAGTCGTTACGAATAAACATCAACATATCGCCAAATGCCGAGCAAGTCAAATCTCGTACGGACGTCTCAGACCCACGGTCACCTTTGATGTATACCTTTTCTTAAGTAAAATTTTGCTAATTAATTTCGATAAATGTTGTTTTTGGTCAAAAAACAATGTCCCCTTAAAAGATTTTGACGAATAGTTGCTTCTCTAGTTCAGTTATTCTCAAAAAATGGAATTTCGGACGGCGGCCGAAGCTCGGCGGACGATTTTTTTTCAACATATTCGGCATATTATATTACATAAATTTTTAACAAATGATTAAAGAATGTCATCTATGCCATATTATATATAATTTTTATCTTTAATTTTTCATTTATCAACAATTTTCCTTAAGGTAGAGAAAATAACGCCGAATGTGATAGACCCCTATATTACCCGGAAGGTCCCAAAAATAACTTGTCAGACGGGGGGTTAATATCGCGCGTTTTTATATTTTAAATTAAGTCATACGTTATTTCTTAGTCCATTTTCTGCCAATTATTTCATTTAAACGAATTAGAGAGAGATACAATATGACTCACTATGTTAAACTGATGTCAACGAAAGGTACTTTTTGCGGCGTTTTGTATCTGCAAGTATATTAAATCTAGTTATATGCTCAGACTTAAGTTAATTCTGAAGTCCTTGCCAGTCCTGAATCCTAGTCTGGACCAGCCTGAACCAGATGAACATATCGAGACACACGCGCAATATAAATGGCGCAACAAGTGTATTTCGCTGTTATTCTATCCACGTAAATTAAAGCAATGGAGTACGCGCGATTTTCCTGACATATTGCGTCGTCGAAAACTCACAGGGAAGATCTCGACAATAACAGAGCTACAAGCAGTCCTTTCAGAAATATGTATAACCTAAAACATTCACAGTGCTCAAAACTAACGATACACGGAGCTCCCAAGGGAAGAATAGATCTACGCGAGGCGAATTTTTACAGCTTCTATATAATCGCACATGTGCCCCTTCTGCGTGTAGTATCTTTTTTATCTTTTAATTTAATATAAAGTAGGATACTCACAATTTTACCTTGAATCCGTCATCTAAGACGAAGCCCGTTTTCAAGTCATTTGGTAAAAAAAAAACGTTATAAATATGTAATGATACGCGAATGTTTGCATAATGTATACGTTTAAAATGAAGCGTTTGAAAATTCTCTCAGCCACTGTTGTAACATTGTTATAGTATCCAATTAATTCTTTAAACACAATTGCAGAAATAATGAGAATCTTATACACGTATAGAAATTTCGCCAATTATATTATACTAGAAATAATTCCACATATCAGTCTACAAAGTAAAATAAAATTAAAAAAAAGAAATCTGTGCATTGCCGAGAAAACGTGGAGTATTTTACGAGTCACAAACCGAACAATTGCTTGGCGGAAAAGAAAGTATCGTGTAAGTCTTTTTCCATAAATCGACGAAATTCGTTCACGGTCAGGAATATCCAGACCGTGTTGCAGTTAAAGCACTCGAACTAGAGTAGCGAGCGGTCTGTTTGCCGAGCGATTCACCGCGATCCTCGAATCCTTTTGGAACACACGGAAAATTTGGTCACTGCAAATCCACTCGTCGCTTTTATCGGGATCCGCGCGACCGGCTTATTGGAACCGGATTTACGCGCGTGGCGTATCTCGCTTATCGGAACACATGACGTTCAGCTAAATGAATAGTTTCAATAGATAAATCGATACTGTAATTTCTCTTCAAAGTTTAAAGTTGTTATATAATGAATTAATGATATACACATAAATTTGTGATTTTATGGCGATGTGTAGAAAGTATGTAGAAGAGGCATGTTAATATTTTGCGTAAAAGATCGGACTTTGTCTTTGAGATAAAATCTCAATCCATACGTACACAGACTTTATAACACACGAAGTGCATTAATAAGCCGAAATTACTCTTTAGCAGGCATTATGTAGCGTTGTAAAATCTATTCTTCAGTTGGTAGCGCAAAATCAAAATGCTTACGCAGGGA
This sequence comes from Leptothorax acervorum, assembly GCA_035220615.1. Classification (NCBI taxonomy): domain Eukaryota; kingdom Metazoa; phylum Arthropoda; class Insecta; order Hymenoptera; family Formicidae; genus Leptothorax; species Leptothorax acervorum. Next base: position 2,027,241 of record JASTWQ010001267.1, on the reverse strand, counting down.
TTCGATACGCGATACATTTTTTTTGAGACTCGGAGCAACGACGACTCGTAAAGGCTACGTGTGTTATTTATACAGTACAGTAAAATACGAGCTGTGGGGTTTCTGGTTTTAAAACGAAGCGATTACCTGAATTCTGCGTGTGATCGGCTACTGCATGTATCTGAAAAAGAAAAAAAAAAACAAATTTATTTTTTAGATAGGTATATAGCACGAGTTTATTTTTAAACGCATTTTTGAAGTGCATTTTATTTTAATAAAACTAATTTTAAGCTTATTGTTAGTAAAATTACGAAATTGTTACAAAAGTATTGCATTTAATGAAGTGTCCAAGATTTTTTCTAATTTGAAAGATTTATGGAATATAATATGTGATCAAGAAGCACAAAAAAGTGCTCGTAGATGATAAAAATATAATAGTAATTATTATTAGATGAGATTTATTAGGCGATACAACTAGAATTTCGCTTCACTGACCTGAGTAACGGCCTCCCGTGCTCGGAGGGAATCTTTTTCGACGCTCGGCGGTTTCTCCGATTTCGCGATTTCGCGAACAAGCTTCTGGTAATCATCGCAATCCCGCGACGGTGGTACTCCGGGGGCTCTCCTCTTTCTCAACGTGTTTATATCGCGGCCCGCAACAGTCCCCGCGGATTCGTCTTTGCCGAAAGTTTCTGAGTGAATTACGGTGAAGCTGCCTAGGAACTGCACCGACTTTTTCGCGCCGGTCTTAGTGAACGACACACGTGTCTCTTTATCGGACATGTGCGAGCCGCTCTTTTCATACTCCTTCATCTTCGATTCCATTTCTGTCATCTTACAGACTGGATTGTTGAGAGGCCCTTCCGGGACCTGCGGGTCGAACGTCGAAGGTTGAGTTTTGTTCGACGACGTTCTGGGGAGATCGCAGTCGTTTGATTTAACGCTCCTGTCTCTACCTTTCGTTTCCTTCGTTATTACTTCCGGCCGCTGCGAGTTTCTCGTGGCAATGGGCACCGCTTGGCTCTTCGTGAACTTACGCCTAGCTACTTTCTCCCTATCGTTAATTTTAGAATGTCTTTCGACGGTCGTCGCATCGCCCCGAATCTCGTAATACTTAACGAAACTCCTAACTTTACCCGGGGTTATCGTTACAACGTCGCGAAACGATTGGTCATTACTTACGTTAGCTACAGGTGTTACGGCCCTGTTATTGTCATTATTATTACAAGGGTTTAAGGAAATAGTTTTCCTAGCTATGGCACACTTATCGTCGCTACTCATCGTATTCTCTACTAATGCTAATGCCGATCGATTCGCGATCCTTCTTCGATCATCGTCGGCCTCATCGTCCGCGATTACTTCGTCAGTCTTTTCGTCGCCGCGAGTGTGAATCTTCCTCGAAGCTTTTTCGCACTTCCTGCCGTTTTCCAGGCTGTTCTTGCGCGTCGCCTTGAACTCTCTACTATCGAAAATCTTGTTCATTGTCGCGGGTGCTCCGATGGAAATTCTCTTTTGGAATTCGTTGGCTTGCTGCCGCTCGCACTCAACGCTAGTCTTCTTAAGTATCGTCTTGGGGATGCGAATATCTCGCGATTTTTTATGCTCTTGATTCGCCTCGACTGCACTTTTTGTCTCTTCGGACATTTTCTCGCTGCTTGTTTTCATACTGATCTCCTCCGATTTGATAGCTGCAGAATTTTTACCCATTTTTATTTTGCAGTAATCCTTTACAATTTTATTTTTGATATCGCAGGATGATTCGTTGAGTTTTTCAATACTTTTATTCTTTACGATTTTTTTGCTAATCGCTGGAGTGTTATTCTTAAGATCTTGAGGCCTTTCTTCATTCTTCATTTTCGTGAGATCTTTCTTTACGATTTCTTTAATGATTATTTTATCATTATTTACGTCAATAGCCTTGGTGTTTAAAGAAATGCTGCAAACGTCGTTTCGAGATTTTTCAAATTTAGATGCATTGTCTTTTCCTTTGGAAATTCTATTTTCGATTGCAATCGAGCGAGAAATATTTTCGTCACCTTCTATCTTTGTTACTGATTTCTTATTCTCAGAACTCACTATTTTTAACTTTATATTATTAAAATTGCAGAGAAGCTCATTCAGCACGTCACTCTTTACGTCACTGGCACTTTTATTTTCTGATTGCGTTGGCTTTACGCTTGAAACCTTGACGATCTTTTCTTCCATTTTCTTGGAGTTCTTTAAAACTTTTTCATTCTTTGTATTCATTTTTGTTGCATTAGAGAAATCATGCAAACGTTCACTTTCTGTCGTGATATCTGTTTCTAATTCCCGAATTTTGTTTGATGATTTATTAGGGTCGCTTAATTCTTTATCAATGCTTGTTGAAGTTATAGAAGAAATTACTGCATAATTCATCGAAATATCTGTTGAATCGCCAGACAGCATAGTTTCCAAAAAAGAATTTCGTCTAACTTTCACGGGAATATTCTTTACGAAAATGTCTTCCGACGGCGAAACTATCTCATGGTTATTCTTGGAGTCCACGAAAGAATTATTTCTTTCCTTATTCTCGTCAGGAAGTCGAGCTTGCTCGATTTGGACCGATTTGTTTATGAAATCGTCAGTAGAAATGTTCTTGTTTGATTTAACGTTATTGCATTCGTTTAAAAAATTTTGAGATGACTCATCGAAAAAGACTTTTTCGTTCTTGGCAACACATTTCTCTTTGATGTCATTGCTAGTTTTTTTAAAAAACATTTTTTCTTCTCGGTGTATTCTTTGAGTTATTTTCACCGCTTCTTCAGTTCTGCAAGCTGTTTCTAAACTTTTATCTGTAAAGCGATTTTCCGCGACTTTTGAAGATTTATTACTTTGATCCACTTGTTTTGCGTCGTATCCCTCGTTTGTGATAGTTTGTCCCGTTATCAACGTTATTATATTTTCCTTTCCGGTTTTGAGAATCTCTTTGCTAGTCTGCACGTTCCATGATATCAAACCAGAGTCCTTCTCGCGAATTTTCTCGCAATTAACGTCGTTATTTCTATCGTCACAATACGTTTGTGGAATCCTCTTTAATTTTGCGTCAACCTTGTTTGCGCTCGCCGGTATAAAAGGATCATCTTCTCTCATTGCGAAATTTCCTTTCTCGACACTCGACGTGTATGATTTATCCCGCGTATTGTCACAGCAATCTTTTACGTCCGCAAATTTCTCTCGGATTTCAGTCAGTTTCACGGAAGAAACGGCGCTTTGTTCGCCGGCTTGTTCATCGCCGAGAATGGATTCGTAGCTCTGTGAACTGTCACACGGTACACCGATTTTTACGTTAGAGTCGCGTTTGGACGGGGAAGAATTTGGCGATTCGATTACGAACCGTACCTTCGTGCCTGTACGACATTTTGAATCGTCATTATTATCGAAAACGTCATAACCAGACCATCTCTTGTCATTTATCCGATCGTTTTCGTTCGTGCTATCTTCGAATCGGCAGTCGTCAAACTTCCGAACGAAGTCACTGTCGTCGAAAGGATCCCTCCATCTGTCCAGACACTTCTCGAATGGAAGATTTGTTGTCGTCACGCGAAAACAAACATCACCGCTGTCATCCAACATATGCGCTTTCGACGATTCTTCCTCGTGTAAGTTTTGTGAGTCCTCGGGATCCACAGAATTGTTTCTGTCCCATGTGTTGGATACTACGTTCTCGAAATCGTGCAGGGTGAAAAAGAGCGATGGATATTTGTCGGATGCTTTTCGCTTAGACGACGCGACATCGAGGGTAGACAGAAACGACGGTTTCGATACGATTGACTTCGGAATTGGGTCATCGCTGTTGCTCGTCGTCGAGCTGTCTCTCACGGATGTCGTATGGTCGTGAGGCTTCGCTTCGATCATCTCCGACGCAGTGTCGATGACGCGACTTTCACGGTGGCGTTGCTCGCTTTCGACTCTTGGACAGTTCACCGCGATGTCGCATTGCGGCTGGCGGTTTTCGAGGTATCCAGAATTGTTTCGTCGACATATTTCCGGCAGAGGCGGCGGCGGCGGCGGCGGCGGCGGACGTTTTTGCTGAGATATCGCGACGTCGTTCGTGGTTTTCGTTATAGCTCTACTCGCTACCAACGGTTCGATCGGTGCAATTTTGATCTTACGTTTTGTTCGCCGCGGTGGCACAGGTGGTACGGTCGAATTTCCATTATCTGCCATGGAAAAAGATATGTGACCTTAGAGAAAGATTCTTTAATTTTGATAGAAGATAGAGAAACGAGAGACTTCAATTGATTCGAAAATGATATATTATTTATGATATTACTATAACGTTTGCGATTCTTACAATTGTACATAATGCGAATGATGATATAAATGTAACGGGCGAACGGTTAAATCCAGAATTTGAACGCGAGAGGGTAACTACGGCGTTAGACTGTCCGAGACATACTAAAAATGATTCCTTAGAAATGACACGCAGACTTCCCTTTCCTGTTACACCACGGTCAATACCAAGCTTATCATTGCCAAGCTTTAATTTCATGTCAGGTGTAATTTCATTAAAAACAGAGATGCAAAAACATTGCATAATAATATCAGGAAAATTCAAACATATTTTATTGTAATATATTGTGCAAAAAGATGTATAAAGGTATATGTTATGTATGTTATTTGAACTTTAGTCTACTTGAAAAGATAAATTTAATTGAAAAATGTTCTACTTTATTTTATAAAATTATTTTAGATTTGCTGAATAGTTAGATAAGAAAGTTCATTCTTATTTTTGAAATCTTTTCTAATAATTTTAATTTAAACAGGCAAGAGTTACGAACTTTGGTAATTCTGACAAGGGCTTCGCTAAACGGATAACGACAATTCGATTATAGGCAAGTGCTACTATATGTTGGCACAGACGTGTATGGCCTAGTAGAGATAAGTCTTTTCGCAAATAGAATTTTCTATGAGATTCCGTCATAAGCCGTTGGGATGTTTTACGTTGACAAAACTTTATATACAATAAATATAAAATACTCGTAGATATGCGGATTATATAGATATGTCACTTACCTAAATGAAAACTTGGCGACTTGTTCTACTGACGTCGAAATCTTCTAGAGATAGCAGCATACTGGCAGATTTTAACGCGTTATTGTCATCAATGAAATCAGTCATGTATAGGTTGTTGGCGTTATTATGATTGCCCATAGCGCTGGATGCGGCACTGCTATATGCGCTTGAAGTATTCTGCACCGACGCTACATCCATGGTTTTCTGAACGATCCACTTGTTCATCATACTAGACGTTTCCGCCTCCGATGACACATCGAATTTGATATCACTGCGAACGAGATAGAGGACGAAAGAGTTAACTCTGTGGATGCAGCGAGATTATTTATAAAAAAATTGATTAATTCGCGAAATTAATTAGTTATATTAATTATTGAATCGGAGCGAACAACGCTGTATGTCTGATTTATCCGAAATTACTCGATAAGTAAATTCGTTTTTCCAAGACATTATTTGTTATTTTAGTAAATTGTTAAACTAATCATATCGGTTGAAGTACTCACTGTAAGTAATTGTTTTCTACAGAGCCCTGGCCTTGATCATTTCTCGATTCTATGCTTTTTCGAATAGCGGGCTGCGAAAGAACCAACTCGACCGTTTCAGACGAGCTCTGCAACATCTTCAGAGCGTCCTCGTAACGAAGATTCAGCAGATTCTGTCCGTTTATTGCTACGATCCGGTCACCTGTTGAGGAAAATTTAACCAGATATTTACTTTTATACATTTAGTTATATTTATATCGATTTATGTTATTCTCTCTAATTCGAATACATTTATTTATTTCTATATCTCATTATATCATCGTTTTGTCGATTTATTCAATTTGTTAGCATTGCAGTTAACTATAATTTTAACTATGATATTTACTGCGAATGAATTAGATGCTTTTATTTTGAAGCAACGCGAACATTTTACTCACGAACCTTTATTTACGTTTCCGGCCATATCGGCTGATCCGCCAACGGAGACCGCCTGAACATAAACGCCACCGTCGTTACCCTCCATCACTTGCAAACCTATGCTACCACCGTGGCCACGTTCCAATTTTATCGTGTGCAAAATTCGTTCCTCGGCAAACGACAGGTCCTCTAAACGAGCCATTAAAGATGCGGATATTGATTCGTCCTCCGGGATCCGGAACGTTTCGTCGTCAGTTCGTATGTCGGCATCTATATCGAAGCAAAAAGCAAACGAATTTTAAGTGAAACTTTTATCTCAATGATATTTGTAATAAACATGAATAATGTATATTTTTATAGAATAATAGTAGTTAAAAATTGTCTGTACACAGCGATGGCGAAGCAGCGTTTCAAATATCTAATTTGTTTAGAAATAAAAACTTGAGGGGGGTGTTTTAAAGTTTGCAAAAATTCGTGAAAATATTTTTGTATCAAAACGTGATTTTTTTGGACGTGTAAAACTCGCTATATCTGATCGCAATGTGTCGTTAGGCGCAATTTAATTATATAAGTACAATTAATTAAAATTATTTTTATTTTTATGTGAAAATTCGTAAAATATTATTACTATTACTTACTCAGCACGTATGCTTCTGGCATGGGTGATTCGGCAGATCGTGCAGATAGCGATTGAACAGACGATTCGGTATCAGATTTTAGAGACAGTGATTCCATGTCGTCGGTAAGCGCGGTATCTTTCTGGACTAAGCTGCTGTAAATCGCCCGCGTTCCCATTTTCACACCCAATCGACGCGGCAGGCTGGGTGTACGAAAACCACCCGACTGTCTCGGCGCACCGTGATTCGGTAAACTGGCCGCTTTCATCTAAAATGATAAAACATTATTTCGTTAATTATATAGAAATATGAAGATAAATACTAGTTCGAAAATAATTTTAAGCTGAAAGTTTAACAGCAAATTTGGACAGAATCTGCTGTTAAGTGTATTTTAATAATAACGAGAGAATAGTAAACAATTAATGTATAAAATGTAAGTATTATACTACCTTCTGCAATGTTTTCTTGACATCCGCCACATTCCAAACTTCATCCGGAACAGGAAATTCGCTCTTTCCCGATAGACGAACTTTATTAATAGCGGCGTACAGTTCCTCAGGATTGTTAGGTTTATCTAGCTGGTTGATGTTGTTTGACATAACTTTTGGGAGCGAATATGTGCATTCGGTTTCAGCTTCACTGTCTATACCGGGGCAGACATAGAGTTTATCGTGCTCTGATTTCGTTTCTTTGGATTCTAACAAAATCTTGTGCGGCGCCGTTAAGCCTCTCTCCGATTCTTCCTCTGTGTCTCGCGATTGACCCTCTGGTTCTAATCGCACGTTTACTTGGGCGTAAAGAACATCTTCTTCAGATGAATAAAAGCCGGGTTCGCGACCAGCATCCTTTGTTGTCGTCACTACAATTGTGTCTTTCTGAGGATTTTCATTCTCTTTATTTTGATATTCTTCCAATTGCATCGGATAATTTAATCTCTGCTGCACTTTAACCACGCTCGCGATCGTTATCTTAGTTTTGCCGTCGACGATCTTGGATTTTAACGGTGTAGGTTTCGTTTCCGCCAGGGGCACTCCAAAATCTGAAAAATAATATAGATTATGAATGTTTTAAAAAGAAATTTTGTGAACTAATTTGTTTACTAAACTTTATTTACATTAATTGTTGTATTTATAAAAAAAAATCTACCAAAAATAAAAATTGCGATAGATTGAGAAATTAATAGCACTAATTGAAATATTAGATTTGAAAACAGTTTTTGTGTTTAATAGTTTCTGCTAGATTATTAATATAATCGTTGTAGTAGTTTGCTGAAATTTCGGCTAAATTTCAGTTCAATTTTCTGCGATATTTACGTTTTAAGAGGATTTTCATAGAAGAGGAAGATCAAAATCCGTGCGGCAGTGTCACAATTTAGCTAGTTTCCTATCGCGTAACTTTCGCGGAAAGTTCGAGTTTTAAACATTTCAGCAAGCTTAATCGGTAGGTGAGAGCACGTGTACCTTTAGCGAGTCCCTGAAGCGACGTGAGCTCCGAGCGAAGTCTAAGGAAGAACTGATGATGCAGGGAGGTGAGCTTGAAGGCGAAGTAACTTCTAGAAAATAGAAAGATACTTTATGCAAAGGTCGTTATTGCAAGTGGTGAGCGGCAGTGAGGCACTCGATACACATTTTCGAGTGCTTGCCGACATTAAGAGACGTTCGCTCAATGACGAGTAAACTTACTTTCGATGATCCATCCGCAGTTTGAACTTGCATCGTTTTCCATTCAGCTTGCTGTACACCACCAAGCAGCTCTTGCTGTAACTCAACGTCTGCACATCCCGCCACAGAAAGTGTGCCAGTTCCGTTCTCTCCCTCGACTCGCCCCCTCGCTCCAGCAGCTTCAAGCCTTGAGAATGTATCGCCAGCCACACGTTGCTCTCCGTTTTTCTCTTGCTACCCTTACTATTTTTACTGTTATTACCATTAACGTTATTAATATTATTATTGTTGTTTTTGTTATTATTGTTATTGCACGTTTCATCGCGGCATAAACCCGCGTTCTTCGCGTGCTCGTCCGAGTAGGGTATCATCGGCACATTTTCGCGAGAGCTTAATCGCGAGATCCCGATCCTGCCATAGATTTCCCGGGTGGGTTTCTCCTGACGATAAGCGTTTCCTGCACCATCGTGCGGCGACACGACGTCGCGGTTGTCAGACACGGCGGTCTTCCCCTTTCTCTGTCGCACCATCAGTTTCTCCAGCTCCTTCGAGTCTACCGTGGCGATGTAGTAGTGCGAACCGTAATCCGGCAGGGACTGCGCGTGAGTTATGAACATCTCCTCGGCTTTGTTCGAGTCCAAGCTACGACGGTCGCGGTGAGCGCGGTGTAGCTGCGCCCGAAGTGTATCGGCGTCGACGCAGGGTTGCGATTGATGCCGGTCCGCGCTCAATATCAAGGACTCCGGTACGTAGTGCTCGAGGAGGAAGTAATCCCCACAGCCGTGCTCCTATGAGATATACAATAGCTCTGATGAAGCAGAGAAGTTGCGCATGGATTATGTCAGAATTGTTGTCAACTCTGCCACAACAGATCAAAATAACGTCCTTAACCATTTACTTAAGCTGTTGAGAACTGACTCAACAACTATTCAACTAATAATCTTCAATATTGATAGTTGAACGTAGTAGTTTAATAATTGAATTCATAGCATAGAAATTATAGAATATATAATTCTGTTATACTATAGGTATATGTATAATAGATATATACCGTTTCTACAATTCAACATCTCTAATTTAGAAAGTATTGACAGATGCGAAAGATGATGTTAATTCTGGAATATATTGTACAATATTTATTTCTTTTAATTTATTTCACTTAAATAGCTTATAATTTAGAGAATTCGTTATTTTAGAAAATATTTGTCATTGAAATCTTTGAATTTAACAATCATTCGATTCACGTATTGTATATATATAAAAATATCTAAATCTTGTGAAATAGAAATTAATCGTGTTTCATAGTAGAAGAATGTAGACTTTTTGCAGAGTCGCAATATTTTCTATTTAGGGTGTCACAGCTTCTCATTTCATTTAAGATCATCCCTATTATCTAGAGTTACGATCGTTTCTGAACATTTTCTGGTTCCGTATTGTGACAGTAATCTCATTTCAAATAGCGCGCATCGTATGAATCACTCGTTAACTCACGTTGACGTTGTAGTTCCCAAATTCAGCTTGAAGTGCGAGGCCCGTCAAATTGATTAATTCGGAATATGGGCAGACCAGCTGCTGCTCCAGTATACATCGCCTTATTTGCAGATATAGCAGATGCTTCGATATCCAACTCCTGGAAACAGTGTGGGCAAGTTAGTCGTAATCGAGACGAAACAAACGAGTTAAGTCGAGTCGGATGTATTGTCGTTGTCTGGTTCGAACGAACCTGATGCCACGAAGAGATGGTAGGAAGAACCGGAGTCGAAGATAGAGCATGAAACTAGTCGGTAGACCCAGTAAACCTTTGCTTTTACCGCTGCTTAACCATCCCGGTGGTGCGACTTTATTTAATTTCGTGTCGGGTGGTAACATCGCGAAATCCCCGGCCAATAGCACGGCCAGTCCTAGAGTGAAGTTTTCATCGAGACTTTCCGCTTGAACAATAGCCTGGAAGGATTTGCGCATATAATGTGTAAAATGTACAATGTATATATTATAGATGTGTCTGAGTTGATTAAATCCGTACTTATATGTTGATTTAACTGATAGTAGCTTTAATGCTATGGATATTAACAGTAGTTGTATGAACAAAAATTAGTTTATAGATATGTAAATATAATTATTTGCTATAACAATTCCTAGTGTAAACCGAGAGCATAAATTTGATACATATTTCTGTATCTCCTATTAGCATTTCTACTTATGCAATGCATGTAAGACACGCGAGAGGGAAAGCTGAAATAGCGTCCGTAAGCTACAATTTATCGTGGAATTATTATGCGAGACAAGCAATTAAATGCAGAAAGCACGGGATTTGTGCATTTGATTGCTCTAAAGATTATTATATAGCGCGACGTACGATACGCATTTTTGCCGCAGAGGTAATTTTCTATTGGCGTGAATTTGAAGTAATTCAATTTGGAAGTTTCCAGTGAGCTCTCGAGTTTCGAGCGCTCTGTAAATCGACCATTTATTAAAAATTGCATGATAAAATACTTCGGTCACGTTCAAAAGCTTGAATTAAGTAGCAGATGGACAGTGACAGGAAGAGTTGCGAGCTTGAAACAGAACCTTTTCTTTTTAGACTAGTCAAATTAAATGCTACCAAATTCCCTTGCTCCACTTTTGTATTTCAGCATTTTCGTAAAAAAGAAAATTTGGTCTACATCCTGTAAGCTATAAGAATTTAAGAGCACTGACTATTAAAATGTAGTTGAGAGTGATATAATTATTTTAATTATTATAATAGTTTTGAGGTTTACATAATTTTATTTTAATTTGAATACTTCTACAAATAATACTAAAGAATGATATTGCCGGTCGATTTTTTTGCTGGTAATTTTATTGATAGTATTATAAGAAAAGTGTCTCTTTGTAATGTTGAATTTGAACAAATGTTGAAACATAGATTTTTATGAAGAAGGAATTGCACGATACGTGCGTCGTCGAGATCACATAACTCGTGGTTTGTGGATCTGTCGTATATAATGATTAGGCTTGGCGGCTCGCCAGAACTTCTCGCGAGTTCACGCCGGAATTTGTGGTCTCGTAAACAACCGGCCACGTCTTGGCTTTCGCGGCCTAAGTGTGGCTTTGAGAGGCCACCGTCGCGCGAGCATTACGATCGAACCAGTTCCGCTCGAGAACTAGCGGACAAAGTATATTTTTTAAAGGATTTTTGTCAGGATATATACCGGAAGGATACATTCTTTCGCGTGCGCAGCAAATGAAAAATAATTCTTTTACGATGTTCTTGCGAGTCGCTATATACATATATTTCTCTTACAGGTGATACAATTTATTGGCGTTCTGAGGTATGACTTCTCGCAGAAAAGAATTTTACGAGGTAAGAAAAATATATATATGAACAATGATGAAATAATGCACGTTTCAAACAAAAGATGATTTGGATATTTCATGTACCTATAGCTTATTCGGTATTCTCGAAAGATTATATTAATGAAAAGATTATCTAGATCAATGACATTCTCCAAAGTTTAAAGTTTAATCGTAATTTAAAATATTTAAAAACGCGTTGATCTTCATTTGTAATGTCGTTATAACATTATCATTATTTTATTGACAGTCATTCGTAAATGCCAAATGGCATTCATTTATCTACGAATCAATCACATGACTAATGGTCATTGCTTTTGCATTGTCAAATTTGTACATGTAATGCATTAATCCGAAGATAATGAAGAAATAATAAACATCGCCCATTTAAAACGACATAAAAGTGCCCCCCCCCCCCAATATAAATTAATCAAAATAATTAAAATAATTTAAAAATTAATTTTTCGTAACATTCTTCAAATGAATTATTTCATGTTTTATCTATTATTAACGAATTTAGTACACTTTGCATTTGCAAATGAGCTTACCTGAAATAAATCCCCGGCGGTGACCTTTTGAGGATCACAGGTTACCTCCACGCGTTGTCCTGTTAGCATTATTACGACTATCCGGCCAGAGTTGCCCGCCTACGCAGACGAGTTATTAATTAACCATCATTATATCATTCTTTCTCTCTCTCTCTCTCTCTCTCTCTCTCTCTCTCTCTCTCTCTCTCTCTCTCTCTCTCTCTCTCTCTCTCTATTTTTTCTTTTTCTCTACAACTTTATGTTGATACAAATATTTATTGTTACATCCATTTCCCTTGCATCAAAGATAATGCTAAATTTTTTCGTAAAAAATATGGAATTATTTATTTTACGAATTGCGTAAATATCTATTATTATTATTATTTTAATACTAATATTTTATGGAAATTATAAATTACAAATATATTTTATATAACAATATGGGAGACCAAGTAAAATATTATTTTTACTTATTTTAGTTGAATAATATTAATATTAATTTAGAGTTCAAGAAAATAAATCGTTAGTGTTACTTGGTGTTTTTTTTACTCAAGAGACACGAAAGTTCTGAAATTATATTGAAATAATCCATGCTGCCTACAAACAGCCACGTACACCGCTAAATTGAGGGGCGATACCAGGATCCGGTATGGTCTAGTGGCTAGGATACCTGGCTTTCACCCAGGAGGCTCGGGTTCGACTCCCGGTACCGGAATATCTTTTTTATCCCATTTTAACGTCATATAGCTACAAGTACGTTCTTAAGAACTCCCCTAAACGTAATCCGGTATGGTCTAGTGGCTAGGATACCTGGCTTTCACCCAGGAGGCTCGGGTTCGATTCCCGGTACCGGAATTTTTTTTATTTTTTTATATAATATGCTAACAATAAATAGTTTCGTATACTTGAAAATTAAACATAAATTTTAAAATCAGAATATTTTTTAAATATTTTTTAAATATTTTATGTCGTTCGGTAATTGCATAATAATATTTTATTCCATGGATCCGTTAGTTATTTTTCTTTCATATTCTGTAAAATAAATCTATATTTTATATAGCTTGTTATGTATCTGTTATTTTAAAATTAATATCAAATGCAATATTATTGTCATTATTGATAGCAGCTGGATATACGAACTTTAGCCTTCTCGCCTTCAATCCGGTATGGTCTAGTGGCTAGGATACCTGGCTTTCACCCAGGAGGCTCGGGTTCGATTCCCGGTACCGGAATGACAGTCATTCGTAAATGGCAATTGTCATTCTTTTTTTTTTCGCATTCTATATATTTTTTAATTCATACGCATCGTGCGATGTTAGTAAATATTATTTTAATTTTATGTCAACAATAAATTTTTGTTTTTTTATTTTGTAACCACGATTTGTAACCACAAATTTTTTATATTCTTATTTACTCAAATTTGATTAAATAAATTTTGTGTAATATAAATTGACCTCTGTTTCTAAATAATTAAAATATTAAGTAATAGTGCAATGTAATTAAAAAAATATGAATACCTACTCTTTTATTAATAGCGCTTCTAATACATTAGATTAGATATTAGATTTCAGTGATATAACATGTAATAATACATTTTCTAAAAATATAATCACTTTCATGTTGTCATCATTATTTAGAGAATGACCATCGTCATCCGGTATGGTCTAGTGGCTAGGATACCTGGCTCTCACCCAGGAGGCTCGGGTTCGATTCCCGGTACCGGAAAATATATTTTGCAATTCTATTTTTGCGAATGTTTTAATATCATTTTTAGTTTTTTTATATTTTTATAAATTATTAAATTAATTTATGTAATAATTTAACTTGAATGTTGGCCAAAAGTGATGATTTATAACAAGAGTGTTTCACAATCTCCGGTATGGTCTAGTGGCTAGGATACCTGGCTCTCACCCAGGAGGCTCGGGTTCGATTCCCGGTACCGGAAATCTTTTTTTTTTTCTTTTTTTTTTAAGACCGCCGAACTTTATGAAGTTACGTTGATTAATTTTCTGCCTATTCCAAAATTCCTGAATTATTTAAATTAAATTATTATCTTTTTTGTATCTTTTAATCATTTCTTTTGAAATTAATGGACGAGAAATGAATAAAGATCAAACGTAGAAGATTTTGGACATTTCCATTAAAAATATTTCGCTTTATATTAGAAATATGATTTGTAAAATATAGTTTGTGTGTAATTTTAATAATTAGAATTTACGACAAATGGGAAGTTGAAAATGGAACCGTGTATGGCAAGTTAAAATTTAAAATTATTTACGTTCTGCTGATCATTTAATCTAATTTTAATTATTTATAATCAATGTACTTTTATTTTCGTACCTTGATTTGTCCCACGCATAATGTCTTCGGAGGTTGATTGGCACGAACTACAAATTCAGGACCAACACATTGCGCCTTATTGAAACACCTCATGGGTCCGCCCACTGTTCTGTACAAGCGCGATGGTGCTCTTTGAACTGCTTTTCCCCGCCGAGCTCTTGGCCCGTTCCTCACCATAATTCTGAGAAAATATTTTTATACGATATTTCAAAATGTAACAGACAAATTATCACAACAATGTATTTCAATATATCAGTAAAAAATTAACTTTAAATTTTTTTATTTTATTACTTTTGTAGAATTTTTCTTATATATATTTTTTTACATTAAATACACATTCAACATTCTTTATACAAGTTTCTTGACAGCACAAGTTTTTTGACAGATTAAAGTAACATTTATTGTGAAACACTTTTCAGTTTTTCAAGTGTACGCTTGGCGTTTTTTAAAAATTATTTCTTAAAAGGTAATTTTTTTTACTGATATCACTGTTTTTTTGTACATTTTAATCAAGAAATATAATATCAACTAGCTGTGTCGTAAAAGACACACGGCCGGTCTCGCGGCTCGTTCGCTCACACGTAGGTACACTTGGCGCGAAACACTACTGTGTCTCTTAATAAAATGCGCGATAAATCTGTAGTATGTCAAATGTAATCGAGCTGACGTTGAAGAGGCCGGTTTCGTTTTTCCCGTCTTTTCTTCCTGTGGCGCGTGATTAATGTGATTCGAGCCAAGCGGAGCTTTTCATTCGGCATAACATACCGCGATGCACTTAATTATGCAACGAACCAAAACGCCTATGGCAAAATTTCGCACAGACAGCACGTAGAACGCGATCTTGCTATATGCAGCGATGTTAACGAACTCTATCACACCGAGTTTAATTAAACTTTAACTGGAATAGACTCCGGATGCATTTTTAGGGCAGTCAACGCTAAGTGCTTCCTTGTCCTTCTCATTTCCTGTCCTTTTCTTCTCTTCTATCGTTTGCACCGAGAACTTGCCGCGGCAAGAGCGCGTTGAGATAAAAGGTCGCGCGTGTTTTCCCGAGGCTGAATTAATTTTTGCAACGCATCAGGGATGTGACGCCCACAGGAGAGAATAGCAAAGATTTTTAAAATTAATACAAGAGAACATACTTGCATTTACACAAGTAAATAGAGATATGCCATCTTCGGTCGAGCTGGATATCTTTATAGTTTAATATTATATTTTTGTGTAAATTTATATACCTTCTTTCCACTCAAACTGCGCGCCGATTATTTGTCGGTCTTGAAACACTTTTCGTTGGAACAGTAAATTCGACATATTTAAATTGTAAAGTTGCGAACCTGAGAGTGATATTTTTCGTAATAAATTCTTTACAGTGATTTAAAGGATACTTATTAGCATCAAAAAGTTAAATCGATTATTTAAGTATGTTGAATTTACTGTTTCAAAGAAAAACTGTATTTTAGGACAAATAATCGGTGCGTAGTTTGATTGAAAAAAAAAAAGTATATAAATTTACACAAAAATATAATTAAGCTGCAAAAATCCAGTTTGACCGAAGATGACATATCTCTATTTACTTGTGAAAATTACTTGTCAGTCAAAGTTTTACTTGTTATTGATACTTTCACGCGCGCGTTTATTTAGATTTTTTAGAAACGAGGTCAGAAGATGAATCAAAAGACATTTGCTTGACATTTAGGAAATAATTTATTATCAATGTTAATTGATTAACGGGTATATAATGTGTTATTCGGGATTAAATACCAACATTGAAAATCATTGCAGTAAATATTTTACATTAAAAATTGCTTCATCGGAGACTCCAGTAAAGTCAATTTCAATTTAATAACCGATTTATTATAATTTCTAGATACAACAAAAGCTGTATTATTTTCCTGTCTAACTACGCGCTTTTGTTTTATTTCTGCTCAACTAAATGTCATAAAATCTAGAACTCCGTAACTCTCACGAAGCTTAAATCGCCGCGTGCCGTGTTTTGACTTTTCCGCGACATAGGCCGGTATTCATAGTCGGATCTTATATTTAAGATCGTCTTAAGTCTGGTCAAAGGCAGTCTTAAGACTCCATCCAGCCAATGAAATGCAGTCATTTCATTTATTGTGCATCTTAAGCATCTTAAGACATTACTTAAGATAGTATTGAAATAAGATCCGACTATGAATGCCATAGACATAGAGCAGTCGATCGGCATGTATTCGATTGCAATTAGCAGCATCATCCAGCTAATTTTACGTGCTCCGGGTGTATCCTGTTCGAAACTAGCTGTTCGAAACCACAGAGGAAAATTGTCTCTAACGCATCTCTCTGCTAGAGTGAACTTCGTAAGCGTTTATTAACACGAACATACGACTGGGAGGCAAAACTTAATAATGCGGGTCGCGCGTGAAGATCGCGAAACTGTTTCACGTCCCCCTTGTGTCCTCATTTACCTCCGAAACGTCCGTCCTCGTCGCTAGATCGATGAAATTCCGGTAGGGAAAGTGTGAATTTTAAAGGAGGAAATATAAATTTCTGGATTATTCGTAATCCGGCATTATCATTATACTAAATTGCGAGTTTACTCGTTCTCGCACAATGTACAGTGCATAATGTTGTATATTGGCGATTTTCAAGGGAATGCTAAAACCTTACGAGACCATTTTTTACTTTTCTGCTTGGAGAGATTCTAAATAAAAGGACGTTTAATTAAGGAATGGGAAGTACTACCAGAAGCTCTTTTCTCTTTTTCTTTTCTTCTTACTCTAAACGAAATTGGTTATTGATTATTTTTATCGGCTAGCTCAGATGGTTTGTAACGATTCGAAGTAGCAAATTGCACCGGGATTGAATGCTTTTCTCTAATAATGAGTAACACACCACTTGTTACTCAGTTTTATGACAAACATCCTACTTTCTTCTTTCTTTCAACATGATAGAAAGCTCATGATGTATAATAGGACTATGGTGAACTGACGAAGATAATTGAGTATAATATAGGAAACAAAAAGAAACTATACCTGGGAGGCTTTGCCGGCGGCTCCGTGTGACTGTTACATTCCGAATCGGAGAGAGCGGTTTTTCTCAGGGTGGTGATAATTCGAGGTGGCTTCGGAGGTCCCTGGATTCCCCTTAGTCTCATGGTTGCTGAATTTTGTTGTCGTATCGTTTGTTCTTCTTTTCGCGCAACGCCGATGTATCGAGGCTCGGCTGTTGCGACGCTCGGCTGCGACAATCGCTTGAAATCCTCGTCAGCTTGCGTCCTGCTCGGTAGCTGCGGGTTCGAGTGTTGCCTTTGCAGGAGCACCCTTCCCGGAGGTGTTCGTCCGTACATATCTTCGCGAAGACGCTCATTTGGTTGCGAAGTTACGTCGGGCTGAGAGCGACCGGTATTCGAAGGATGCCTATTTAAAACGAGTTGGTAATGTCTCAGAATGAGAAAGGGACCTTGCGCAAAATAGGGAAAATTATTTATAAGTATAATTGAAATTAATTTCTTAGGTCTCTGACGAACATTTGGAACCGAACGACTAAATCGTGAGAACATCCGCCCTCAAATGTCATATCTCTCTTAAAACTTTTTGGTTTGTAATAAAAAACTATTGTGCAGAATTTATAAGACTGTTTCCATTCTTATAATTCACGCTTACGATACACTTAAGAAGAAATTAAATCTTTTTTATCTCAAAATTTATATTCAACCTCGCGAGTCAAGAAATAATAAGTATGAAGGCAACAAATATGAAGAATATAGGTTGTATAAATTACGAGAAGTTAAATTGCAAATAAAATTGATTGGCACAAGTAAATAGAGAAGTGCCTTTTCGATTGGGCTGGATCTTTGTAGCTTAATAATAAAAATTAATTGGTCTTTCTGGCGCGGGTAAGTTTGCTAATGATATCCTGCACGTACCTGTTTATCGATGACGATCCGTAAACGTCGTCGTCGTCACAGATCGCGTGGGTTTTCGCCGACAGTCCATTGACTCGCACATCCTGGGAGCTCAGGAAGGGCTTAACCGGCAGGGCATATATCGGGTCGTTGTAAACATTCCCGTCGGGATTACCGTCGGCCATCGCGCTCATCGCCGTCGGCAGATTGCCGCTACTCCTGGTGTGTTGAAGCCTCGTGTAAACCGGTTGCGAATACGTCCTCGAGTGATGATGAATCCGACGTGCTGTCGCTGGTCCTATCGATCGGCTGCCGCTTTGGATATCCAGCTGCGATTGAAAGTGCGCTCTGCAGGCACTGAGGGCGGTCTCCCGATGTTGTTGCTGCTGCTGCTGCTGTTGCTGTTGCTGCTGCTGCGAGTCGCACAAGCTCGTTAGATTGGGATGCGACTGGGAATTGCGCGATTGTGCTCTGAAATGCGCCCCTTTGGCGTGCTGGTAATTGTAATGATGACCACCATAATCCTGCTGACCCTTTGGTAGCTGCTGTGTGTGATCCTGTTGCTGGTGAAGCGAGCGAAATTGATTGGCTGGACGCTGAACATGATTATGTTGTTGCTGTTGCTGCCGTTGTTGGACAGTTAACTGATTTGACAAATGTTGCCCGATATGAGCCTGATATTGAAAAGTTGGCGGTTGACCATTCATAGCTTGGACATAATCCTGCTGCTGTCGTTGTGGGAGACTGTAGATCTTCTGCTGGTTTAATTGTTCGATCATGTTTCGTGTAGGGCACAGGACATTCAGCTGATAGTGAACTGCTCGTTTCCGCGCGGCATATTGCGGCGACTTCACAACCTCTCGATACATCTCCATCACTATGTGCGTGAAGGGCCTTGCTTGTAGACGCGTCCGGCAATATTCGGATATTACCTGCAAAGCGAGAATTTATGATACTGTAATATTGTCGTGTCGTATATTAATGTCGTGAGTAGCTTTTATTGATATTTGATAGCGATAGGAAAGGATCCGCAATAGAAGCGGAAATTGCGCGAGTTATAGTCCTATATATGATTAACGTTGTAAAATATAAATACATATTTTGATTAAATAATTCATAAAAAATTCAGAATTCAAGATTTCAGAATTTAATACAATTTTTGAAATGTCAATGATTAGAATAAGTATAATTAGCTTTATCTTGTGAAGGTAGAATTACATTAGCGTGGTATATTTATGTATATATATCGGATAAACGTTCATGTATAAAGAAAGTTCGCAGTAATCATCGCAGACATAATATGATCGCGTAGATGCGTTTATCGTGCTACCCAGACCCAGCGCGCCGATTATCTAGTTTCGAAACTTTCGCATCGTGCAGCAGATGAACTATTAGCTTAAGAGGACAATAGTTGTTGCCGGAATTCTATAGATCCTACTAAGCTAAGATCCTCGAGGAGAAGTGCCAGTACCTATTAACGCGTCATTGTGTTCCCTGTGATGAATGCGAAACTTGACGCACAGTCAAACATTTAATAATATTATTCTCTTTTCACAAAGTTTTTCTAATGAATCATTGTCGAAAACATCTATTTGTACGGTTAATTAGAATGTCACTTTTGGATTTATTCATCGTGACGCTAGCTTTCAGCTTTATTGCTCACGATCAACTGGGATAGTTCTAATTAACTTTAATTGGATGATATACGCGTTTGTAGCTTTTCGTTGCCCAAGTATTTCTTCTTTCGATTTTTAGAATAGATAAAAATAGGAAATTTTAGGCTGATAAAGAAACTAATCTTATGCATTGCTTAATGAATAGGAAGTTAATTCTAGTATTAAACGGAGTGTTATAAATAATGTGATTTAATGATAAAATTGCCAATAGTTATAAGAATTGAATTCAAATAAATATATTAATCAGTTAGAAAATTTAATGCAGAAATGTTCTAAAACTAAACGTAATAAATAGGACAGCCTTTCATTCAACTATGGTACAAAGTTTCTCGACACACAAAAGCAATTGGACAGATCTGAAGTTGATATTACACTGGCCGTTTTATTACACTGGGATATTAAGGAATAAGCGATGTGCGGGAAGAGTAATAGACGTGTAGACTATTATTCTTAACAAATAACGGCAAATCGCTTTGCTGGTTAGCTCAGTTCGTGCCACGATTGGCATCCACCGGCTGCGAAGTCAGTAGGGCACTCGTCTTAACCCCGGTGTGTTCAGCCACAGGCTTGCTTTATCCGCGCGGATAGATACGGCTAGGCAAAGTAGGTACTCGAGCGGATAATTTATTGGCCGCCGAGGATTCCTCCTAGAAACTGCGCGGTTCCGCATTACGCCGCATGCCGTGTGCTCTCGTCCTTCCGCCTCTCCGCCGACCGATTTCATCAATTTCGGGGGTTATCGGAGTTGCAGAATTATCGCGACCCGAGATGGACGACTTATTACAGCCGCCCGCCTCGTTCTTTGTGCGCGATAACGGCCGCCGCGGTTTTGAGATTGCCGGCCGTTAATCATCGTGCTTGGCGAAATTATCGTAGGTATATGTGAGCCACCACCCTCGTATGCAATTTCACGCCTGGGATCGCTGCTCATCATGCCCGTTCGAGGTGCGCTAAACCCCTGGAAGATCCACGGAATTGTACGCGAACCGGTTTGCGAATTTATTTCTTGTAATGTCGCAGTCGCTTAATGATGTCCCCTGCCTGCATAAAGTAATCTCTTGAGAGCAAGATTTGGACCCGTGACTTGGTTCGCGCAGATTTATCGATAGTTTCATTGCGCTTGCAATGGACTTTGTTTTAATCTTCGCTCTAACTCTTGCATTCAATATATCGTTATTCATTGGAATTGTTATAAAATCTGAGCGCATGTTCTACGTAAATTTTTCGACTGATTTCTGGGGCTGATATGCTGAAAGTCGAGCAATATTACGATCTTTCTCGCACGAAAGTTCTTATTTACAAATTGAATATAAGAAATTTCTTTTCTTTCTTTCTCACTCCAAGTTTCCTAAGGAAGTAAGGAACAGAAGTTGGTTCTCTCCTTTATCTCAAGTTTATACGCATTCCAAGACTAGAATTGGAAAATTTCGAAAGCATTGCGTAGCGCTCGCGTGCTCCGCGTTCGTGCGGAAATACGCGAAGCGCTGCATCCTGTGTTGCAACGTGCGACCGCATCTTCTATCCTCTATCACGCTATCTGTTCGCCCTAATATTTACACGTGAGAGAAGTCTGCATCACACGTATCTCCCGTCTGTTTGCTGTCCGATCAAAATAATTTAATCATGCGCGGAGGCGTCGCGCGAGTCCATCGCCCACGATTAAATTTCATCTTGCCATTTGCATCTGTATAATGTTCGTTGAAAATCCGATGAACAGGTAGAAATCGCACGTGTGCATTAAACTCCCCTCGTTAAATCCCCTCGGCGTGAAACTGAAATCGAAAATTTTCGCATCGACATATCGCGTCGACATCTGAAAAATACATTTTAATTCTAATATGCGAGTAAGAGAAACACGAGTTTCAATTAATATTAATCTTATTTTGTTTATTACACGGATAGACTATGCAAACAATCAACAGGAATTAATTCGTTGCAATATATAATGATTGTACAATATATTTACATTCTATAGGTATACAAAATTTGTTTACTCAAATTATAATAGATATACTTATATAAAACAACACGCGTGTTGGAAATACCATTGGTTTTAAATTAATATAATTGTAGAAAGATAAATATATTTTTTGTTGAAATGTCATGCATCGAGCATGCGATGTTAAATGACACATGTTTTGTAACAATGTGAAGTATTTTCCATCACATATATCATTTTCATTATCTTTTTTACGTCATCCTTCAAACGTGTTATACCACAACTCATCGAGCTATTATATGCGGTTGACGGTTGTCGGAGCGTATATTCATTCTATTGATTTTCAGTTCGTATTAAGACTCTTACTATATACAACACATATGTATACCTGTATAAAGACATAATAATAAGATATCTTATATACATGTTATTCCACATTTCTTCGCTGTGACAAATTCTTTTGCGAATTAAAAGTTTCTTGTTCGTTGAAAGGAAGAGAGCGGAATGCAATTTAATTAGACGCGATTTACACAACTTTTTAATTGTAGACATTAAATATCTTAGCAAAGGAGACTTAAATTAATATTTCATTAAAACAAAGTTTTAAACAGTATTATACTTGCAGCAGTTGTAAATTGGGTCCACGTTTATTATTTATCTCAACGTTATCTCGACGCACGTAACTTAGCTACGGATATTTTTTTGCTTCGCACAGTTAATTAAATTTCACAATACAGCATTCGATCAGATAAAATATTGTTTCTGACTCACTCATTCTTCGAGTGTCATTTAAAGGTACGTATATTCTGCTCCGTTATAACACGACATCTCACGTCGCTATTTCTTGTCATGCAAATCATCGGCATCTGCTTGCACCTCGAATGTCGTCTCGACGCGACGTACAAATGCTGCACGCGCAGCGTACTCGCCCTGCCCGTGATAGTTGATTCAATTAAAGCGAGCTTTCATGCAAGCCGACGGTGGACACCCGACTCCGAGGGCCGCACGGTGTCGCGTGGCTATGATTAAGTCTATGTGGTCTATCGATTAATCCTGTATGAACATTATCGAAGTTAGACAAGCTGTGTGTAGCTAACGTCGAAATTATCGGAAAAAAATCCGTAATATTGATTATTCAGTTCGATTTTCTCATTGAATTGAATTCCTAAGCGATAAATTTACCGAAGGGACAATAAGAAGTAAGCAAGAACATAGTCGCGTGATATTACAGAAAAATGTGTGTAGTGCTCAATACATTTTTCATATTTCTAACGATGATAATATTTGTTTACAGTCTTTCTTTCTGCTTTCTGAGAATCGTAATTTAGATGATTATTGTACAAAACGGAAGTCATGAATAAAATGCATAAGCATGATGGTCTACATAAAATACTTGGCTCTTGCGATTATGATCTACATCAGAACATGGATACATGTCTATGCAGATACATGAACTTTAGACATGGAGAGACTGGACGGACACGTATACACGTTTGCTGTAACATCCAGTCGCAGTTACAAGTTAAGGATCGAGTTACTTTGACACGTTACGTCTCGAAATTTCATCGTCACGGTAGTGTCGCGTGTTGTTAGCGACAAATTGCTTTATTATTCTCACTGTAAAGACGACCTGGCCTTTCTTGGCGCGCGCTATGTATTCCTCATGTGTTTGTGCCCAATTCCAGTCTGACGCAGCTGCTCGCATGGATACGTTCGCGACGTTGAATTACTCACCATTCGTAATCGTGATGTGAAAATTAATTTTGCTATGTGCTGCTGTACATGGGATTGGGATTAGATATTGTTAATCTGCGGGTTGTCAAGATCCAAGTCGCAGCGATATACGTTGAATAATGTATCTATTATCCATGATCATAATTATCTATAGAGACGACTTCTTTGATGTAGGTATATTTATTAAGACGTCTAATTTAATTCAGCGATATAGAACCTTACCATTTATTTGAATTTTATATTATTTATTAATTTTAAAATGTACTTTTCGCGACCATTAATGCAAATGTCTGATTTTTTATCGTGAAAAAAATATTTTTTTAAAAATAATATGAGATATATATATATAAATAAATAGTAAAACATGATGAAACAAGAAGGATTAAAATGTACATTATTGAATATATCGTCTGCGTCGTTTTGATGATGAACGTTACGTTTATCGAACTCCAGACATATCGAACAACCAGCCGAATGATGAAACACGAGAACCGAAAACTGTTTTGAGAAAGATACGTGAAAATGATGCGTTGTTACGGCGCGCAGAGTGAAATATCGAACACTGAAGAGTCACTCTAAGCGATACTCGCTGATTTATTTCGGACCGTCGATAGTGCACACACAATGAACTTCGGAATTTCGAGCTATCTGACCGTACCCCACGGCAAAATCGGTAGTCTCGGCCTTTTATTAATAGATTGTACAACGCTCTGCACAATGCTCGCCAGTTATGTAACGTGAAGCTTGTGTGAGTGCGCGTGAGTGTTCGTACTGATGATGAATGAATGAATGAATAACGTGTAACAGTCTTTTGAAGAGTACACGCAAAATTGAATATATTTGTAAATAAAAATTATATTGATAAATTTTGAGAAAATTGATGGAAATTGGCAGAGATTGACGGAAATGTAACGGGGATAAGAGACTTTTAGGATGGAAATCTGGATAGAAGAATTTCATTAAAACTTAAGAACTTACGTCGAGCAAATTCATCAAGGAGGCACGTCTGCGAGGATCAGGCTCCGTCATGGCGGCCAACACTGATTGCAAAGCGGAAGAGGGCGAAACGGAAACGGTCCCCGTTAATGCCGTTGCTCTGGGAGTCGTGTCTAATAATGCCCTGCCTAAGGAATACATCCACATCTGGAATCAAAATGAGATTAATCTTTATTAAGCACATTAAACATAAAGTATGATTAATAGTAGGAGTATGTTAAGCGTCGATTTAAAAATGCAATAATAGCATTAAATATATCATATAATACATAATACTTTTACTGAGAATTTTCAGGCTTTAAAAGTAGAGAAATAGTATTTCTGTTGAGCTCGCGATAAATTTTCTTGCCTAAGTGCTGTCACTAGCGTTAGACTGATAAATAATGCTACCATCTGGAAGAAAGGTACAGCACTCTCGGGAACAACTCTTATATCAGATAAACTGTGCATGTCGAAGAATACATCAATTTCGAACGCAGAGACTGCTTCTATCTAAAGCGGATGCAATAATCGGATTTTTCTTATTTCCGCGGGAGAACATGTATATACATACGCATCTAAACATGTCTAGGAAGATTATGTAGATTCGAGGAAGTATTAGTTATCGACATTTTTATTCGCTGAAAAAACAATGCTGTCCGATACTTTCATCGATAGTACTAGAAAATGTCGACTATGTAGACTTCATCCCTTTGATACTTGAAAAATAAGCATCGATGTTATTCGATACTTCCGTTGCTTGAAAAGAATAAATAATACAACGTCAGTATGAATAATTTCTTCTGTTATTTTTAATTACTTTTGCATTTTATTTTATTTAGCGGTTTACGATTCTTTGTCAACATTTATAATTAAACGTCAGAAAAAACGAGATTTTTGTGAATCTTCCCGTTATATTGACTCCGTGGCTTCTTCATTTATTTACGCGGAAGGGAAGCAACGATGTTGCACATACAACTATTTATAATATAGCACCTGTGCTCTCACCGTGTCACAGAGATCATTCTAACAACTCGCTTGTGCACTGTGTCACGCGGTGAAAAATGTAAGAGCGACAACCGCCGGAAAGGCGAGTGCTTTTTCGCGCAAGTTTTACGTCGCCCAGGTAATCGTCGTTGTATACCGTGGTGCTGCAGCCATCACCGGCGAGAGTTTTGTATTCTCCGGAAAAGTGGAGTCGTGACGTGAATGTCAAGATGCATAGGACTCTGTTATCAATGATGAATTTACGACATTTCAGGTCAAAAGCATAATTCAAGCGAAAAATATCTTTAGAGGCTAATTCTTCGACAAATTTTGATTGAAATATTTATAAAAATACCCCGTGCATGCTAGTGTTTTAGTAGAAAATTAAAAGTTACACAAAAAGAAAGTAATTTTCATAATGTTTAATTGCGTAATAATAAAATTGTATAATATACATATATGTAAATACCTCCAATTATGATTTAAAATTTTTTATTAACATTTTATATTGCCATGAGCAGTGCTGCAGTGTAGACTATAAAATAGCCACACTTTAAGTTCATGCACGATCTAAAGTCATATAGAATTGGAACAAATTACAGGAAAGTTCCATAAATTACTATTACTCATTTTTTTCTTTTTATTATATTATAGAAACACACAGCTTTTGTAAGAAAACAACACTTTCTTTCGTTTTCTTCTTTCTTTTTGACTACGATGCCTAAGTAATCGCCTTTCATAGTCTCTCTCATTATAGAAGTCTTTCATTATCGCCTTTATGTTAAAGGAGTAATACTAAATTTTACTAACGAAGTGATAATTATTTTTAACTTAGGAATGCAGCAAAATTTATCATACTTTTTGCTGCGTGTAGTGAAGCTTCTCATTTTTTCCTTTGCTAAAATCCTGTTGCTACGAATCGGAATTTATTTTTCGATACGCTTTAAAGTATCGTTAATGGAGATGCACCAATACTTTATTTGATTGAAACTGAATATTCCATCTTGACGTTGGTTTACGATACAGACCAGATGCAGAAAACAGATTGAAATACTAGATCCTAACAAATTTTATTGAAAGAACTTTTGCATTTTGCATTTAATCGATACCGTGCTTTCGAGATAATTAATATACTAGCTTGTATCGTAATTTCGCGTGAAAAGAGATACATTTCTTGTTAAAACTTATTTTCTCATTTCTATTTTCAAATCATGGATTTTTAGAGTAATAAAATGTAAAACGCGGAAGTTAACGATTTTTTTAGTATTGAATTGCTCCTCTCCATTTTTGTTTTTATTCGCGTTATAACTTCCATCGTTCCATCAATGTTTATTTAAACTATCATGTTATTTCTTTTTGAACATTGATGTTTTTGTAAAGCGGAAGTTATCTAAGTTTTCACGATTTTTCACAACAGATATTTCTAACCATAAAATATTGAATCGTAAAAGCATATCTTCTATCTTTTGTTCTCTTCTTACCACAGGGCTTTATTCACTTCTGTCATATAACTCTATATAAGTATTATATTCACTATCGTAAACGTCGCGAGAGTTTTATTTCTATGCTATTTCGAATAGTTACGAACGTTGCGCAAACGTAAATTACGTACATACGCGTCTCTTCGCGTGCTTAACGAGCGATACGGATGCAGCAGGGTGCATCAAGATTGCGCGCTCTGCGAGGCCTTATCTCTTCGTTAGTGGCAGGGGGTGAGATTAAGAGAGGCTTTGGAATTTGGTGATATAAAAGAACGATACGCCAAAGTTTATTTATCGTGCGCGTCGTTTGTTCTTCCTTTAATCTGCAGGAGATAAATACCGGTCCGTGTTGAAACAACGAGGCTCCGTCCGGCCGTCAACGAGAGGAAGGATGGTAAAGGGGAATGAAAGGGATCGCCGAGGGTGGAGGGTAGTAGAGAGAGCGAGAAAATCCAACGGACGCGCTTGAAAAAATGTGAGAGAGGCCATAGAAAACGGCGCTAGGATTTTGCTAAAAGTACACAAAAACCGGCTTCAGTCTCTGTTGCATCTCTCTTCGTTCTTCGAGTTCTTCGAACGGTCGGGCCTCGCGCGGCGGCGGCGCGGCGGCCCCGTTAAAAATTCACCCGGCGCTGAAACGCGGAAGTCGAGCAAATAAAAAGTCGTCGAGCCGTCAAAGGATGACTATGGCGGCTTAATCCTCTTCGCGCTGAAAGGATTTTAATAGAACGCGTTAATAATTCTCCGCGCGCGGATGCTCTTTTAATTATACTATCGGCCTCGCCCTTCCGTAAATACCACTATCATTTATACACGCGTTCGCGTATAATTGAACGATTGGAGAAATGGAGATGTTCCTGTTTGATAAACGTGTTTTGTCACGTCGTTTCTTGGTCCTCATATCTACGGTATTTCGCGACGCGCAATTATTCGACTCTGTTTCGGATGTTTACCTCTGTCAGTATATAATATCGCATTATCGTGATTGAACATTCGAAAGCTCAAACATTTCATAAATCGGGATAATAATATGCATCGTAGGCAGATTGATTGGAAAGAGAGGCAATTCGTAAAAATAGCAAAGGAAATTAATACAAGATGCGTCGTTCAAAATTTCAGCTACAATATTTATAATTAGCCTTAGAGTAAGTTACACACTTACTTATTGTTAGTAAGTGTGTAACAAACATCGGAACGCCCACTTTAAAGTCTCTCGAATAACGGACGTCGGTCAGAGCGCAATTCGTTATTGAATTAATGGCGCGTCATTAAGTACTGTGCTGAGTGTGACGTACTTTTTCCGAATCCGTGTCCGAATATACGCGGCCGGGTCGATACTCTGGCGGCAGGTACGCCCGAGCAGTTTCCGGCGGTGCGAGCTGCAGCAAAACCCTACCACGTGGTGTCAGTTCCAGCGTATGCGGAGTCACCACTGGTCCTGCTCTCGAACCACCCACCACGCCTCCATCTAGAACAAATATTAATGGAAAATGTAAGGTTGTCGTCAGAACCACAAACTTATTTCTATAATATCCGTATAACGTAGTAAAAAAATTAGCAACAATATCCCTAAGTCGAGAATGGTTGCTAAAAGTATTTCTCTGAAATAATCGTAATTTATCATATTTTTTTTAGCAATTATAAATAATTTGTAAAGAGCAAAGGCAAATTACTTTTTGAAAGGCATGAATTACGTTTAAATAAATTGTACGTATATTCGTTTTCATTCATAAGGTGCTTTCAAAAATATGAAAATTTAATTTTGTATGGATAAAATCCGAGTAAAATCTCTATACGATACGGCATAAAAAACGAAGTCTTTCAGACAGCTTTTCGTGCAAAAATTCTCTTCATTTATTTTAATCGTATGAGGTATTCATAATTATAGAAACATATTTCTTCTTTAGAGATACCAGTCTGGTATGCTTTGACTCACCGAGCATGACTGTAATATGTTGTATAATTGCGATTTGTCGCTGGAAGCTGCAATCGGCTATACACGTGCCAAACTACTTACGGAGAGGGATTAGGGTTATAATTAATTCTTCGACTAGTTATAGCCTACGGAGCGGCTGACAAGCTTAAAGGCAGACGGAAGTTGGGGTCGCAGGTGCGCACGAGGGGATCCTCACTCGACAAGGGGATTTTCCGCAAATTGCCCGGTTTATTTACCGTGATCGCGCGCCCTCGCCAATTCGGATCATTTATTATCGTTTTTAACGCGTTGCGGACTTCTTTTCAACGTTCGCTGTTTTCTCGAACTGTTTTTCTGAAATCCTATTCTCAGAAATTGTGTTAAACGTTTGAAACATGATTGAGGGGGAATCACGTCGAGATCGAGAAAGATTGAGGAAACCGCAAATGAATTCGACCTCTTCTCCTCCTGCAAATCGCATTTTCTGCAAACTCGTAATCGTGTTTCCATTCGTGTTTTTATTTTTACGATCGTCTCGATCTGCGCTTCCAATTGCTTCAATATCGGCTTAGATCGTCGATTTCTCTAACATCTGTGCGAAATGACGGAGATCGAGTTTTGCCGCAATTTCTGTATTAAATGGATGTATAATTAGAACTTTCAAGTATTACTCCACAGCTATTTTGTAAGAACATCAGCATCATTTCATTCTGTTGTCTTAATAACGTCACATTTTCCATGCGGACGTCACTTTTGTTTAATGGCAAACAGCCTGGTCTGAAATGTTAGACCATCCATTATACTGCTCCCGTTATAAATCCCGTATAATTCGCCATTGGGGTGCTAATTCTGCGCGTGTCACGGACATTAACAGCCTAATGGTGGGCTAAAGCGCCTTGACACGGGAGAATATTCTCCCGCGAGTACTCCCTGGTAATTTAGGTAAGCGCTCTAACCGACAAATTCTTCCTCTTCCGCCGTATCCCCGTAACCGCCGTAAGGAAATTAGCGCAGACTGCCAGAATCGACACGTTAAACGTTTAATACTGAGCACGCTCGATTAACTTGAATTAATATGCGTGCCTTTATGCTTAAATCATCGTCGTTCTATTTTATGTGTAGAAACAAGGGTCTATATATATCCGTGTATAAAATGTTTCGAACCAACGCACGTTACTACGTGACAATGTGTAACGTTTTCGTATCGTCGTTTTTTAAATCGCAGTTTCGTTCAGCGAATACGAGACGCGATTTCTAATTCTGCCAGTAGTCAATCTCCGCGAACGATCGGACAGGTTTCCGTGTAAATTAGAAAGCAGAGACGCATCGGACGGGACGCTCCCAGCGATAAACTATTTCCGTTCTCCGAAGATTTAAGCTCTAAGGAAATTAGGTGGGTCTGAACGGATCGACGTGTTCCCTGATAAATCTCGACTAATCTCTAGATGGAGAGAGACGACTCGCGCAATCACATCGGCTGATCATTAGCGGAACATTTCCATGTCACTTCAATCCGCGCACATTCCTGGAGATGCGTTTAAAATTGAATTACGTGAAAAAATAAACATTACACACATTATATGTTTTTCAAGAAAATTCGAACGCAAACGGAATCTAATTGGAGCCACCGCGTTCTTGCAAGTTTAGTTTGGTTGTTTTTGAAAATATCAATTTGCATAATAAACACGTTAATTATCGATGTCATTTGCATTTCGTTGGTGGGAAGAAATACACTGGATAAACTGTACAACGGTATCGAGCGTTTGCGTCATATATCACTGTCTGTTTTTGTTACCGTCAATGTTATTTCGCCCTATGTGTTGCACTAGTAGTCAATCTCTGTAAACGATCGGACTCGTTTAGACGGCGGAATCCGATCGCCGACAGAGGTGCGATTTCCTGCTCTATATGGGACGCAAGTCCTCGAAACTAATGTCACGACAATCTACTTGCTGTAGGTATGCAGCATGTGCAACAAAACACAAACTCGCTATTTGCAGGACATTCTATTTGGCAAAAGTCGATGAAATTCTCTCGACACAATAAACGTTTATTGTTCGCGAGATTTAATATAGGTAAAACTGTTATTTATATATAAAAATTTTACGTAGGAAGGGAAAAAAATGTAGAATAAATATGAGCCATTGATCTATTTATAAATATACCTTTTTTTATTTTTTATTTTATTTTAAAATAATACTCTTACATAACAATTCTTTACATTCTTGCACATGTTAAAAATTTGCAATATTGATAGTTCTCATGAATTAATAGTAAAAGCCATTAAAATATATTAATAAGCAGTGGTATACATATACTGGATGCATCATAGTTTTATGTTTCTCCTTGTTTATTGAAGTATGCCGAAGATGCAAGTGAGTCTTTCAAGTGCAATTAACGCATAACATTAATTACGGTCGGTAAATTGTTGTAACTGCTTTACTAATATGAGGTGAATTTTCGTTAGTGCATATATACAACCATAAACGTGTTTACGAGGTTTTCATACATGATTGATGATCCGTGCGTATATACTTCAAACATTAGGTCGCTCTTTCTACATCCCATCATATCTCTCGTGTTTCCTCCACGCCGCGAAAGGTCAAAGCAGATTCCGCGTTACATCGCATTGTGTCTGTCTTCCATCGATCTTCGTTCAGGCAATAATGCGTTATGGGTACCTAATAGCATGGGTCCCTTCAAATTTTTTTCAAAAATGGAAATGTCTATAAATGTATATATATATTTTTCTTCAAGATTTTAGGATAGGCAACTTAAATATTCACGTGAATAAATTTAACATTTCTAATAGTCCATACTAAATAAAAAGAAAATAAATATATAAAATAAATAATCCGTTAATATATTTAGTCCTGACTTGAAATGTTTTATTTTGTTTTAGAGTCCACTATACGACGTATTTTCTCTGGCAAAAATCTTTAAATACAATCCAAGTTTAACTTTAAAATTAGACATAATTAATGAGATTAAATTTGATGATATATCGTGAAAAATTTATTTTAGATCATTCTTTTTATGTTTAAAATAATTCTTTTTGATCTCCCTCGGGGATTGCAATGAGATGTCCGGCGGAAGAAAGAGACACATTCGTGTTGTTGAATTAAATAGAGATTTGGTTGTGATTCCGGGAAGTAGGTTTCCCAAGAACTGATGACATTCATTATCTTGAACTCCTATCGACACCCTGCATTGAGAGCGTTCGAAGATTGTTTTAGAGATTCATGAAGCACCGCAATGTTCACCTATTTTCTAACCGCGTTGGCGGATTCCAGGACGGTGTCCCGTTCGCGTGGGCGTGACGTAGGCGTGCGTATGTGTGTGGGCAGCATGGAGGATGAGGATGTATTCTTGCTTACACGTATGGATATACGTGTACACATATACATATACATATGTGCGTATTTCGACATTGATGAATAGTCTCCTAGAGCCCTTCGTTTCTGTCTGTCCTATAAACACTGACCGTTCGAAATCTACTCTCTACAACCCTTCTGGGCTTCGCTTCTCTCCTCTCGCCTCTATTTAGTGCCTCCTGTATCTGTTGAGTAATTCGATGAGTGACCGTTTTGGCGGGGAAAAATCGCGTTGCGAAATGAGGAAATGCGCCGCGCGAGCGGAGGAAGATTTTTCAGGTCGTGAAAATTAACAGCTGATGAAAATAACTCGAGTAAAATATTGTCGACAAGTCGACAAGTATATGTATAAGTATAATTGAATTTTACGGAGTAATCTGTAAAATAATAAATAAAATTATAAATAAAGCTATCTATAAAATATTACGCGTGATTCGTTCTAAGAAAAGTTTAACGGTACTTTGAAACATATTTAATTCTAGCAAAATCACCTTTTACAGAAAAATATCTCGGTGCGTAGAGAAAGCTTCGAGCTTTAGATACATCTCTCGCAAAAGAAAAAAATGTGAAAGCCGCGGAAAATGTCGACTCGATTCGCCTTTGCGGTCTACGATTTACGATACGAGTTCCCTGCGGATCAGAGCCGGCGTTATTGGCGCGAGCATTTTAAAAAGGAGCCTGATACTGACGCGTCTCTTTCCACTTGAGAGTGCGGAAGAGAAATATGTTCCACCTGGCTCTTACTTGCAGCGTGGCTTGTCGCGAGAGCTATATATTAGCATAATCTGGTATTAGCATAATCAAAAATTTGTATGCTTTAAAGGTAAAATTTGTAGTCTTAAAGTTTCATTTTTAATTTTATCATCAAACCCTCAAATCTATCACATATAATGTATAATCTTTTTTTTTTTAATTAAAATGTTGGATATACTTAAAATAGCGCAAAGCAATTCTAACATTTTTTTGTAAAGAATATACATATATATATAGTGGAGATATTTTTATTGTAGTTTATTTATCATGTCTTTTTTTAAATATAAAGTTATACTTATATTTTTCTTTATACAAAATTATAATATTGCTTTCAAAGCAAAACACTAGTCTTTATGATCAGCATATTTTCATGACCGCTACTGGACCGTAGCTCTAACGTTATTAAAATTTAGGTCAACCGCGGGATATCGAGAAATCACCGTGCAAAACGTACGTGTCGCGCGCGAGACTCAACATGCAAAGCTAACGCGCGACGGTAATACTATATAGAGCGTCAGTTTTCACGTGGCTGGAATTTCATTTTATAAGAGAGAACGTGGAAATTACTGAAATTCCACGACTTTCGCATAACTTTTCGCTACAGTAGGCGCGACGATTTACACGAAGATGCACATCTCATTGTAACAAACGCATTGATTGCGGCCTATACATATACGCATCGAATAGCAGGACAGACAATTGATACTATTTGTTGCAAAAATTGATTCTTTTTAGTACTCGATTGTTAGGCGAGAAGAGTGCAAAATCGTTACGTTCGGCTACCGCTTTTTGTTATGGATTTGAAAGCTTCGTTTGAATGTTTTTCACTTGCAGCTGTTCGTTGCATTGGTTGGCCGAACAAAGTTTTGCAGGACTTAACTGTGGTTGCATTAGCTATGCTACTAGTCCTACATTGAAACAAACACACATTTGCGAGCGTCTGTACCTTTAATGGCAATCCTCTGTTTCGCGGGTGAAATAGGCACTGTTTTGAATAAAGGAAAAAGCGATCAGAGGCACAGTGGTATAACGCGTGGTACACCGATTACATTTCTTGGAGATCCGGCGCTTTTTTCGACAACGAAAAGTTTGCATTGATTGACGTAACAACATTTGTATTCCGTGGAATACTAATAAATGCTAATAAATGCTGCTAAGATTAGTATAATTTTACACAAAAAGTATAATATGAATTATATCTAATAAAGTTTATGTTTAAAAAAGAAAATACATTCTTTTTTCTAGACTAAATTTTACATTTAGATTAAGTTTTACTACTACATTTTTTGGGGTGATATTGATAAGAGACGATGATATCAAGCACAAAACATGGAAGTGAGTCACATCTTTATTTTGATTGTGATTCATTGCGATCGTTAAAATACTGAAGTTAAAAACTTCGAATTTTCTTAGAAGACGAACAAGTTGAAATGTTGTTTACTCAAGAATGCTCGGAAAAGTAAGGATCTTTCAATGTACACGGAAAACAACGTCCGGAAACGAGAGATGTCCGGAAGGCGAATTAGTGTGTTGGCAGTTGCTGAATTATATTAGTTAGGCGTTCAAGTCGACCGTTGCCGCAAATCGATTCGTCCGTCGACGGTAATGTGGCAATGTAATTATCGTCTGGATGCGAAGCATCGGGGAAAAAGGAGCGAAAAAGGATTAAAGCGCCGTTGATGGCAGCGGAAGGTGCGACGCGGAAAATTCGGGGGGTAAATGTTTAGTCGCGAGGCCTCCGAGCCTGCTGCCGGGCGGCAGCAAATAACGCTACAAAGATGGCAGACCATTAGACGTTACATCTCGCTTTAAGAGCGTATCGGGGTCGCTCATCCCTGCAACCCTTAGCAACCCTTTATAATGTCGGCTTCTTCGAGAGAAACCGGAGAACCGGAGGACGTATCATTGTAAAATATTCCGCGTATATTTACATACATCTCCCATTTTTCCCCGCGCTACTAGCCTTCCCGTTCCATCTACCGTTCTGAGCATATGCGGTATCTTATGAATGAATTGAGAACAAACGACTGCAAACCCGTTGACGGGATTCCTCAAACGCCACAGGTCTCTCTAGTCAGAGGACGTTTTATTAAAGACGAAATTTAAGATTTTTTTAGTTACGTTTTCTTTTTTTTTTTTTATTGCAAGTTGCATTCTAATCGCAATTACAGCGAATTTAAGAACGTGATAGTATATGTAATAATTATACATAGAATCTTTTCCTGTTCTTGTAATTGGATAAATTACGATTAGGTATTTGAGAACGTAGTACGCATAATTGACAAAGATATGTAAGATTTGGACTGAGATTATTGAGAACGAAAACTAAAGGTTTTTGTGTTGAAGCACATTTCATTCCTTACATCTTGGATGTAACCGGGAACTTGAATGGTTCATCAAAATGTGGAGTATTATCCGCCGGCGTGAATATTCGCTATGTACTGGCAAACTGTGAAAGAGGAGTTAGAAAGGTCGTTAACGTGAAAGACGTTCGAAGTGTACCGCCGCAGTCCCGGCTTCGGCTGCAGCGACGGCGAGACGTAATTAATGATCGAGATGGAAGTCGCTAACCATCGAAGGGCGGCGGAGAGAACGTGGAAGACGAGCAGGCATTTCCCACGCGCTCAAGATTCAAGATGAGTTTGGAGGAGGGAATCACGGAATCTCGCGCTCGCGCGGATGATCGAGTTATGAACGTAGCGAACCGATGATGCTGTTATCGTGATATAATGTACCATCTCTCCTCATAAAGTCATTACCCTAAATTGTATGTTACAGTGGTGGAGAATATATGACGAAATATGTTAACGGCGTTGTTAAGAGAGTTCCGCCGACATGTAACACGAACTGATTACAAGAAAACAGACACAGTGGGAAATAATGAAAGTAATAATAATGCAAGACGGTCTTTTATCTGTGCGAAAGTCTTGTTTATTTGTGGCAGGAAAATTCACGACAGTGATTTTACGACAAAAGATATTTCATGTCGCGCAGTAATAACGTCAAAATTATCTTCTACAAAGAATTCTTCTATAAAGAAATAATAAGGTTCATTATGAGAAAAAGTTCTCAAAGTTTCTCAAACATTTTTGCAGTAAGCCAATGCTATTGTTGAATAAAATCAGCTCCGGCCGATTCGCTCGAACAATCGGAAATAAAAAAACTCGATGAATAGGTGGCTGGATACGATCGTCCAAGTCTCAATTGCTAGGCGCGTGCCACTCGAACACAATTTCTCTTTCGTTTAGTCTTCAGCTCACGTACTTTACACTTTTCACTGGCGTATCATATAGCCATCATTGATTTGACTACAGTGCATTGATCTTTTATCGTTATTTTATTTTAAAGAAAATTCCAGATTAATATAGATTGAGAAGAAGAAGAGGAAAATTAAGATTAAGAAAAATTTGATTAAAAATAAGATCAAATTAAAATAAGTGTGCAATAAATCTTACACAATTAATAAAGAGAGAGAATTCTTTTTATTTTATTAGCACTTAATTTAACTAATGTTTCTAAATATTTATTTAATTTTATTAAACGATTATATAACACTTGTTAACATTTAAATGACTAAATAAGCGGATGTTGCCGTGCTTTGTTTAATCACGAATAGATCTAGACTGCCTTGAATATTAGGATCTGACTTATGTTAGTGGTTTTTGAAACAAGACAAAGGTATCAAGAGACCATAAAGAATACGAATGCATAGAGGTTAGCAATCTGATAAGTTTTATTTAACACAATCCAAGTTAGATGAATAATTTACAACTGCATGTTAAAGTTGTATGACCTGTATGACTTTTTGTTAATTAATTTTTGCGATAGGAAAGGAAACTCTTATTGAATTTTAATTGGTCTTTAACTCAATGGACAGATAATTTCACGATTATAATATATAAAGATGTTTAAAATTGCATATAAGCTCGTTTTTACCGGATATAGATATTTTCTAGAATAAAGATCTATGTACAATTCATTAGAGAACATGTTATTAAAGTTAAACGCAGTTGTCGCTTCTGAGTATAGCACACCATTTCACCTGCGAGTATTATTTCTCAAAACAATCATAATATTTCTCTTGGAGTTACTGTCTGCTTTTAATTTGTAAAAGACCGTTTAAGAGGCTCTACAGGCAGGCGAGCGTAAGCGTCGAGAGTTAGAGGGGCCGTCCCTTTGTGGATAGATAATGAGAGACAAAGATAAATGAGATAGAACGGAGGGAACTTCATATGTCGGGATTATCGTGATTCTCACCCTTCATATCTCATTAAGTTATACACGGTAGAGATGATTTCGATACTACTTAATATCGCTATTTTGAATAATTCATTAACTTGTTAACTTGTCATAGTGATTCAAATTTGTCGATTTTTATTTATTCGGTTCGTCTCGTTTCGAATAAATACAGGAGATCAAAACTTCAACCCCTTTCTCTCTCTCAGACCGATTATATTTTTATATTTTCAACTACGTAGTAGATACAGGTATGGATTTACGGAAGATTTGTATGGCTTCTACAGATATCTGTA
Organism: Leptothorax acervorum; assembly: GCA_035220615.1. Taxonomy (NCBI): domain Eukaryota; kingdom Metazoa; phylum Arthropoda; class Insecta; order Hymenoptera; family Formicidae; genus Leptothorax; species Leptothorax acervorum. The sequence continues at coordinate 1,989,596 of JASTWQ010001267.1, read as the reverse complement.
GATCAATACGAGAACTGAGTCAACTTCATATATACATATATCGCGATTACCACGAATCTATTTTTATTCCATGTTAATCTACTGGCTTTTTTACGGTGCAGCCTTTTCATTCTATAGGCACTTAGTGAAATTATTTTTGCGAATGTCGCAGGCAGGCTTAGCACGTACGTTTCTTCTTTGTTATTACGAATGCAGTTTCCCACATTCTGCAATCAAAAATCATCTAGAATTTTAATAAAAATTCTAATTACTGAGAAATTGACTATTGTGATAATTAGAAATGCTAATCAAACAATGAGCAACGTACCAAAAATTTGTGTTCTCTTCACATTTTATTAAATATATTTTTTGGATAATTTTTCTGTTAAATATTAATCGTATTTGTCTATATAAATTTTTTCTTCAATGTATTATTTTATCTACATTGGTAGATTAAATGTTTTATCTACATTGGTTATTTTATCTTACATCGTTTGGAAGTTACAAGTATATTTCCATAAATCTTTTACGGTTTAATTTTTTTAATTATTGAAGAAGACAATAATTCTTGCTGAAAGACTAATGAGTAATTGGCTTGCGCAGCGTTTACAATCGACTAATTAAGAATTGGTTATAGTTACAATTGAAATTTCGATTCGCAGTAAATTATCGCGACGAGTAAAGAGAACAGGCAAACGATGTTCGAGGAGGATAAGATTTAAACGCGCGCGCCTTTGACAGACGGTTGAAAACATTTAGAGCAACTACGCGACCGCTTTTCGCCGAGTTCTGTATTAACGTGGCTGAGAATATTTCAAAGACACGCGTTGAACGCACGGATACACCGGTGACCCTATTTGTGCGTCGACAGATGGTGACTTCTCGCCGAAGGCATTGTATATACGTTGCCAACATTATTAAAGCTCTTGTACATTTTACGCGACGTGCAGCCAAAGGAGTCACCGCCGTATTCCGAGTTTTTCTTTCACAGGGTGTATCACCAGTGGATAAAGCGTTGCTTTAAAGGGTTGTGACATTAAGGGCGGAGCTCTTGTTGTCGGCCAGTTGAAGGCAGATACTACGAAGGCGATTACGCAACGGAAACAATTTTCGACGGTGGTAGAACCACATCTTGCATTTAAAACTTTCACAGCTCTGCGGATTTACGCGATAATTCGCGTCAGAGCTCCTGGCAGCTCTGACGCGAGCTTATTTCGAGGATGTGCGGTTGAATCATCTCGCGTGGATGATTTTTGAGGTGCATACGGAAAATTATACATTTCTACACGAACTGGGAAATGCAATAATATTGCTATCGTAGTCTCTCACTTTAAAACGCTTCAGCAATATTAATGAAATTCAAAGTACCACTATATCTTAATACTAATAATTATGATTTACGGAAATATTTATCTTTTCTTTTTTTTCTTTATCTCTCTTTCACGATGCTTTAAATAGGTATTTTATCACATTACATCTGATAAACTCGGTGTAAGATTTTCGGAGGAGTTTACGAGATTTTGGAGAAACTGCGCTCATGGTATATGTTCAAAATCAACGAAGGCAAAATGAAGGTAGTTTTCAGGGCAAACGCAAGGACGAATTCTCGGCATTTGGGATACGAGGATCCTGCGGTGCAGGCGATGCACCGCTTATTATACGGTGCTCGTGAGTCATGCTATGCGGCATCGCAATCGCGTGCAGGATACCTCACGGCAATCTCAGGGAGAGAACTGGAGGGTCCGAATTGCCGACATTGTAAACACGCCTGTTAAGCCGCGCGTATGTGAGTCAAGAATGAGAGCCTGGCGCAACGTTGAGCGCGGCTTGACGCGTTTAATCTCGCGCGATGTTGAGAGAAGGGGAAGCTGATGGATATTTCGATACCGAAGATATATCGTTATACTTCGCTTTACTATCCATACTTCACTGCCTCCATTAGTTAGGTCCGATGTCCGGCACTCTGTCGAGCAAAAAGTACAAACTCGTACCGATCTCCGTAATTTACTGTTTCACAAATCTTTATCCCTCCGATTATCATAGGTATTAATGTAGTGCTACGATCGACGTTTATCGATACTTTTTGCAATCGAGCAAAAGCTATTAATCGCTGTTAAATTTAAGTATAGTTCTTTTCGAGAGAAGACGTACTAGGCCACGACGATATTTTTGAGATGTTTCAAACGTCTTTTACGATTTGACATTAGATAGCGAAGACTTTGACGTTACGTTCTCTTCGAGTCTTTGAGAAGTTTCTAAGGAAGATATTTCTTGAGATCGTGCAAAATTTCAAGAGTTAACCGAAAGAGAGCTGCTTCTTGAAATTCTGCTTTTCCATGGTATCTTATCGGATCACGATACTTAAAAACAGATTCGAGATCGGTGTGTTCCTGGATTTCCTATAGAAGCAATCGTTGAAAAGAGACAAAGAGAGTAAAGGTTCTGTTATATAGATATAAGTATTTTATAAAAATAATACCGTAAAGTTCAATATCTATATAGGAAAGTTGTTTAAACCATAAGGGTAATCTTACGGATAAGCCAATTGCCGTAACAGTGGCTTTGCTCGATGATGCGATTAATACTGCGACAGCGTCGTCGATTACTCGATTAGCAGTGTCTCTTTGACGACGATGCCTGGTCTCTCGACACGGTTTGTAATTATTGAATATTTAACGTTGACGCCTGTCCGACGTTTGACTTGCTCAGAGAGCGTCGTAATTGTCGCGATACATGCGGTTTAACAGCCCACCGATCTCCCGGCCTTTGTCCTTTGTCCAGATTTGATATTATTGATCCCTCTGGAATGCATCGTAATGTTCCATTTCGGATTCCGTTTGCAGTTTCTCAGCGCCGTATCGCATTTAAACATCGAGGCGAACAAATCGCGCGGGTCTTCTTGCACAATTTTACTCCTCATGCGCGCGTTCTCTTCTAAATATTATTTCATACTATGAGAAATGTTTGTCTCGCGTCGCGCTGCGTCGAGCTATCTTCATTCCGCTCGCAGCAATGTAATTTTCACAGTGATGCACATCTCGAAAGTGTGTTAATCTCGCGCGATGATAAATTCACCCATCGCCACGGGGAACGTAAATGAATCGACAGAGAGCGGCGATATGGTACGACGCATACGACGCCAGATGCATTGCGAATTTTTTTCAGTACGAAAAAGAAGTCGGTTATACGAGATATTAATGAATTTAGTTAACGAGCGCATTGCGGCAGTTTCTCCGCGATTGTACTATTATAATATGGGCGATTGCCGGCGTGTGGATTTCTCGCTGGGTTTAATAAAAATCGCGGCAAAAGAGCCGCGTGACAAAAGAGCCAGAAATGGAATTGGATGGAATTTACGTGTTTCATGATCTATTTGTAAAGCAAACATAGGTACGGTCATACACAAAATGCAGCCGTGCACTTTCCAACTATTAGCGCGATAATTCAATAAATTCGCGGGCGTATTAATTGCGTGATAAGATATATAATTACGCGTAATGAAATATACAATACACGCGTGAATCGTGATTAATATTCGTTGCCGAGACATCGAATTGCATATTGCTTTCTATTTTATTAGAAAAAATTATATAAGTATGTCGACTTAGCATTTTTTTATTATTGTAACAAAAGACACAAATAATTACGTAATGGAAATTACACAATAGGAATAACGGGAGGCGAACCAATAGTTTAATTGAGTAAATGAACTCTTGTTGTTTTCTCTTCTCTGGAGTAGGGGGCAGACTTTGCCTAAGTCCTTGATGCATCATCAATCACGTAGCTTGATAGAGGATTTTTGGCGCCAGAGGATAGATGAGACGGATGGATACGATTTTTATAGCACACCCTGTCATACGGAAGACATTTTTTCTAACGGCCGTCGATGCGTGAAATAAATCGGATATAGAAGAAGATACCGTAAGAGAACTGCCTCGTCAGACTATGACACTGTCTCTTGCTTCGACCCTTGGGGCGTCTTAAACGCGAAGAAGAAATGATGTAGGAGAGGGTTGACGTAATCGAGCGTATATTATCTATATTATTGTTGGTGACGTTGACGGAAGTATTCAGAAAAGCATCAATATATTTAATGGAAATGTTTTTGCGCGTAACACTTCTTAGTTTCCCCGAGAGATATGGATTTTCTCTCTATGGAATATTTTATCGCTGTCGCGAGGATGAGACATGCAAGTGACAATATTTTTATCGAAATAAAATATACAAGCGAGATTGGCTCTTATCAATTACGTCGATAACGAATGCTGCAAAATAAAATTTTTCAGAAAAATTGGAATTTGTAATAATTTCAATAGCAATATTGACATTAAAATCTTGATGACTCCATGAGAGTACCTATAGTGATGTAGAATTCCACATTAACGAACATTGATGAATATCGATAAAATTTTTATTTGCAACAAAATCTTATCGAACGCAAAATTTTAAAACTTTTATCAGGAGATTAAACTGTCAGTTAGTACGACATTTTTTTTTATTTATTGAGATTAATTTTATACTCGATCTTGTTTAATATTTTTACTCGCACTTTCATTGGCGCTTCTTTTGAGTTACGAGGTGGCATTGATAAAGTTTCGGCTTCACGCAGTGTTTCATATCCGAAACATGCTAAGCCGTGTCACATGTAGTGAAAGCTCGTGACAAACTCCACCAATATTTTCTGAAAAGCCTCTGGGATTTGTGGACGGATCATCTTCGGTTGCTTTATGCCCCCGAAAGCAGAAAAGACCGCATAAGTCTCGAGATAGGGAATATGAGAGGGTAGTAACGTGATGGTAACGATCGTATTTTACGTGTATTTTTAACATTAAATATTTTTGGAATAAAAATTATGAGAGGTTCTCTTTAAAAAAACACGAAAAATAAAGAGAAAAAATACATACAGTTAAATCACTTTTTTATTAGATTTTTGTAATTAAAAAAACAATTTTTCTCTATGTTATTAAAACACAATTTATAAAAGGAAATATTTATTGTATAATTTTTATTGCACAATTAGTACGTTTGTCTTCTTCTTGTGTGCGTGTAGTATCGAGTTTGTATGACTGTTCGTGTAATCCGGTATGGTCTAGTGGCTAGGATACCTGGCTTTCACCCAGGAGGCTCGGGTTCGATTCCCGGTACCGGAATATTTTTTTTTTTTTTAAACAAATATTTAATCAACTTTTTTCCAAACTTATACATTACCTGCTATTCGATAACAACTAAAACATAACGCTTATAATTATTATTTATTAATAATATATATTTATAATACGTAAAAATAGGTTTTTTTTGTTAGAAATGCAAAAATTGGTCAAGTAAATATATGTAAATAAATAAGGTAATATAATGCTTTTATATTAAATATTGATAATATAGTGGCAATATATAGTGTCAATGGTATCTTTACTTTATTATACCTTTATTATTACTTTTCCTCTTTCCTCCAAAAATTACGTGTTAAGATTATGTGGGATTATTTTATTACGGATAATCGAGGTGAATTATGTATAGTAGAATACGTAATTTTTTTAACTTACTTGAAAGAAAAAGATCCTGGAGGGCCTGGGCTGCCTGGCAGAGGAGAGCCCACGTTTCTGCAGCAGCGAGTCCTGTGCCTCGCAGGGTAAGGACATCCCCTGCCACTACTGCAAGTCCTGGGCTCCCGGTCACATCCGTCGGCATTCTGTAAGCAACAAAATAGTATTTTATAATTATTTGTTCAAAAATTTAAGTGCTTATATTTCTAAGTGGAATTTTTTAAATAAGTAGATAAATTGTGAGTGTAATTAATGATAAATTCGTAAGAGTGGTTAACGATAAATTTTGTAAAAATAAAATGAAGACATCAAGCGAATCGCGAGGTACAGACTTCAAATATTAGGACAACGATACTTTGTTTTGCCTTATGGGATGAACATGCGCAGAATCGGGGAAACGACACGACGCGACGGCAACGTGTTCCGTAGCCCGTATCGCGAATAAACAAATGCAAACAAGCCACGGTGTGCATATTGAAGGTATCAGGCTTGTTGCTTGCTCAGTCCCGCTTATATTAGCTCCTTTGTTCGGTGTGTCGCCGTGATTTGATGTATGTACTAGACTAGCGAATGAAGAATTATTTTGCAAAGGTTACTCAGGTTTTTTTTCGATTCGATAACGACATAACGTCATGCAATGTGTAAACACGAGATACGGAGAAGCATTTTGTGATGAAAATTTATTATATAATCGTGCTTTTTGTTTATATCAAAACAACATAGAGACATAATAATATCTTTTCGTTATCGATAGCTAATGCAAATAATTTTGAAGATTTTGATCAAAGCAGATAATAAATTTAAATATGTTTCTTATATTTTATTTTTTATATTATGTAGCTTTTTCTACAAACTTATATATTTTCAAAATTATTTCGACAAAAAATTATATTTATTTTTAATCAAACACACACATGCAACGACGCGACGTGGCGACGCGGTTCTTCTGTCTCTGTGCGTCTGCATACAAATCTAGCAACCACAGGAATCTCGACGTCATATGCACATCTCGAGGAACAATCAACAGATACCGTCAGAGAAAACAATAGACGTCAGTCCCGTTTTCAGCAGCGTTCTCCTCTGCGACTGCTCTTTCAAGCAGAGTAACGCGGGCTATCGTTATCTGCTTTTCTCTGTTCCTCACTGATTTCTGCACGTTACGGGAAAGGGGACTGGTCTCGTACACGTTTGCGCGACACATTGACATAGGTCGTGTTTGGATTGTATCAAAATTTAATCCGCTACCTAATTATTACGTCGAGCTGTTGAACATGAAACGAAAATACATTCAGACAATTATATTCAAGTCTCATGAAAATCATAAAGGGCTTCGGAATTTTAGTGGTAACTTTAAAATGTTATGTATGTCTATCTGCTTTTTGGATTTATATATACATATAATTATGTTATTGTGATTATAGAATTATTTCATCAAATCGACAAAGATACTTATATATACATATATGTCCACTTATATCTAACTTTCTCGATAATAGTGATTATCTTTCATTACTTTGAACTTTCTCTAATAAAATAAACGCGTCTTATATCGAGAAGTTCGATGGACGGTGAGCGTACGCATGAAAGTTTCAGATTATCGGGTTTCCCGCGAAACTATAGAGTTTAGATAGTTCAGAGCCGATATATTCGGTCCCACGAGCGTGTTTCGGTCTTTTGTACTTTCTCGCGCTTCTAACTTACAATTAGTCAGCTGTGAATGTCCTCTCTATTATGCGAAAATCACAACCGCAAGATTTCCGCCCGAAAGGTTTTTCTTCATTTCTCGACGGAACAATACAACAGTTTTGGTATCTTCGGCGAAGTCTCGATATTATATTTTATGATCAAATTGATTAATAGGCTTAATTGACTTAACGAAAGTAATTGAAGCTGCAAACTGCTCAAATACGTGTTAACTGTAATATAATATTTTGTCGTGTAACAAAATCTTCAAAAATGTCTTTAAAGTAACACATTGTTCTATTTGTTTTTTGTCTTTCGCGAATTCCAGTTTTATCAGACAGATCACATGAAATTCTTTGACCGCATGATTCTTTCTCAATTTGTTCGATCGGTATGACTTTAATTGTGATTGGCTCCATTGCACGACGGCTGTCAATTTACAGCGTGTTCGACTTTATTCGATCGGGCGTGATTGTTCGTTCCGTACTGACGTGTATTACGAAGTTATCACCAGCAGAAATTTCCCATTCGGCGTGCACGCAATACCACGCATGCTATTTAATAACCACATAGATTTCGTTTTATGAAGTTACGAATCAAACATAATTTCTAAAGTGTAACTTTCCTGTGCTAATTAGGCAGCAATTAAGGAGAGATGCATTCTGATCGCAATTGCTCTCGAGGTTATTTACAGTGTCAATAAACGACTTGATTAGCCAGAATCAAGTCGACGAATTTCGCTCCAGACGGTCCATTCCGCGATTGATATCTGTCTCGTGTGTTGATATTGGCTTGCACGATTCTATCGTGCATTATCTTTCCATCGTTTTTAATCAATGAACTATCGTAAAATATAGTGACTCGCGCGATGATGGATATTCTGGATGTTCATACACATCCTGCAGTTCAAAATGTTAGATTGCATTGTGATAGGATTTATTGCGGATATTGCCTCGCGCACTCTCGTTGCGATATCAATCATATTTTTGCCTTTACAATTACTGGTCACTTTTTAATTGATATTACATTATTGATGATAACATCTGTCATTTTTTAATTTTCTTAACAGCTGATTTTTTATTTTTTATTTTAGGATACAATGAATTTATATGATCCCAGATTATTCTAAATAATGAATACACTTGCCATTTTATATTAAAAATATAGAGTGTTCTAACATAAGATGGCAAAAAGTATAACTGAATATAGGGAAAGAAAAACAAGCAGATAAATATGTTGTTCTTTTTTCGATAAAAATGATCCAAAACTTTACTCTTTTTCTCATTCTTTATCCGTGTCAACACTCGCCGAAAAGTTATAGCGTCATCCAGTTTTGAAACTTTCGTTCTTCATTAATATCGCTGTTTGTGATTCTCTGCAGCGTCGTGTATCAAGCTTGATTTCTCCCGGCGGCGCGGGCGAGTAGAAAGAAACTTCGCGGAAATATTAATTTTCCGCGACAAATATTCCAATTTGCGAAGCCGGTCGCCGGTTTTCGGCGGAGTCAGCCGGCGCTAAAGGAAAACGTCGAGAGCAATTAACGAGCTAATTCGGGCTATAACGCTGCCGAAGTCTAACGTCGTTATACTAAACGCGCAAAGTCGATTATTAAAGAGGAAGATCAATATTAACTCTAAACTAGACGAAATATTTTATTAGATAAATCTTCATGTTTTGTTCGTTTTGCCGACGCAAAATTTGTCAATTTTGTCATAATGTATTTTCAAACTCATTTTCCTTGTCACGCTTAACAGTTAAAATGTTAATGTCATAGTAGCTATCGGTCTTTTTATTATTAACGTCTCTTATATTTATTTTACAGGATTATAATTTTAACAAGACGTATGCCATTTCATCCAAGATGTATGCTATTTCAACCAAGTTTGCAATTTATTTTATATCACATTCGATCGTTCCACGTATTAGGTTATTCTTGGCATACAATGGGCAAACGTGCAACCATTCATGCAACTCGGTCACCTTTTATGCAACGGCCGAAGCAGAACAGCATTGAATTATACAATATCCGAATTTGGTCGCACAAGTTGAAAGAGACAGCCTTGAGTGCTTTTGACAGACCTGATCATCCGATAACTGCTCTCGGCTAATCAGACCGATCAGACGTGCATCGGATATTTCATTTGCCGTTACATTTCATTGGTTGGCGTTATTAATTTTCGTTACTACAGCGTGCTGTTTCTAAACCGCCAAATTCGTATTTTTTCGATGTCAGCGCGGAAACATTTGCAAGAGACGGACAAATGCGCGTGTAATAACGTTAACACATTCGTTATGAGTGATCACGGGGGTAGGGCATTTAATTAGCGAACAATCAGTTAGCGTCGACCAGGAGGGGCCCATTCCGATTTCACACGATTTAATCAGAGCGCCGATCAAACTGCACGGTGTACAATCACGCAGGAAGTTCCAATTCGCGTTCGTAATCAAATCAGCGTTGTGCAACTTCGGCGTTTTAAATCGAAAACATCAATGGAACAATTTAATCGAGAGGCAGCCGAGAATATGATATCTATAACGGAGTAATTCAGCCCGCGTGGAAAATCGATTTTCCAAAACCGAACGGTTCGTCGGCTATTCATGAATCGCGTAGAGCGAAATCGTTGCCTGTGGCGCGATTATATCGTGTCTGGCGGAACATCTCGCATAATCTCAGCCTGCCTGTCTCCGATCGTATGCATTCCTATACCCACCTTACACATTGTCGATCGGTGCGTCATAGCGCGGCGACGTTCGCGCCGTGATGATCTCGTGCGGTGCGAAAGCATGCGCCCGAGTACCCGGCAGGTAGTACACGAGGCAGGAGACCCCGACGAGGAACAGGAAAAACAGGAACACGAGGTCGAACATCAGCAGTGAGTTCAAGGTCATCAGCTGCATCGTGCGCGTACAACTTGCTCCACCATTACACGCGTGCACCCACGCACCAGCAAACCCGTCGCGTCTACTACCACCACCTCCCTTCTTACTTCATCAGGCGTCTCGACGTTCGACGTATTCCCGTTTGCACGAGTGAAACTTCTCACGAGCCTCGGCGTTCGGCGTGTTTGACTACGATAAAAGTGATTCCGCTCAGACTGCGAGTGTGGCGATCAGTAATTTTCGATGACCATTTGTACGAAACTGTGTTGTGTCTGCATGCTACATAAGTTTCGTTAACTTCATGAAGTTTATAAAAAAATTATATTTAAAGTATATCAAAATCAGGAAAAAATTTATAGTTACGTGAAAAAATTGGATCGCAATATGCGCATTTAAATAGAATTCGTTCGATTTGATTACATCGCTGTTGATATTTGCGCTGCGAAAATAAAATGCTTTGATGTAATAGCGTTTCTGTGTACTCGCTGTAACACGGCGAGTGCAGCGGAGAGCAATTAGCGGTTAATTAAAAGTGTAACCGAAACACAACGAGACGATGAAAGTAGCAGAATGGTTTTTCCCGTTTCTTCTTTTTACGATGAAGTTTTCGGAAACCTTTTTGAAATCGACTCGTGGCAGTTATGCGACCAATGATGGCGGGAGCTTGTCGGCACGGCCGGGCCGTGGTAATTGGATTTCTCTCACGAATTATTATCGAAAGTTATCGGAGCCAACGGTACCAGAATCGTCGAGTTGCGCGTATTACCGTCGATAGGAATGTACGTGCCGATATCAGCGATTATAGATAGTACTTTCGTACCGAAATAAGCGCGGAATAATTAGCCTCATTATCGATTCCATTTATCTACGCGCATTCCGCCGTTCGCATAGTGACCTGCGTCATTTCAATGGAATTATCCATTGATTCCTTTGATTCACGTGGAATCCGCGTGTGATCTGTTCCATTCTGCACAATTCTCTATGACAATCACAATCAATAATAATCCTGTAAAAACGAATAATTTTACAAGACTGGTCAAATTTGTTGTAGCTTTCAGATTTTTTTTTACGAAAATATTTCTTTCTCAATAATCTGATATATTTATAAAGTTATTATTACTATAAATAATTATTTTTAAATGTTGTTCGAATATTGTTTCTTTGAGATTTCTTTTTTTTAATGAGACGCACAGTCTACACGCCTCATCTCTGTGATTCTAATTGGATTTATTCTCGTCGAGCGAGAATCAATATAATCTTTCGACGCGGCATTGACTTTATCTCGACTTCGACCATTGATCGGATGCTCGACTGTGTACAAGATATAAGCTCTACCTTGAAATAATTGTCACTAGGACCTCTCGAGAAACACGGCAAGTCGAAAGCAGTGCTTGAAAATCTTCTCGTTCAACTAAACGTATATCTGAAAAAGACGAAAGAATCGGCGGCCTTCCCAAACACAATAGCCACGAGCCATTGCAGCGTTGGCAATACGGCGGAAAGAGGAACGGTTTAAGCACAGGAGACGGTGACACGAGCAGACTGATCGATTGACGATTAAATGATTAAACGCAATTCCGCGCTCAAAGCATAATTCACATCGAGACTTAGAAAATATTTAGAAACCATGGATTGCGTTCCAGGGAACAAAACGCTTAATGCAGGCACCATTTACGTTCAGATGAGATGTGCGTAAGTTATATATTGTATACAATTTATAGAAATAATTAGTAGTAAAAGATATTTTAATTTATTATTTTTCATCTGCAACGAGGTTACTAAATTCGGAGTTTTTAGTTTAATTTAGCTTTTTTTCTCGCGTTGAGTAGTGGCCAACTGGACGAAAGATTGCCCGCATCGGGGTATCTGCGCGCGGCCGAGTGATTTTCCAGTTACGCAAATTTTCCAGTATCCGCTGGTCCATTCAATGGGTCTCGCCGACGCGGACGCGACGCGTCGACTACCGGCGGAAATTTACGGGATGACATAATTTCCGTGCGGCCCGGTGTCCGCCCAAAAAGGCGAATTCCATCTTCGTGTCAGTGGCCCGTCCGTTCGTTGAATACCCCGGGAAAATTCATAAATCATCGACTGCGGAAACGCGAAAGTCATAGATCGATATGACGAGTTATCTCGAATTCTCTACCTCCGGTACTAAATTTTTCACGTCATACTTGTTATCGCTCGTCGTGAATTTTCACGAATTAGAAATATTTGCCGTTATGTAACTTGAAATAAGAAACAAGTTTACATAATTTTTAATTTTAATTCCCAATTAGCCATAAGCTGATATATAGCGAAACATTATTGCGTTAAATCTAATTTGATTCTAATTTTTTCACAATGGATTTGTTACCGATCGTTGTGAATTTTCAGAAATATTTGCGAAAAAGGATTTTGAAACTGTCACAAATATGGTTTATGAATTTTGTCTTTTTCTCTTTTACTTTTTCTCTTTGTTACTGTAATTAAATCTGTCTAACCTTATATCTTTTGGTACCTTTAAACAATGTAATATCTTTCGTAATTTACAAAATGGAAAAGTAGCAATCAAATCGCACTTCAAAGCGGAAGTACTATTAAATAAGGGCGGTATTCACGGAACGACGAGCGCGGAAAGGGACAGAAAATAAATCTGCCTCTCTGCCAATACGACGGTCCGCGAGGAAATAAAAGGAATAATAAAATTATTCCATCAGTGATTTAACTTTTCTCCGGAACTTAATCCGCGTGGATCAGACGGAGCGTTCTTAATTTGAACTTCGTTCCGTAGAAGAACAGCTTACGTCCTTCCGCGCGACTATCCAGTAAAAAGTTCGGAATGGATCTTCTCATGAGGAAGATCCTCCATGATACCGGTATTGTGCCTCGACAACAAACAAGAAGCGAAAACGGGAAATGTCATATGCGTCCGCCAGCTGTTGCGTGTGTTTTAAAGCTCAAAAGCGTGACGCGCGTGTTTCATGGCGTGACACGTGCTCCGTTGCACAGCATCTCGATAAATAGGACATCGCTATGCGACAGAATGGATTGCATCATGATACTCGGAAATGACGGTCCCTGTCCGCCACGTCAGTCTATCAATTTCCTTGTTTACCGGAATGGAAAACAGAATGCTTAATCCTAGGAGTGTCTGAAAAGACATAGCTCTTGAAAGCTTTTTCAGATTGGGTAAGATTTCGCATTTCTGTTATTATTCTCGAATTCTCTAAAGTATACCACGTTTAGAAGAAAATAAGATATTTTACAAAGATGATTGCATTTGTTACAGAAAACCATACCGAGGGTATACATTATAATGTTATTTGTACTTATTTTTTTTTTTGTAGACAAATAGAGATGCGTAGATGATTTATTATGATTTGAATTGTGCGATATACTGTTGATAAGACGCATTAAGACGTCAGTCTACTGGGCTTAACGTATTCATTGAATGATTAATACACATCGCAATGACGCGTAGAATATCGCGGACAATTATACTTGATCGAGTGCAGAAATAAAATCTTCTTATCGTCTTTAATGTTGATTTTTATGTTTAGACATTTATGCGAGGACCGTGCATGTCCATGCATAAATGTACTTAACGAAAAGAGAAAGTCATTCATGTAAATGTATAAGTGCAGCTCTGTAACGGCGCTCATTTAAAGCTAAATCGGAAATAGCATTTTATTTCTATTGGAATTTGTTTAATGTACCGAGAAAGTGGATTAATTTTCTTGGTAATAATAATGTGACTTTAAATGCATTTCTTCGGCGCGGCGGCGCGAGTTCTCGCAAATTCGACACAATGTTCCGATAGTTCTCTCGTCTGTCGCAATGGGAATATTTCGAACCGATAGAACCCCAGTGGGATTTATGCTAATTTCAAGACCGGGTACGGCATAGATTGCGCGGTAAATGACGTGTGAAGGGACTAGATAGAAAACGTTGTAATGTACGATATTGGGTTTTGCGGCAAACGCGGCTTTAAAGCGCGCGAAAATAGGACGAATAGCAGCGACCGATGATGCCTGATGAAAGGGTCCCTAGTGGCTCCCCCCTCTCTCCTTTTCCTTTTTCCTCACTACTTTTTCCTACTTTTCAAAGAAATTCGCTGGATATCAAACAGGAGAAGAGACGAAGGAAGAGTTCGGAATGGTTTACACCGCGGCTACCGAGTTGTTGCGACAGATATAGACCACGAGATAAACGACGTATTACCGGTATAAAGCAACTTCCTCGACGCACGGCGACAGCTATACCTGTCGTCAGCGTGATGTACCATTGCACCTCGTATCTTTCCCATAGCCTCTTTTCTCGAATCCAATTCAACAAATCTGCGGAGTACGTGCGCGTTACACATAGCACGGGATATGCGCCAGCACGTGTGAATACGATGAGATCGCGTCAACATCGAAATGTGAAAATTCGAAGGAAATCTTAGAAAAGAAGCGCAAGGAGGAGGAGAGAAAGAATGAAACCGCGATGTGAATTTTCGTGAAACTTCAATATTGTAGGGCAAAATGTGTAACATAAGAGATGAATTGGATAATAGCGAACGAGGTTTCATTGAAATAACGTACATAGGAAAAATATAAGTCCATTTTATCATGTTGCGTAATCTAAATTATGACAGTGAGGCATCGTTAACTTTCTTTGCCAGCAAAATTGTCTGAAGTATATTGTCGAAGCGAAATTCCAATCGCCCACAATCGGATCAGCACGATATCGGATATGTAAACGCAAATCCTTCACTCCCCTTCCCTCTTGATTACCCAACCTTCTGTCGTTTATAACGATGCAACAACCACATATCAATTAGGGATATTGTATTTATCTCGCACTTCGTGTAATCATTGCATCATTACAGTGCAGCTGTTGAATTTGATATCAATTGATCATGAGCCCGTGATTCTGACGGTCTAATTTGATATGCATCACGTGCGAAAAGTTGCGCGTTTCATGTGCGTGACGACACGCAATTGATTTTGATTTCGTCGTTTAATGGCTCGTTCAGTCTTCACGATGGTCCAGTCGGGATTTTATTAAACGGCTTTCCTACGGTCGTATTTTTATTTCCCCTTTTGGCTTTCGGTTTTTACGCTTCGGCGAGTCTACCTCCGACAAACACGCGTCCGCGTCAGCGATAAAAACAGCGTTTTTCTTGCGAGTAAGGGCAATATGATCTTTTTTTGAACGTAAAAATATTTTGCCAAAATAAACCCGCGCGTTTTGCAGTTTTCAGCACGCAAATTAGTTTGGATTATTACTCGGTTGTCATGCTAATCTATGAAAAAAATATTTGACTTAACTTACTATTGCAAATTATAGAACAAATTCTATAATTTGACAATAATACTGCATTAATTGTATATTATTTAATTATGACAAAAATATGATTTTAAAAAATTTGATACTTGTCTGGAGGTGTCAATTATTTTGTAGGCATTAGAAAAATTTATTTATTAAATTGTTATTTATTAAATTGTTAAGAGTTATACAAATTAATATAAAATTAGAAAGAAAAGTTACAATAAATATACGATAGTATAACTTAATTGTAGTTTTTTTGGTGTAATAATTTCATAGTTTATAATTCAAGTCTTTTTTTCCAAAAACTCAACGTGTTTTAAATACGTAAAAACTTTCGGCGGAATACACAAATCCAATATAAATTTAGACTGTCCACGGTAAAATTGTTCTCGAACGTAGGATGAGAGTTTCGGTTCAACTTTTCGCTGGAAGGAATTATGCCCGACGGCATTCTCGAAATGGACATCAGGCAGGCAGACGTTAAGGAACATAAGAAAAAAGTTTTCGTATACGTGAGACGGCGCAATTAAATATGGGACACATGGGCACATCTTAAGCGGTCGGAGTTGCGGAAACGAATGTGGAAAAAAGTGGCTTATGCGCGCGGTGCGCGAACGCGTTAAACGAACCGCGACGTCATAATTTCCAGCGGTGGATCGCGATAATTTAATTTCGCCGGAATGAAAGATAGCGCGCCTTCACAAAGTAGACCGACCTTGCGCGAGGAATTACGTCATGCATTCGCGCCGGGTGCGCGCGGGACCCTGGCGTTCCGCAAGTCGCTAAACTGGGAAGCAACCCGAATTCCTTATCGAATTTCCAGTACATTATTCCTCATGGAAAATTACAATTCGCATAGCAGAAATATGAGTCATATTAACGGATCAGAATAGAACGGCGGGAATTATTAGTAGCATTGATAATGTGTGCGAACGCAAAATATGTTGGAGCAGCTGTCATGATGTAAGTTAAGTACATGTGTGAGTCTAGCGATATAGATACACGTGCGAGAGGAAATGCGAGAGAAGCTATTTTGTTTATCTTTAAAACTCTGTGTAATTATTTATACTAAAATTCACGTTACTAAGTCCATAAAAAAGTGATTGTGCCATTTTTTAAATCTGAATTCAACAATTAATTTTTATTTATTCGAAACAGACGATTAATTCTTTTTATATATAGGATGCTTTTTGTAGCACGTAAATTGTCTGCGATTTGATCTTTTATCTCGTTCGTTGGAGTAATGGTGTGCCACTCTTCTATCTAAAATACACACACATCCAAACTCGATAAAATAAATTTAATTTTTTATTCCGACGCTGAACTGACGACAAATCTCATTTCACGTGAGAATATTTTTCTTTACACTGCATCACGATCAACTCGCAACGAAGTTTATACTTTAACTCTTTTCTTGCGCCACGATTGGCCCAATAATTAATCCCGCAATAATGAATTGTCTGTTACAAATGTTATTTTTTCCCCGGCAGAAATCTCGTCCGTTTTTCGCTACGTCGCACAGCAATAATCTTTCCCTTCTCACTTTATCGTTACTTTTAAAATCTTTCATCAACGCGATCGGTTCCTCAGTTTCTAACACGGCCGCAAATTGGATTTCTTACCGACACGGAATTCATTTTGCCTCCATGGCGATGTATCGCTTTCGTCAGCTGTTCTCATATTACGATTTTTCATCCAGTTGTAGTACTGATAAAGTCTCACCTCCCAAATTCGATTTTTTATAATTCTTTTTTATCGGAAAACTTCTGTGTCGAAAAATCTATCTAAATTTCAGAATAATTAGTGACGAGAGCTCGTCCGAAATTAGCTCATATTTCTCTCAAAGGCTTTTATGTATATACACAACCGTGACTCGTTAGGGGAAGGCTGAAAGAAGCCTGACGTCTCGTGTGGGATTAAAAGACCAGAAAAGAGAAGAAGTACGAGGACTGTCGTGCAAATTGCGCGCGGTGGCACAACCGCGTGCATAACTGAAGCATATTGCGAGAGTTGAATCTTCCAAGCAGAAATTAGCTGATGGTCGCAGATAAGAATTTTAATTTGCGGAGAATGTCTATTTGTATGTCCCTTCTGGTTACTTGCTGAATATTATAACGATTCTTACTTTCTTTTATCTGATTTTCTTTTAAGCATTTGTTAAGAAAAAAAAAAGAACCGACTATCGATAGAAAATAATACGTGTCGGTGTTTTTGCTCAATTGCGCGTGAACTTTTATCGAGAAAAATGGAAGGAGGTGTCACGATGTTTCCGGTTACGATGGTCGTGCAGAGTGGATGGGAATTTAGGGGAATCGCTTTTCATAGTAATCGGCCCCTGCGGAAATGATATGATTTACGGGGAAACTCTTTGCGAGAGTAACGCGAAAATGATTTTGTCATTTTACCCTGGAGGAATTTTTTCTTGAACCTGGAGGAACGAAACATTAATTAATATTATTATTTAATCAGTTTCCACTTTACTTAACCGGATAGAAAACTGCAACACGCTGTGCATTTAAATTATGTGGAGAAGTAGGGCTATAATCTTTTTTTTTTTAGACTAATAATAAAAAATAACATGGTTATTATCATTAATAATTAATCTAACAATTATTAATTTGAATATAAAAATACCGATTATTTTTACAACAAATACCGTTAAATGAGTTTGGGCATATTTGCAGAAATTAATAATTTTATTTTGGAAGTGCCGAGCCAGATGGGTAAACTTTGTTTATTAACTTTGTTTATATCTGATAACTTTTGATATTTTTTGAAAAAGGCAGATAAAAAGTTCTTTTTCATGTACGAAAGTGACAGGAAATGATTACGCCTTTAGCGATTTATATCGAAAGTAAATATCGGGATATCGTCGCCGCATTGCTTTCATCAGTCTCTTAGTGACGATTCATCTTCTCTTAAAGAGAGTGACTCGCAAATGGTAGAAAGTGAATAGTAAGAGAGAATAAAAAAAATTTTAATGGAAGAGAGAGAGAGAGAGAGAGAGAGAGAGAGAGAGAGAGAGAGAGAGAGAGAGAGAGAGAGAGTATTTATATCTATTCTGAATGCGAGTTTATCTCTCGTCTTTTTATACATAATCATATTTTATCACAAAATATTACCAGATTTATTTCGTAAATTAATTAATTTGGTAAATAACGTTATTATCTTATCGGATTTCGAAGTTGGAGTTCCGGCGAAAATTATGTAATTTTTTGTAATTTCTAATTATTTACGGGTTAATTTTTTACGAAAAAAATATGTTCAGAGATAAAAAATAAACATTTTTTTAATCATTTCTCTCAATTTTGTAATTTTAACAATAGATTGCAGTCGAGCAAAATAAACTTTAAAAAATAATATAAAAAAACCGTGTATGTTTTAACCGTATAGTTCATGTTGAAAATGCATTTATAAAGAGTTAAGAGTAAATTGGACGTTATCGTCAAATTTAGTTTTTTGAAGCTAAATAAAATCTTTGCCATTGGATAGAATGTAACAATGAAACATGATGAAAGAGAAAGGAGGATAATTCTTTCTACTGGAGCTTCATTAGAAACGCAATCGACTTCCTGGTTTTAATGAGGTATGGGGACCAATAAGGCCACGAACGAAGAGCTTCCGGATTTCGTTAACAGATATCTGCTTTGTCTATAGCAGTTTGTAAATTATGCAACTGCATTAATAACCTCGTTTCCCTTTGAAGAACTGACGTACCTTTCACGTTTTTCAGAATTCATTAATCATTCAGAATCCATCTATGCCACCTACGAGAATTTATCTATAAATTTTATCTGTATCTCGGCGAAAATATCATATGCAATTGTATCGGAAAAAGGTTTTATTCCTATGCGAATTAAGTATATGTATATGTATATTCGCGGAACAGTTGATTTGTGATACGCTGTAATAAAATTTTTAATTCAATTTTTCCACTACGTTTCACACAAGAGTCCAATTACTTGTTTTAATTAATTAATTACGACCCCTTTCATTTCGTGTAAACGGTAGCGTATATTCAGCAGTATTTAAATAACAACTGCGCCGTTTTGTAAATATGAATGTTTCCAGTCAATGAATCGACACATCAAAAGCAAGTCTCGTATCCTGCGAGACACCATTATGAAAGTTTAATGTTGCAATATTTCGTATTTTTGGCTGTATATGTACCGAAATTATGCTAAATTAAATTAGCGAACGCAATATGACTCTTTTATGCAACTGTTGCAATCGATACAAATATTGCCAACATATTCTCAAGCACACAACATTCTGATATTGTCAATCGATATAATTCGTATGTTTAATTCGCTTATTTTAAAAGTAACGTATAATGCGTTTGCATGAAAATAATTAAAGTACAAACAAGTTAAGGAATAAAGGAAGAATTCTGCGCAATAAACATTGGCATATCTTACGTGCATCTCGATCGCAAAATCTATTATTTTTATTTCCATTTTTTATTCTATGACGAACTTACATAATAAGTTATATAAAATTTCCAAATTAAAAGATATCACTTTTTTTATAGAAATTGTAAATGGGATTGAATATATCAAGTCCAACATATCCGGACATTTTTATAATTACAGATATGAAAAGAATAGAGAGAAAGAGAGAGAGAGATAAAAATTTATTTTTCAACTCATTAATATTAATTCTTTTCTTTAATTATTTGAATATTGGAAGTTGCATTAGAGTTCAAGAGCTTTATGAACAATTATTTCAGAAAAAATTGGTTTTCCTTTTAACGGTAGAAAGAAGTTATACAGATAAAATAGACTCGGATATATCTTGTAACCGATAATCTATATTAATGCCCATTAATTATTTAGATTTTTTAAATGCTATTTTATCGCCGTTTTCTATTTTCCCGATATTTCCCGCAGTTTCACACTCGCGTTTCTATGGCGCAAATACCACGATTACCGGGATCTACATTCTATTGCGCGAACGTTGCGTAGGAGTGCCGTCAGTTGTGCGATATTATTGAAATATTGCGCGGATAGGTATGATACGTATATGTTCATCCAGTTTTTATCAACCCGCACATCATTTCGGACTTTCCAGCTCACTTGCAACGACGCTGAACTTTGAACTTTGTGCTCAGAAATTTGCGGTCTGTAATGGGCGCGAAGCCGGGATATAATTTGATTCAAAGAATCAAGATCTATATTTCCCGCTATATTCGGTAGTAATTTACATGACCACAAATTAATCATTGTAATTCCCATCGTGACAACTTCAATGTTTACTTCAGTTTTCACTTCAATTTAAGTGATTTTTATAATATGTGATATAAAAATTAATGTCATATATAAAATAAACGAAAATAACGCTAATTGCATATAATATCCCTGGAAATTTTATATTAACAAACTAAATTATACATTTTTTGTGGTTTTTCTTTTCTTTTAAGATAAAAAATGGAACTGTAAATTTTACGGAAAGTGTGGTATATAAGTTGTTATATGTATGTAGTTGTTTAATCGTATGTAATTTTCCAAAAATTGCTCTACATATATTCAATATCCTGCGAAACTTTTGTGAAATTTTTGATCGATAAATGTGCAATGAAATTAGAATTTGTTTATCATATAATTTACTCGTAGATCCAAGTAGATCCGCGAGTGAAGATTGGAAATCGTGGACAGAGTTCCACGTGGTATCGCTGCTTAATATCGAACTTCTAGGCGGAAATGCGATCGCTACGCTCACGTAACGTCGAAGTACCTCGACGCACTGATTTAGAGATGGCTCTCTGCATTTTTACTGTCACCGATCACCACTGATCGCACTTCGACGAGCGATTACTTTTTTCTCTTTTAGTGCAAACTAAGCGTGAGAATCGAAGTAACGCGACGAGAGGACACGAAAGCCTCACAAAAATCAATTTGCCCGAGTGTCAAGTGAAGCCGATCTCGATCGACAGCCGATCGCGATCCCGCGTTAAATCGCGAATCGATCTTTTCTTCTCGACGGACGTGATTTCTCGCGAAGTCTCGTGGCCGGGGTTGCTTGCGACGTGAATGTTAGATGAATACTGAGGCACGTCACATCGGCCGCCGGGTTTCAACCCCCTTCTACGTGTGCTTCTCATCCCTCTTCCGGTCCCCGCTACCATCCGCCCGCTCCACTCTATCAGATGCGCATCCACCCACGCAACTGTTGCGCCCCCGCCCGTTTCTGATCATTCCTCAGCATTTCGCCAACCATTCAGCGTGCGCATGGTGGCGAGAATCGAGTCACGTGGATGATCGATCGCGATCGCGATCGTACTCGCGCATTAAAATACTCATGCAGATTGTATTGAGTTAAGCGATTAATTATCGATTGTTCCGGCCACTAGAACCATCGTTAATGAAGTTAATGGCGATATCGCTGCTTAAAAGAATTAATTAAATATATCGACCTTTCGACATTTCAAGCCCGGTCGTAATGCTGCTGTAAATTTGATTAAATTGCCTGCACTTTTAGGACGATAAACGATCTCAGAGAGGACGGCTGATATCAATTTAATTAATCAATTTCCGACTGTGAAAGTTGGACTAAATAGTTGCCGATTAGGTACACTGAAAAATGAATGTATAAGCAGTTTTGTAATATTGTAAACTTTTTAACTCTTGACAAGTTGGGAGTTAAAGTTTCTAACACTTGATTTTTTCACAGTATACCGTCGTCAGCAGACTGAATCTTACCTACTTTAGTTTGCACTAAATCTGTCTTAATTGCTTAGAACTTCTGACGTGATTCACAGAACTGTAATTAAGGCGTAATAGACGCGCATTGGCAGTCGACTCTCGAGATGTACGTCGGCTGTCGATCTCTGTACTTAATTCTCGAGAATCAGATGAACGATTCACTCGCATTTGTCAGTTTTTTTTCCGTAATAGCATTAACAGATATTTTATTATAGTATTGAGCAAATTATTTTGCACTTGTAAAATAGTATGAATCAATGTAATGAATGGATCATTAATACTAGAATGCACATTTCTTTTTCGCAGTTCTTAGCGAAACTTAAAAGCATCTTACTTGCGTCCTATCATTCTCGCGACGCTTTTAATACGACGCTTTTATTTATTAGATTTATCTTTATTACAAAGAAGAGACATGAGTCCATTTAATGTTATTTTTTCCAATAATAGCCCTGCAATTATGCTAGATAGTCGAAATCGACAATGATAATATAATAGTATGCTAATCGATGATTGTTCAGAAAACCTTAAAATTTATCAGTTTGTATTATGTTTCTAAGGAGTAATATAAACGGTGTCTTTGCATCAAGACGATATACGATAGACAGGAGCGATTATGAAAAAAAAAACAAAAAAAAAACAGATGTACGAATCGTGAAAAATGTGTTAATCGATTTTTTGCAGGCGCGAGACCGAGAGCCGGGCGTGCGTTGATGTTCTCGCGTTGAGACGACAACGACGACGATAATGTGCACGTCGTACTTTGTAAACTCGGCTCGAACAATGCATAAAACACGTCGGCGTACGTAACTCGCCTTCGCCTCCAACTAATTAGCCTAGATTTATTAACGGCAGTTTTGTAACGGTCGTAGAATTCTTACGGCCAGTCTTCTGTCGAGACCGCTTAATTAATTACTCTCCCGTAGGGCGGAGATGGTAATAATGCGTTTCTAATTAGTCGCGTTCGCGCGCGCGTGAAATAACTACGAGCTTGCAACCAACGCGAGATAAACCGGGGGGGGGGGGGGGGGGGGATGTGCAAGAAAGATGCCCGCGGTTAAATAATTTTCCTCCATTGAGTTATTTCTTACACGCTTTTATGAAGAAGTGCACGTTGATTTGAGGAAGTTCTTGATAAGATATCGATTTAAATATTAGAAATCGAAATACTCGACTAGCATTATACACATTTATATTGTTTTTTAAACTTTAAGCATATAGTTATATATTTCTCACGTGTGTCATCAATTAAAATTGAATATTAATTCGGTGAATAAACTCTCCCAGTGCGAAAAAATTCGTTCACCGAAAGAAATTAAATTTAATAGATTTTTTTTGTGTGCGAAAATTGACAATTCAGACCGTTTGAAAAGTGAAGTATTTTGCTCGCGAAGTCTCTCACTGAAGTCAATCTTGACAGTTCTCGGGCATTGGTCGAACTCATATGTGATCTCCGAATGGAACATGATCTCGGGACGTACGAGGCGTGACGTGCGCCGACAATTTCATGAATAATTGAACGTGTGCTTTAAGCGGACCGTGACGTATTGGCGGGGTATCGGTTCGTCCTGCAAACAGAATATTCTAGCTAACCGTCTGGACTGCTTGATTGATTAACAGTTTGCACTGAATTTTGAATCGCCAGCAGAGTCTTACACAATTTGTTTGGAAAAGATAGGAATAATTTATATGCCACGATTGAGTAATACTTTGTACACTACGATTCAATCGAATAGATTGTAAACAAGGTTATATTATATGGAATATATAATTTAAAGAAATGCCAGTTAGACTGGATTGTTAGATTTGTAGCTGATTACAATACACAATACTTTAATTTTTTTTCTGAAGCTTTAAATGTCTCCGTTTTTTATTTTTAATATGTTGTATTATTTTAATTTATTTTTACTCCTTTTTATACGATTATATAAAGGTAAATTTATGGATGCGAACAAGCAAGAATATTTAGAAGCTCCGTTACTTCTCCATTAACGCTAGTGCACATGAAACTTGCGTCATGGCGCTAAGCATTCATCTTAAATAGCAATGTAGTATGTAAATACCAATACTATTCTAGTAAACAATACTCTATGAGAGTTTCATCTACAAAAATTCGTTGGTCGTGTGAACGAAATGGACAGTTTGCAACCCCTATGCGCAGAGCTGTTCTCTTATTTCTCTTATTCACAGTTCATACAAGGGATATGTAAAAGAGTCGCGATGCAGATAAGTGTATCTTATCATGGTTATCTTAGGACAATACTTGATACGGTTTATAAGAGAACCGGATGCAATTCTCACAGTTCAATTAAACAGTGCCAATATGTCCCATTCAATTGCTTCGCTCGCGATCGTGGTGCTCTTTCAGGTGGCCTTTGATGTGTCCAAGCCCGAAAATCCACAGCTCAAGTACATTAACAAAGGTATTGTACCGATAATGGCATTAGTGAGTTAGGATGTTTGGTGATATACCTAATTGAAAGTGATAAGATTTTAAAATTTTATAAGTTTATAAGAAAATTATAAAAATCAAATAAATATTTATTCTCTTACTGTCAATGTAAAAATCAAATTAGACTTGTTTATATCCCTCTGCAAATAAAATTGATATCCATAAGTCAATTTTTAATGTTTAAAATAAGTCACATTGTTTTTAACAATTTTTCATGTTTAGGTATATAGCGTATATAAATATATGCGCACATATGTGTTCGTTCGGTTTTCTATGCGTGTTTGATGCACTGTATGCAATGTTTATTTATGTCTGTTTTTAACAACCTTGATAATAAAACGAGGAATACAAATTACTCTAATATATGCTCATCAAATTATACAAATATAAACCGTCTAATTGTAAGTCCTTAAGCAAAGCATTAATAGATTTTTGAAATACACGCGCGTGCGTTAGATTTAATGGGGACACATGTATCTTTATAACTGAAGAATTAATACCGTAATTTTCCTGGGGTATGTATACTTTATAAAAGAACAAAATGTGATTAATAATTTTGCGTCGAGTATTTGGATAATTCCTTACACAGCTCACGTATAGTTACCTGCTACCCGTGCACGAGGCATATGAGCATTGCGAATGCAAATTTCGTGAATGCCATTTTTGTATCGCCACGTCATAATATAAATATTTTTCTATGCTCACAGACTATGGTAATTCTGGTACAGCGAGATTACTCGATGAATAACAAATATTACTACTACCAATGCATCGATCGTTAACATGTGCAATATCGGAACTCAACCGTGTTCCGCAGTGTTAAAAAAATATTAGATAAATACGGCGCGAGAAACAATATTTATTCGTTTCAAGGACATTTTATAAAAGATATTTTTCTTTTTATGACCGTCCATTTTCTTTTAATTATGCATACGAGCACGTTACATGCGCATATACATTTTTCTTAAAAATAAGAGAGGCGATATCGTAAAATTTATTCTTGTTTTAATGAGGGGTTTGTTAGCAAATAAATTAAAAACTTTGTAAAACTTCATATCAAAATGCTATCCATCAACATTCTGTCGAATCAGTTCATTAATGTATCATCACGGTTTTCCTCTCGAGTCGCTTTCTTACTTGCCTCCCTAGCATGAAAAACAGGATCTCGTCGCCCAACGAACCGTTACTCGTTCTTTTTGCAACCAGGAATAATTTAGGAGTAATTTGCATTTGATAATTACATCTAAAGTAGATAACGAAATTTTTCCTTTTAATAAAAAAATTTGATTTTTCTACAAAGCGATTTATTTGGATGTGAAACTTGAAACGATATGAAAAGTGAAAGAATTCGCCGACAATTGTGTGATAGGTTTTCTAAAGATCAGTTTTATTTTATACTTGTAAAATAGTGATACAGGAATCAATGGAGCGCACAATCCAAATTTACTTCGTGATCTTTATGTATCTTTATTGTCATGTTTTTATGTAAAAATTCACGGTATATCTTCCTGTTCAAATTATCTACCCAAACATGATTTTAATTATGTGCTGAGGATCAAGTTCCGGTATTCGCGCGACCAGCGCGACCACCTGCGAGCCGACTAATTGTGTTGGTAGATGAAGATAAAGCACGACTTTACGAAATAAATGGTGAACATATCGCCACGTCAGAAGTTGCTGGCTGGAAGGCTTAAAATGGTTTTATCCCCGTAACATTTTAACGAAATAATCTCTATTAATTCAATTCTTTATACTTAGTGAATTCTTGTAAATACGTCTTAGGTTCGAATTAATAGACGTTTCTCAGTTGTCAAGATCAGTCTGTCTTTGTCCCGCGTATGGTAAAACGGTTTACGCAAGACAAAGACAGACTGATCTTGAGAACTGAGAAACGTCTATTAATTCGGACCTTAATTTTTTATCTGATTAATAGAATTAATTTATAGATTTTATAAGTATTAATTTATTATTAATTAATAATTTATAGAGGGTATTTATAGATATTAATCAAATCTAATTTGTAGTGTAATAAGTATATATCTACTGAAAATTTTAATAACAATATATTGGCATTATTTATGTTATTTACACGCTGTGCATCTAGAAAAAAACGGATATGTGTAATAATTATTAATGCTACTAAATAAATATGGCACACTTATCGTATCTGATCGTATCAAATATATTACAGTTGATCGTTTATTTTATATTTAATGATTACATATTATTTAGTAAGTTTTATCATTCTATTCCCTTTAATGTCGATCAAGACGAAAAGCTCGCGACTGTTTAAACACTTACATTGGCACAAGGCTTTCGTTGAAGCAGCGATAAAGTTTGCGTCAATGACGAAACGTAATTACGAAGAATTCTAACGAAGCTACCGGCGATGCTCTGAGTGAATAAGAAGGGAAGCAACGCTTTTAAGGCTATAATGAAAACTGCTATAAACCTTAGACTCCTCCATACTGCTGCTTGACCTTCGATTTTGTCTTAACCCTAGAAAGCAAAACTGGGGTTCCTTGTCACCCCAAACGATTTGTAAGAAAAGTCATTTTTGCACATTTTGCGCTTTTGCCATTGTTTTAAATGGATTTTTTCAATATTTCTCTGACAATAAACAACATGTTATACACATCACCGTTTTCCTCATTAAAAGACGAAGAAAATGCACTATTTAAACTATTAATTTACTGCTGATAGGAAGGATTGAGACACCGGAGAAGTTTGGGATGCCGTATCACCCCACTTTTGCCTTTGAAGCTCAGCAAAATAAGTTTTGCTTTCTAGGGTTAAATATCCCTCCATCTCCTTATTATTCTTTATTTAATCTGTAGTCGTGTCAAATTGAGATTGACTTAGATCATTAACACAATAAGCTTATATATTTTAAATTATGAATTTTTTTATAAGAATCCATCAAAATAAGATAAGATAGCGTGAGGATCACTAAGGTCCGAATTAATAGACGTTTCTCAGTTGTCGAGATCAGTCTGTCTTTGTCTCGCGTATACCGTTGTACCATGCGCGAGACAAAGACAGACTACTGATCTTGACAACTGAGAAACGTCTATTAATTCGGACCTAAGAAATTCGTGCAATGTAGTAAAGGAGTCATGAAGAGGTGCAAGAGTCGTCTGAGAAACAATTACAATAAACAAATTATTTATTCAAATTGGCATAGAGTCGATCCTGAATTGCATAATTCGTGTCAAATGTTTTTTGAGACATTAAAAATTTAAGTATGCCGTGCGATAAATCCGACGTTGTCAATAATTAAACTCAGGTAAGTACGAGAATTCCCAACGAAATTGTTGGACATTTCGAGAGTTGCGAAAGGGTTTGCATATCGCGCCGAACGACTAACTTTGCATGGACTTTAGCGGCCTACCCTATCCATTCGTATTTGTGCGCGGAAGAGCAGTTTGCTCACAATGCGCGGTCAAACAGCCGTAATTTTGCGTGGCTAAGAGTGGTCTAATAGCTCCGCGAATATATTATAATTCACGACGATAATTGCCGATAATTGCTTTTGCATGCAGCCGGTATAATTTTGTCACCGATTATGGGAAGTCGAAAATATTTTTCACCATGACAGCGTCGAAAAGGAGGAAACGACATATTAGGGTAAGGTGATACATTTGATGCTGTTAGCTAAAATGGCGTCGTCGATAGAATATATAGTAACATTTTTTTAAAGTTATCTAGTTGAAATATTTCTATAAGGTTATTACCTTATCGATTTGTTTCTAACAATAAGTGTGACACTTTGACCATAAATTTTCATATTAATAACAGTTAATAATTAAATATAATTAATTAAATATTAATAATTTGGATAATAATGAAATCTATTCTTAGTGATAACGGGTTATATATCAATTATTAATCATCTGAAGCGTCATTAATCATTATACTGATACGTTCAATATTCAGAAGCTTCAGAAATCCCGGTCATTAGGCTTATCTACAGAAAGGGTGAGATGCTCACTTATTCTGAGTGCAGGCTGGTCTAGTTACACGCGCGTCGAATGTAGCGTTCGCGGTATAGCATTCCCGAGAGATCCTGCACCATCCAGACGGTGCAAGACATGTTACTTACGAGGAGCGACCTGGAAATTCCTTAGCAAAACGACCGATGCACGACCGTTAGGGAGTTTCTCATTCTGATCGGAAGTTTTTCTCGCCATAAACGGCGGGAGAGAGAGCGCGTCGCAGGTCGCAGCAGCCGGAGGGAACGCAAAAATGGTACAACACCTCTTGGAATTCGGTCGAGTCTTTCCAGAGAGAAACGTAATACCAATAGTCACGCTGCACTTACTTTGACAAAGTTCTTTTTCGTCGAGTTTAGCACATTTCTTTTTTCCGCGCTACGTATTTACGAGTAATCCGAGAAATTGGCACTGTGAACAGCGACAGCGCGTTTTTACCTATGTCAGGAACCCCTGGGGGAATATGAGACTCTGTAGTAGCAGAATAACACATTATTTTATTTAGAAAGACTGCATAATGCATTTTTCTTAAAACATAAATATGTTATGTAGAAAATAGTAGAAGAAAATACTATTAATGAAACAATCTTCAGTGTCATAATAATTCTGTGCATATAAATTAACAAACAAACAGCGTTAAAGTTACAGTTTATTACGTGCTTTTAAAATAGAGTTTAAAAATGCTCCAAATTACGAAATTCTTTTTTACAGTGATTTAAAATTTAAAGCTGTGTACATTTCACAATTCGCGTTTGACGATAAAAGCGCCCGATGTAAGATTTTAATTTTTTAAATAATTAGGACTGACATAGAGATCGTTTTAAAACTTTGTATATGGCGATGTTCCATGACGAAATAATATTTTCGAAGAAAATTGTATCGAACGTGCCGGATCGTCCGCTGCTGTAGGTCGGAACTGCATCTATGATCCTTTGGCATTATCAGCGAAACAAAGTACCGGATAACCGTGTTACGAGTCAATCTCTCCGTCAGGAATAAGCTAGTCTCCGGAGGCTTGGATGGAAACAGCGGGAGTAGTTCTTATTTCGCGCGCGGTCGCAGAAATTCGAATCTGTTCTATTTTTAACTTTGTTTCAAGGAAACGATCTCTACTGATAAATTTATAAATAATTCATAATAATCTTATGAATTGATAACTGTAATTTAGATTTATTTTTAATACAATGCTTCTCACTTGTATAGATTTGCATAATAATTTTCGCCACGATTGAAATTGAAATATTTAGATAAAGAAATAGTCTGCTTTCTTTATAACAATGTCGCAATAAATTCTTACACTCGGTGCGCGCGTCTCTTACATCTCCTTTATTTTTACATAAACGTAGGCTTTCGTTTCCGCGATACATCTTGAGAGATAAATCTTTTTACGATATATCTTCGACAGGAAATTACATTTAGGTACACCAATATCTGGCGATGTGAATATTTGTTCGCATTATAGTCGACATCGCACTATTTATATACATATAGTATATGTTCTCTGAGTAGTGTAAGTAGGAACCACGTATCTTTTCTATTCAAAATTTTAGACAGCTCGTGTGATTAATCGAGCTTCTTCATGAAGCACCATATAGGAAATGTTGCATGTGATCTAATCGATTGGAAGATGACAACGTCGGATTTCACCTCATGTATCGGTGATTTATTAAGCTATGGATAGTAATTACCAGTTTGTGTATTTGATTTGTAACATAATTGTTCAAATCGGGATTGTGTTATTACGTAAAATGTAAATAATGAGGGGAAGACTATAGAAAAATTGGGACATGATAAATTCGATTATAAAGTTTATATAAAAAAAATCAATAATTAGGATGAATGAAAAAGATTTTAAATTTATGTAGTTTTGTTGCATTTCTTTGCAAATTTAATGGTAAATATCTCACCTTGTTGCAACTCTCCCTCAATGTGACATTTGTTCAAAATATGTACATTTAGATTGTCATACTTAAACGACTAGAGGATTATAGGTAGGAAATTTATTGAGATTCTCGGTCATTTTTTAGCATTAAAATCATGATATTTAACTGAATATCGAATGTAATACTGCAATCATATTTAATGTGTAATTATTTTTTAACAGTCGCCACGTATACGTAACGAAATGTAATGTACAAAGTTCGTTCACTTTGAAATTGCGCGATATTGCACATAAGAATATAACACAAAGGGCTGTAAAGGGGTTGCACAGTATTGAATTTACTAGATACTTAGGAACGCTGTCACGCGCCGTGCGAGCTTTGGAGAACCCTCGGCACTGCCGTGAAATCTTTTAATGAGCTTACCAAGCCTAGAAGCCTTACATCGGCACGTCTCGCGGCAAAGTAAACGCGAAAAGCGGCAAACCGTTGGTGGCAGTTGTTGCGTGCGTCACGTCGCCGGGATTTCACGCTTCGTAAAATTCCGTAAAAACGCGGGCTGCTTTGAATTCGAACGCACGTTTACGGTAGTTGAGAAAGATCGACCGTGTACCATGGTGAGTTTGTCGATATAACATCACAATCGAAGACACAAGTGGATGAAAAGAAATATATTTTATTATTTTCGAAAACATGATTTATTCTGTCCCAGAAATAAACTATATAATTTTTCTATTATATTTCATTATACGTATTTGGTTAAATTCTAAAAGCAGATCGATTTTACTTTTAAGTCAACAAGACAAATATTCGTGATCTCGTTCCTAAATTCATCTCTTTCATTGTAACTGGTCAAATATTTGGGGACGACATGTAATAACGATGTTCAACTATCACGTTCAACGATGATAGTTGAAATTTACCAACTACGGCTTGTGATGCGTGAGAGCAATGGAGGAGAGATTAAACTTCCGCGTACAATAGAACGGTTCGACTTACGGTGAGGGGATGAACCGAGAATGAGGACTCGCCGGACATATCACTTTCCATAGAAATGATCGCGCACAGCCCCGGGGCTGTCCTTTGCCGATAACTGCGTCGTCGTTGTAATTTCCTCGTTCGCTGACCGCAAGCTCTGCGGCGCGAATCTGCACGTTTCGTTGCGCGCAGTCGCGTTTCATGCCACTTTATTGCGTACGATTGTCTCGCCGGTAACTGGTTCCGAATACGAATTTAGATCTGGGATCCGAGAGAGTTTTATTTCATCCTTGTCGATACCGATGACGTGTTATCAACTACTAGTTCTCATTTACGTGCGCATCGTTTTCGATAACGGACAAAGCCGGCCGGTGCATGTTCGAATAGGAATAACGAGCCAACTTTTCTAACTAAGCGTTCGACGGGCGACTTCCAAAGTAGAGCATCGGGGACAACGTTGTACTGTTACTATACCTCGTAGTGACCAACTTTCCGTTCGTGACGTAACATACTGAATCCATTTAATTATAGGACGAGCAATTATGCAACTAGCGGCGACGGTCGACGTCTGATGGACCTAGATCGATTTTCATTTGCTATATGTTCTCACCTCTCAATACTCTTCTGCCATCTTTTGCCTTCATATATAGATATTATTACATATACTTAATAATATGTATGTGTTTTTTTTTTTTGTAACTTTGATGCTATCTTTAGCAGATAGTTTTCATTGATTTCGATAATTTCGTATTATTTCATCATTTACAGTGAACAAATAATTTTTATCAGCCTTTTACCTCTCATGACGAAGCGTGTCGGCACGTTTGTGAAACAAATCAGTCATTTATCGATTTGTTTTGTTGCCGTCGACACACCTTTTACCAATCATAAGAGCGACGCGGAATATTCTCTATCAAATTCAATTACGATCAATCGTTGACCTTTGTAAACTAACTTGAAATCTTCTGCCACCCACCTGTTTTCATCAATGCTCTCTCGTGATCCCATCGTATCCCTATTATTCATCGTTGAAGTGTGAACAATAGAGTCAAAATTTTGATAACTAGCCAGTCACTGGAAAGACCGGGCGACAGTCTCGAGATAGGGGGAGAGAGCGAGGAAAAAGAAAGAGAGAGAGAGAGAGAGAGGAAGGGAGAGGGAAATGGAGTATTGTAGAGAGAACGATCTGCTCTGGCGAAGGCTGTTCTTTGTCGATAACGATTCCACTATTCCTCCTTGCAATTTACTTGGTATAATACCGTAAACTTTGATCTGCCATATTCATCTTCGTAGCTCCGCAGAGATCGTGAAGTGAAAAAGAGAAGTTATTAAAGCTGTTTAGTGCCATCGAGTAAATCAGTTTTGAGTCGCGTATACGAATTGATACGAGCAAATATTATACGACTATATTTCCATAGTTTATTCGCTCCACCTTATAAGTATCCCTGAATCCCACGAGTTTTAATATAAACACATATAACATATAGTTTAACTACATATTATCCATAATTTTATGTAAGAATTGAGCTATATTGGTATATTTAGGAAAACAAATTTTGTTAGTTTTACATATGAACATTTTTTATTCTAACAATATCTAAGAAAAAATAGAATTTGTGATCCATTTTGTTTCAACGTGAAATTCTCATTATGTTATTTGCACTTTCAAGTAACAATTAAAACTTATTTAGTTAATAGTAATTAAAAAACATTTTTTAAAATAATAGTTTTATGTCGAGAGAGCGAAGAATCATGAATATTTTTCTGTAATTTCAATTACGTTGCGATTGAAGTGCGTACGCAGACTCGATGCGTTGATCGCGGCCATCACACCCACTCTTAAGTATGCACGTACGTCTCTTGTACGCGCAGGAATGCCACGTGTAACTGTGCTCATGCACACGCGCATCCCGGGACAGAAATATACGCTTTTAATTTCATCTTCTCCCAGGTTCGCCGATTATCGTAAATCGTCACGTAGCGAGACAATTTTCTTTGAATTCGCGATGTGAATTATTAGTTGATAATCAGGATTACGTTATCTGGTAAACATCAGAGTAACGAAGCACGGTAATCAATTCTCTTGATGCGACTGGACAGAATTAAAATTCTAAATGTATGCTAGACAATCTTTGATATTCCTCCGACTTTTTTATAAGAGTACTCAAAATATTATTTGTTACATTTTACATAGAGCTCATGAACTTTTATGAACGTGACCTTTTTGATTTTATTCGTTTATCTTTGATAAGACATAATGTATGAAAAGTCCTGGTGTCTATTATACAAATTGGACATTTTCATAACAATCAAATGCGTAGAGCTCACGGAAGGTGTATTTCTATGATGTCCAGCACTGAAATCAATACTTGCAGATGACCGCTATATGATCAATATGAAGAAACGCGGAAGCAACAAGAATAAAGGTAGCAAAAATTGTCAGAATGGAGGCAATACAATGGAGACCTCAGATTCGGGAAGTCTAAGCGATGACGAGAACCAAGGCTTCGGAAATTGGCTTCGATCCAGCACCGGTGTCGACATGATGCGGCTCTTCGTGATCGCGAATTCGATTTTGGTCTTCGTGACTATGGCTTGGCCGAACATGAAAGAATCCTTCTACATCATCAAAGATTATTTCGTGGGAGAAGAAGATTAAATGATTGAATGATTTCAATCGAAAAGATATTTAGTTTAGGAATAACGTTGTCCTACATTTAATCAGTTTTAAATAAGCATGGCAATATTATTCTTAATTATTACAATTGTTAAACATATCTGTTAACGTCAGTTTTATCTTTAGCTTTCATATCATTGATTAATCTTGAGCAGTATCAATATCTTAAATTCGGTGTTAATACCAAAACAAATAGGCACTGATAATAAATAATAGATAGGTATTAACATTATAGAAATTGTTATTGATTGTACAATAACTGTTGTTTATTAATTATATAAGTTATAAAAAATATTTAATTAAGTTTGTTAGTAATTTTAAGATCAGTGAGAGATAGATAGGTATTTAAATCTAGATAA
This sequence comes from Leptothorax acervorum, assembly GCA_035220615.1. Classification (NCBI taxonomy): domain Eukaryota; kingdom Metazoa; phylum Arthropoda; class Insecta; order Hymenoptera; family Formicidae; genus Leptothorax; species Leptothorax acervorum. The sequence continues at coordinate 1,955,180 of JASTWQ010001267.1, read as the reverse complement.
ATTTAGGAAGATAAACGAGAAATAATCGACTTTCAAAAGATTTAATGTTTTTGCAAATGTCACAAAATGTGTAAACAGAACTGTGACAGAACTTCTTTTTCGCGCAGCGCTTGAAAGTCAGATGTGCAGATCGTGATATTTGTATAAGGTAAAACTCTTCCTTATATTTTTCTTGCCAGAAGTTCCTCATCTTGAAGGAGCAAACCTTCATAGATCCATAGGGCGTATAACTTTTAGCAGAACTGACAAATAAATCAGTTATTAAATCGGACTGTTTTAATTCTCAGTTAGTATTAAGATAGATTTAACGATAAAATTTGCAGTAGCACTCATAATATCTTGACAAAAAAATTTTCAAGATACTTTTATTTATAACATATCCATAAACACACAAACCAAAAAGGCTTTTATAATATCAATATTTGATAACAAGAAATTAAAAATGTACAATTTTTTATCAAAAAAAGATTAGAAAGTGCAAATATAATTTAATGACAATCGAAAATATTTTGACATAGTTGAATAATTTTCAAATAAATAAATATCAAAATGCTTTATGTGAGCCAAGTGAATTATAAAAACTTAAAATCAGAATGTAAGATCTTGAAATTTTATATCAAATTTACTCTTAGCATACGTGTCTCTGATCAATAGTAATATAAGACTGATAGTTGTTTGTTTATATTCTCAACTTTGACTTACTTGTGCCCTGAAAATATTTATAAGCACTACTCTCAAAACTTTAAAAGCGTACGTCTCAAACAGAGAGATCAGTCTTCTATCAATGTATCATATCGGCTTGACCATATTAACCGGCAAAGTTATAAGTACGGTACATTTAGGATATATTTTTACTGCAATACTACATGGAATGTTGTAATATCGCATCGCAATAATCAACCGCAAGGCCTTGTCATGTTGACGTTCGTTATTCGCGGAGTGTTTCTGATCAGCATATTGGGCTGGTATAGCGCCATCGTCTGGAAGATAATCGACAGTTACTTCCAAGACCAGTTCCACGCTTACTTGCAGGAAGAGTATCGCAAGCATCCACGGATCAAGGCCGACTTCGAGAGCGCCGGGGCTGTCGATAAGGGGCCAGCTCCGAGCGCGTTGCCAGTCGAGCCGAGTTTGAGCCACGGCATCGCGGAGACCTACGGTTCCAACGCGGCATGCCCGGCCGACATCGCAGACGCCTGTCCGCGCGCAATCCTTCCGAGCGGAAAGCCGGAGGAAGCGATGGCAGGTGGCACCAGCGAAATCGCGGTCGCCGTAGGCGCCGGTAACACCGATAAAAATACATTCCCGGCGAACGCGGTCCGATCGGCGCAGGAAAGTAGGAAATCTCCGAGCGGCAGCGACACGCGCGATAAAGAACAGCGACCGGGTGCCATCAATCAGGACGCTGACCGCGAAGAGTATACGATCGAGGGGAGCATACCTCCGTACCCCGCGTCCGCGCGTCGTGCAGTCGAGAAACCGCGACGTCGTCTCGACAAGAAGAAATTATCGCGTGCTTCGAAAGAGGTCTCGAGGGAGATATCGCGGAAAATGCCGAAGAATCGAAGAGTGAACACGCTCGTTCTGACCGATGTCGATTTCGCCGCCGCGAGGACTAGCCATAGCGACGACGGAGACGACGATTTCTCAGAGTTCGAGGAAGAGAGCGATCAGAGGGTCCGCAAGGAGGGGGTCCTCGTGTCAGAATTGCCATTCAAGCCCAAGGCGGATATCGGCGACTTGGATAGGGTTACCGCGGAAGAGTTCTGTCCTCTGACCTTGGAGGACGAGACTTCCTGCGGGGAAACCACCACGTGGCCGTGACTGTGCTTGATGAGCGCCGTCGCGGTGAATTTGCAAGTATTAGATCGCGCGGAAAAAAGTTACGCATTAACAGCGGGACACCGAAAGGGCTTAGGAACACGCTGAGAAAGCCTGAAGCAGAGGGCTGCGACTGTTATTAGAATAAATCTGTACAATTAGTTTCGCGTCTTTATTAAGGACGATGATGATAGATGTAGTGTGAAGACGTTTTAGATCTTTTTATGTTTTTGTTGGTGTATTGCAATTTATTCAGTTCACAACTTGAGTACGATGAAATAAGGCTATGCCTTGACGTGTAATCGTAGTTTTACTATATAACTTTTTATTAGGCAGAATTAAATCTTGATTCAATATAATTAATATTTTTACATCTCATTTAACATCTCATTTTTCTGAGTCAGATATAAAAAATATATATTTAGCATAAATTTAATTCTCTAAGGGCCAGTTTTTCAATAGTCGCTTAACTTTAATCTTAGCTTAACTCACTGTTTGTCTCTTTCTAACTATCCTTTTTAGAAAAAGATGAAGAGTGAGTTTTTTTTTTAGCTAAACTTCAGTTTAAACGACTATTGAAAAACTGGCCCCCTAAATGTTTCTTGCTATGCGTTCTATGCTATAATAATAAACCTTATATTTATTTATTTTATGAATTCAGCGATTTATCGAGGCGATACGATAATTATATGGTATCAGTCGAAGATAAGTTTTCGCTGCCTACGGATATTTCGAATCCAGGACAGATATAAGTGATTTGGTGAAACGAATAGGATCATTAAATAAGGCACTGCTGTCCTTTGACCTTGCGAAAAGAGGTTCTACGAGGAGAAACTAGCGAGTGACCGTGAGAAGTCAGAGAAATCGCGATGTACGGTGCCGTATTGGAAACACTTGTCCAGCGGAAAAATCGAAAATGCGCGTTTAAACGCGCGATTTGTCTGCACGTATCTCATTGTATATGCTGAAGGATAAAATTAAAAATTGATATATGAGCATGCCGCAAAAATGAACAGTGTTTGTCGCGTTATGTAAAGATGACAAATGTCGTCAAGTAATCGTTGAATGACACGTGTGGGAGATGTTTTGCAAATGTAATTTCAAGGAAGATCGAGTAAGGTCAAAGCGTTTTAAGCTTCTTCTTAACAAGACATTACCGCATTTTGTTTCCTAAGTAATAAAACCTACGAGCAGCTAATACCAAAGCAATCACGTTTTGCTTCTGTTCATTGCGCTCGAGAGTAAAACCAAGTAATCTTAATAAGCAGAATAAGTTTAATCGCACACTCATTTTCCGAAATGTGTACGTCGCAACTGTCGCAAGTAAACGAGAAAAATTCATTTTTTTGTAATGCGTTTAAATTAATAATAGTGTTTGCATTGCATCACATCTCTTTATACTAATTTCATTGCTGTCATTGAAATTGATTTGTCAACGGATATACCGTCCGCGTCCATGCAAATCAACTGTTTTATTTCATTCTATTAAATGCAAATGTAAATGAAATAAAATAGAAAATTTATTTATTATTGTACTATTGAATTATAAGAACAGTTGTTGAAGGTCTAAATAACTCATATTCTAATTTAAATTTGCAATTGTTACATTTACATTTGTTTTTAAATGTGCATTTTTATTAGTGATGTCACTTTGGAATATAAACTTTAATTTGTCATTATATATAAATGCGACATAAATTAGTTAAACAACTTTTTACATGTCTTATAGTTGTCTTCGAATGAATTGACATATTATTTTTATAGAATAGAACCGTATTAATAATATTAATAATCATTGAATCAGAAATGCAAAATTATTAATTATAAATTATTTAAAATTATTTTATTTTAGCGGCAAAATATATTTACAGTTAGCTACAAAGCATACAGCTACAGAAGCAATTATGATAATCGAGCAATTTAAAGCAATAAATCGTATTATTTTAGATAGTCGTGAGTTTCATTTTCCTGCCGCATTAACCATGTAATGATGCCCGTATTAGATTGTCGGTTTACATTTTACGTATGTTAAAGCGCCCGGATGCTTTATTTTGTTATTTCGAAAAGCCTCGGTAATTGACTGCGTAAATCGAAGTAATTTACATTCGCTAAATGCGCGCCGTATCGATTGCATTCAAAACCGGTGACGTCTGTGAATGTATGCTGAAGAATACTAACAGTGCAGCTGTCGAAGTGCGAATAACAATAATACGGGATGATAGCTCACCGTAACGTCAATCTCCTTTGTCCTTCGCAATTCAAATAACAAAATATTTCTGAATTATTATCATACAACAAAACGGCAGTTGATACAAACTGATTGTAGTATAATAACAAAATTAATTTGCAAGTACTTGTTTAACGAAGCACGAATATTTTAAAATAAGGACACTTTGTTAGCATCTTGTTAACGTCTTGCGAAGAACAATTTGCATATCTACTTTCGATTATTTACAATGTTCGAATGTTCGTGCCTAACGCAGAAAATAACTTTGCTCGAGAATATACGATACCGTATTACGTCATTGAATTATTCAGTATAATAAGAGCATTATACATATACATGCGAAACGTGTTCTACATGCACGTCTACGTCAAATGCATGGCACATACGGTAGCGTAGAAGAGGAATTCTAAATATGAAATTTATAAATGCCTCTGAATATTTTATTCTGAGATCTACGTGAATGAAGTAGCGAACTAGTACGAATCGAAATATCTGATACGTCAAATAAGATTTTCTGGGAATGTTAGATCGAGCCCTAACTGTTTCTTTTGCCGTGTAATTCTCCGGTTGCGCAACGAAGTATGCGCTTAATTCCAGATTCAATTTTCATTTACGTGATGAAAGACTGCACGCGTTCTAATTAGAGCCGATATGTGCAGGTCGATGATCGAAGTCGTACTGGACAGCGTGCTCGCGCGGATCTCGACAGATTCCTTATTCGAGCACGTGTCGTGAATGGAAGGACGCCGATCGAAATGGAGCCTGCGTAACATGCACTCGCACTCGTTATTTATTATTATTTGGTCGCAATTGATGACACATTAGAATTTTCGCGACAGAGCGCGGAGCGCGACTTACATATTTACACAGTGGTACGCGAATTCGCGAATCACAAAAATTGTGTATAGAATTGTGTAGACTTAACCGTCTATAAAATTGTTTGCCAGGTATCGTTCTACAAAGACACGCCATAAAAATTGTCTTTTTGCGTGCCGTAACGACGCGGCATTTCCTCGCGTGGACACGAAGAAAAAATGATGCCGAGAGGAGTGGTCGCGGACGCGCGGGGCAATTTCCTATGTAATTGAGAAAATACACCGGCAATGGCCTCATTACGGCAGTCGTCGATTTCTCGTAACGACTTTCCGCGCGCGCTCCGATTTACGCTTGTTTTATCTGCTCCTCTCTCGCATCGTAAGAATTATAATGCGGGCGATAGCGTGGCGCACAGATATCTCGATCTACTTCCGCAGAATACTGCATGGCGAGCGGTTGAGAAAGGTATACAGACGAGTCGGGTTTTATTAATCGCATGACTTAGGTATGATGTATACGTTACACTTGCCTGCAGCGTAATGATCGATGATAACTCTCATCACTCTCGTAATATCAAAAATTTGCTATCTTACTATCTACTGTTTAAATATACTGTTACGCGAAATGCGTACGTCTATAGATTCCAGAAATTCGGATTTTAATTTCCGTATGATCGATCGTTTTTCAGAAGACTAACTTTTTAGACGTTTTTTTGCGAGCTATGAAATGGAATTTATCTAGAGACCTAAATCTCTTAATTCATAAATAAAGAAATTTTTATTTTATTGAAGTGTCGGTGTGAGAAAGTGCGCTTCTCTTGAAAATAATGTAGGATACATGCAGAAGATAATCCTAATGTGTCACGTCACAAGACGCGCAATTTCCTCAAAACAATTACACATAATAAACGGCCTCGAGGAGCTCCGACACCGTGACCCTACTTTCTCAGTTTTGGCGAGAAGAAAGTAGTCCGGAATCCTTAATTTTCTCGCCGGAGCGAAAAGTGAACAATTATCATTATTATCAACAATTATCCCGCATACAAAAATTATCAACAGTGAAACTAAAAAGAAAGAAACTACAGAAGTACTACAGGAAACTACTCGTGTAGTACTCCTGTAGTTTTCTGTGGTTCTCCTGTATAATCAGTACTACAGGAAACTACAGGAGAACTACAGGAGTACTACATCAGGAAACTACAGGAGTACTACAGGAAACTACAGGAGTAGTCCGGAGCTGAAGGAGCTTCGCGGCGACTGGCGAAGGGGAGCGGAATTTTGGAGCAATTAGGAGAGACTCGCAAATGAACTGTAAAGCGCGCGCGCCGCGAATTGAATAGACATCGGAGAAAATCTAGTTTCACTTTTGCGCCGCGCCGTGTCCTTCTTCTCCTTCTTCCTCGCGTGCCGCGCGCGTTCCGCTCCATAATGAATTTTCCTAATGAAGATTATCAGTTACATTGGTTGCAGCCGCCAGCGTGGTTAATTGGATCTCGTGGTATCACGTGCGAGCGATTTGGGGTGTGACGTGATTTACACCTGCGAATAATGCTAACTTGCGAGAGAGCGTTTCACTTCGCTTGATGCCGGCGATTAGAACTATGCGGAATTCGTTTACGTGACAAGCACACAGTCTGTGCACGTGCAAGGTCGCGTCTTTTGACATTTTCGTACGTAACCGATAAATACGTATTCAGTCAGGGAACGATAGCTACAATACTTTGTTGCTACAATACGTTGTTATTTAAACCGTTCACACATCGGAGTTATATAATTTACCGTGCAACGCGTAATTTCAACGTGAACAGGATGACGATCTTTTCATTAAATTTCCGCGACATTGTCCAGGATATAATGCTGCAATTATGTAATTCTCGTAATGAATTGCTCGTAATTTTTACATACGTATAATTAAATTATCTGCGGATACACACGGTGGAAACCTTGACATTACAGAAATCGAATCGACATTATTAATTTTATTATAACAGAATTATAATTGTACTGTTTCCTAAGACTGTTTTACATTTCTTCTATAGAATAGAATAAGGTTGATTTCTTTTTCCGTTAGAGGTATACTATTATTTCAGGCAGCAAAAGCAAGTATTGTCAGAAGTATTATTTGGGTCATAACTTTTTTTATGAAGAAAATCTGGCTCACGCTGGATGCACAATGACACGATTTTCTAAACGTTTACGTTCAAATCGAACAACCCGATGGCAATGGTATATCTTCTTGGAGCACGTACGCGCCAAAAACGTGACGGTCAACAATCGGATCGAGATGTCAGGTACAGATTATTACTAGCAAGATCGTGTCAGACTTTTAGCAGGACGTTACTCCGCTTGAAGTTTTAGCTTCTCAAAATCGTCGCATGCGAGCTTTGACCGAAATCGTCATCCGGCGTGCAGGAGCAGCGTCGTAATACGACACGTCGGAAAGACACCGTATTCATTTTCTTCCGCGATTTGTGTCGTGTAAAACACCGGTAGCTACTCCTGCGCTGAATCGCAGTTGGTAGGTAGGTAAGTGAACGACCTTAATGCAACGGTATTTGTGCGTGATTTTCAAAGCACGTATGACAACGGCACGTACATACGCGCGTAAAGGTGCCGCGCCGAAACTGCTCCGGTTTCCTCGCCCGGATCCGTCGCGTAGATTAAGACATTCATGGGTAGGTATAAGTAAAACAATCTTCGTGAGCCATACTGCGGCAGAACGTCGCGGAATATTAAGATTATTAAAACTGACACAAGTGGATGAAACGGATAAGCGGATAAGAATTTGAGATATTTAAAATATAAAATTGAAATATTTAAATTTAGATTTATATTATTATTATTTATATTATTGAGAAAGGGATTTTAAATATTAAAAGAGAGTTAAGAAAGGTATTTATTATATCATTAAATATATGTGGACGAAAATAAAATATAGTAATTTAGAATCAGTCGACATTTATAGCATATTGCGTTCATTAACACATTTTGAATTTGTCGTCGATGTTTCATTAACATAATAAGATCGTAACATCGAGAAATAAATTTATTCCAGCGATACCCCATCACGTCTTGAAAATATCATCACATTAGTTTTAAAATATTCTGTTTTTCTCTTGAGTATTACTCGCGCGCGCGCGCGAAGATAGGAAGGTGACTTGGTACTGTTAAACTTATTTCGATGAATGGCAAGTTTTAAGAATTATCATACGAATACGTTCACCTGAGTAAGACATAACAGTACTTATAAATCCGATTTAAACCAGCGCAAGAGCCAACGAAGGAAGCTCGTAAATTATCCCATATATTAATTAGCTCGACGCGTTCACTCGTGGACAAACTTGTTTGATTTTTGTAATCATTATCGAGAGACTGCCGATTTTTGAAAGTCGAAAACCGGCGCGGCACGAGTACGAAACCGCTCGTATTTCTAGCAGGCAGAAGTGGGAGCTCGAAACTCTAGCCAGGGACCTGTTGCGGATGATTCTACGATCAGAAATATGCCTGGGCCCTCGAGAAGCACATTCCAAAGGAAAGGTTGCGGGGGGGGGAGCAGGGAAGAGGAAAGGGACAGGAATCGGGATAGAGAAAAGGGAAATTTTTTATTATGGCTCGGTACACTAGTCCTTTAACACGTTCCATGCAGTAATAAAATACATTTGCATACGGCGTCATAATAATTACTCGTATCGCAATAATTTTTCGCGATAAGTGGAAGGTGATCTAAGATAAAGCGAGACGAAAATAAATAATAATATCTACTGCGTAATTATCGGGGCGAGTGAATTGTAGCGATAGCGAAGACGGTTAATGATGGGAGTAATTCTAATTGTAAGATAGTGGGAATAATTTTCGCGATAAACAAGGAAATTATTGGTGAAACAATGGAGGAGACGCTTATTAAAAAATGACGTAACTCTTCGTGCATTTAACACCAAGGCTAGATTCGGAAATAAATCAAAAGAGTCGAAAATTCAAAAGAATCACAGAACGACGGTGAGAGTGAAATGGAGATGCGGGAATACGAAATGACGAAGGATCCGGATGAGTGGAAGAAGGAGCGCGGGGACGAAGGAGATGCGCCGGCACGCATTCCTGCCGTTCAAAGGACCTTTCGGTCGGAATGGACCCACGGGTGCCCTTCGCTGGTCTCTCTCCGGAGGGCCGTATTGTCCGCGTTGGACCATTCGCGGCTGGCCGCGCGGGGGGGCCGGAGAGGAGGCGGGGAGGGATTGGAGGAGGTGGTATATCGCGGTACTCCAGCAGGGCACCCAACTTAACCTCCTGAAGCAAACGGTCAAAACGCAACCAAAACGGAGTCCACTCACCTCGTAGCTCGTTCGTGCCGCGCTGCGCTCCGACAATGCTTCCCTCGTCATTCACCGTCACGACCAACTGTCGCTTGCGGGGTATCCTAGAGCACTGTCGTCGATATCACTGTAATAAAATATAACTATACGTCGCAAATGTCAAAACACCCGGGTGCCCTGCGCGGTGCATCGTTCTGCGTTCGTTTGAACAGCAACTCCTCGGCGCAGCTCCGAAAATTCGTACCTAACACAGATTCTAGCTCGATCTTCTCCGGGCCACCACGTCGGCCGTGTTCTCCTATTTTTCGCGATTACACACTGTGATGAACGGATCTTTCGTACATGTGCGTGCTGATCGCCGTGGGTAAGACGCGAAAAATTCGAGGCCGCGGGGACCATGCGCTCCGCTTCGAAGCGGCAGATAAGTGTGGCAAACGCCGACCGAGCGATGTGTTGCCGTTTTGACCTGCCTGCAAACTGACCAATCGTCGCGCAGGTGGTATCCCGCTGGTCCCCCTGCTAGACCCTGCTGGTGGCAGGCTCAGGAGAAGGGACCCAACCACCTGCCGCGCGACCTGCTGGGGCCTGGGACAAGATCAACCCGTAACAGGCTCCGGGCCCGTTTGAACAATAGCCTGCCAACGCTCACTGGTTGTTGGTAACATACCTAACATAGAATCTCGTTCGTGAACGATGTGGATGCTGGATCGTTCAACATTCCAAAACATTATTATCGAGTCCTTAAAGATGTCCCTATAGATTCACACTCACCTAGAATTCAATCATCTGCTGCGCGACCTGCTGTGGGACTTGATGTCCCAGCTTGAACGATAGTCGGTCTATGCTGAATGGTCGTTGGTAACATAGAACTACGTCCGTGAACGACGGATGGTGGATATAATTCGACGTTCTGAAACATTATCATTGAATGAACAGTGTCTCAGAGGTTCAAAAAGGCGAAATATTCTGAAACTAATAACGAGGTTTTCTTCGTTGCCAATTGCTGGTAGTCTTTCATATTGATAATTTATTACACTAATTAGTAATTACATTATTGTGCATGTGATGTGCACGAGGCAGAATAGATCAGCAGCTCAAATTTTTATATCTTGAAAATAAGAAAGATACACCGTACGTTTCGTATTCATCTAATCAAAACACTTAAAAAAATTTTTTTTTATTAATTATTCTTGAAGAAATACAATATAGGTAGTTTTGATGTATTTATTAATATTAAGATTGTCGAATATTATAAGATTTTCGCGAACATAGGGATTGAGATGTGAACATTATAACATTTTCTTAATTTATGAATGATTCAGAAATGCTTTTTGCTTCATAAGCACTGGCGCTTGTGTATAATAATGCTGCATTAATTAAACCTAATAATGTTTTTTACTACATCATGCACCGTGAGCGTTGTGATAAGGCCGGGAAAAAACCTGCAGTTGCGTTTGAAGATCTTTATCGGTGATGAGATTCGATATATCGCTCAACAACTCCGACGTGGGGAAAATATTACGAGGCGGGCCTCGCGTACGGTGCTTCAAGGCTGACCCGGTATAGGTACTTATTGTATCAAGTCTTGTTAACGGAGATGTTCATTCACTCGCACCGACCAGATGATCAGTATAGCTCGCGTAACTCACCGTCGCTGCCGTGTCTCGCTAATCTCGTATTGCGCGGTAGGAAAGTGACCGGAAAGACCACATTTCCCGTTGATATGTGCCTGAAGTATCGGTCCTACATCATGGAAACGCAATCGATGTGTCTGCTCGTTTGACGACGATGGCAGCGCTGGTTCGTCTTAAACGCGGTAGCGTCCAACTGAGACACGCGGCACTCGAGGTCAAAGGTACGTGTGCCCTCAATTGACTTCCCTCGGCAACGGGTTTCCGGAATTCTCAGTGCGTCATTATTGTGGCGCGACTACAGGAGATTAGTAAACGATTTGCAACGCTTCACGTCCATATCGAGTTAAAAAAAGCGAATAACTTATTAGTTATTCATACAGAGTATCTTGAAACAACGATATATGACATTTGATCAGATTCTTCGATTAATATGGAATTAATTTTTTCATATTAAAGAAAAGGAAATCTTAGGATTGCGATTATATTCAGTTGAGAATTATAGATTTGGCGTTAGTATTCTATACTTATTATTATTGGCGTTATTGACTTTCGGTGACACCTTTATTTATAATTCGAAAAACTAATGTCAAGATCAGAGAGAGTACTGACAGAATACTCACTATTTCTCCGATTCATATTACTAAGGGAATTAATAGGATTAATAGCATTACGCGTTCATTGTCTTGTCGAAAAGTCAGCTATTTGCGTTGCATCATTGCCAAACCAAAGTCGAGGTCACCTACAATATACTCGGAGTAGTGGAGAGATAGTGCGCGAAGAATCTTACCGGGCGTGATAAGAGTGAGATGTCGCGGTCGATCTCATTATTTTTGAGTTCTGTGAGATGGCAGACTTCGTCAAGAGAGGTAGCGTGCAGTTCGTTAAACGTGGCAGTTGTCAACTAAAGCTTGCTGCGCAAGAGGTTCGAGGTTCGTTAAAATTATAATCACTGTGACTAATTTTATTTCTCACATCGCGCGCGTGAGATCTAATTTTATTTCACGCTGTCGCATAGCCAAACTTTAGATAACTTCATTGATACTATATATAGATTTATACTATTTTATTTAGGGTAATATAATTACAATTATTTTAACAAATTAACAGAGGAAGAATTTTTTGATATTCAAGTATTTTTGAGAGCTACGTTTTATGGTTAAATATTTTGAGTGTGCTGTACGAGATAATGTAAATATCTATAGTTTAATATTGTCGAAATGTTATAATTAATGTCGCTTGTAATGTACATTTGTAATGTACATTTTTGTATAAATATTATTTTCACATGGTAAAAATCGACACAAGTACATACCTTTTAAATTTAGAATTTGTACGCTGATACTATCGTGCCAGTCGTTTGAGTAAGTTATCAAAATCAAACATTGCCGTGCTCCGATGTTTAGAGACTACGATAATGAATGTATGTATGTACATACATGCGCAAAAATTTCTTTTGTTACTATTGTACCTCTAATTTGCTGAGTATAATAGGGATTCTGTGAAAACCACTAGTTCTGCGGACTAATTAGTAAGGTACATCTACCGTTTAATTTAATAATTATTTTTTTGAATAATTTCCGACAGTAAAAAAATTAAAAAAAAATATTTAATCTGATTTAATCTGAAAAATATTTTTTCTGATTTTTTATTTTAACTAACAATTGATTGATTAATTCTGAGTAACAATTTGATGTTACTAAAATTTTTATGTCTAAAAACTTTTATTAATATTGTAATTAAATAATCTTTTAATGTTTTTTATTCGATGATCTTTATTGATGGTATGATAAATTATTCTTGCAAATTTTTAACGATTTTCACTAGTGATTTAATCGAGTTGATTGCAATCATTATATGATATTATCACCTAATTATATTGTTATCTGTTAGCGGCTGTACGAGCGCGACATATCGTCGCCGCGCTAGTCGCAGTTGGATTTGCGCTTTGCGGCGCGGTTGAAGTTAGCTCCTCTGTCGCACTGTTGGCAAATCAGAAAGACAATCATGCGATCATCGACACATCATGGCACTGCGATATGCTGGTCAATATCACCAGCCGCAATCGCACCGAGGACTTCGAAATTATATTCATGGAGGTATACATACATTTAAACGTTTCGCCTCGTGTTTCAGCGCTACATATGATTCTCCCCCCAGTTTTATTTGTCTAACAAATTTTTGTACGCCAGTACGCAAGCAAATTAAGCGGTATTAACGCTGTGAGACAGCTTTGTTTTGCATTAATTTGAATTGCCGAGTTTTTCCAAGAAATGGATGCACATATAACCCTGGGGAACAGTGATGCTTTACAATGCTACGTTGTAGAATGACATTTATGATTCGTATTATGAACGACAGCTGCCACAGGAGGAGCGAGCAGAATCGATTATGCGCGAGGCGTTCTTATGGGGACAAGTCGCCGGTCCGATTCTGGGAGGTTGCCTGGTGTGGGGTCGATCCGGGCCCTCAATGGTGTTCTCACGTGCGGTTCTTAGCGCCTGTTTAGCATCTCTATTAGTGCCTGCAGCCTGGCGCGGACCGTCGCATGTCGCGCTTCGGTTGTTTCAAGGATTATGCACCGTAAGTCGGCGCGTAGACTTTTATATCTCCAAACGCTTTGCAACGACGCGAGCTCGATTTTGCGTAGCGTCGTAAAACACGGCGCCACATAAAACATTCGCGCTAGGATCATTGCGACATCCTCTTTTGCAGGGAGCAACCATGCCCGCTGCTCACATGTTCGCTATGACCTGGTTTAAGAGCAATCACAGAAGCTGGTACTTCAGTTGTTACGCAGGTATGGCGATTGCGAGCACGGCCGTTTAAATGTAAAGTAAAGAGTTAATGAGAACAATGAATTCTTCGAGCCATTCATTATTTTGCCGTAAAAACATACTTAATAATATAAGACTTCTAGAATATATTTTTTAAATATTCCATTGAGCGCTATGTAATGCTATGTACGTGGTCCAAGTTGCTCGATTAATCCCAATTCTCATGCTTTAAGCCGTCAGTGTGGGTTACTGTCTCACCGGATGGCTAGGTACCGCGGTGGTGCGAACGTTCGGCCGAGATTCTTTGTGTTACGGTCTGGTTCTTTTGGCACTATGCTGGTACTTCGCCTTTGGCCGTTTCGTTAAGGACACGCCGAAGTCCTATCAACACGACACAACTGTAAGCGACAGTCGACACCTAACGACACTTCCGATCTAATTAGCCGTTAGGGAATACTCGAAACTTTATCAAAGCTTGACACTTATATTCGACACTTTTGGGAAATTATCAAAGTAGTCGTGCTAATTAGTAGTCTGATAAGAGAAAACTACATAGTTGAAGGTTTCTATGCGGCTTCTAAGAATTTTCCATTCGCTAATTAGTAGTTGCGACAAACCTGTCATGCGACTGTAACATTGACTTAAGGTTTACCGCATGTATACTTAGTCTATGAGGCAGTATTTTTTAAATGTAAATACGAGGTTAGTAATTATCACAGGCGGCTGTGATACCATGGGGAAAGCTGTTGAGATCCGTACCAGTCTGGGCGTCCGCAGTGGCGACGATGGGCAATCAATGGGGCGACGCGACGCTCGCACTTGGCATGACGAAGTACCTGAAACTCATCTATGGGTTTTCTACGGCCAACGTAAATTATTATTTTGACATTATTATTTCATTATTTTGATATTATTATTTTAATTATTATTTTAAACATTTTAAAAATTTACTACACATGTCAAAGGCGAAAAATTTAATTTGGTTTTAAACATTTTAAAAATTTACTACACATGTCAAAGCGAAAAAATGTATCAAAGTATCAGAATGAAAAAAAGATATAAGACGAGGAGAGGAAAGAGGCATAAACTTAACATTACGATATAATATTACGATATAATATTCAGTTAGGGATATTATTATTTTATTATTTTTTAATATTATTATTTTAATTATTATTTTAAACACTAAAAATTTATTATACATATCAAAACGAAAAAATTAATTTATTAAAGTATCAGAATGAAAAAAAGATATAAGACGAAGAGAGGAAAGAGACATAAACTTAACGTTACGACATAATATTACGGTATAATATTCAGTTAAGGATATAGTTCCGCGGTCGATCGATATTATGTGGACAGCTGCGAGCTCGTATGTCTCACCTCGTTATACTAAATTGTGATTCAATTCAGGACTCCGTGCTGACTACGTTACCTCACATCGGTCACTTCATGGCTGCGCTGACCTGTGGTCTCCTCGTAGATCACGTCCGCGAATCTAAAATAGTTTCCACGACTACGGCGAGAAAGTTGGTCGTCTATACAGGTGCGTTATGTGTATCTCCGTAAACGGCATTATGTTTACAACATTGTGAAACGCGTGCAAGAATTTTGATCATTTTAATATCTTGATGGTTGAATTAATTTATATAAAAGGAGACAATTTTTATTTCCCATTTTTAGCAAATACTCAATGAAAACGTTTTGAATTATAAAAAAATGTACAACGTGAAAATCTACGGGTAATTCAACAATGTTGTTACAACTATAGAAAAGTATACGATATCGGTGCGTTTAGATTTACTCGTTTCACGCTGTGAAGCGAATTGATTGTTAGTGTTACCTTGCTCTAAGAGTAATAGCTTACGAGATCTCATTACGATAATTGAAGATGGAAAGTCTCAAACGTGTTGAGTAACAAGCTAAAGGCTTTATCCCACGTATATAACATAGCGAGAATATTTCCCCGACGTCTTTTTGACTCTCTTTATTTAGTTCTCTCGATAATACTGAATTAAATACGATCAGCGCACTTCATCCCCGCGGCCCTCCTCTTCGTCGCCGGTTACGCCGGCTGTCAGGCCCTGGGTGCCGCCTGGCTGGGGATAGCAGCCCTCCTCGTTTCCGGCACCGCACCGGCCGGTGCCCTCGCGGCCATAGCCGATCTCGCACCCGCGGAATCGCCGGCGTGCGCCGCGGCCGCGTGCGCTCTCTGCTCCACGCTGGGCGCTGCGGGACTACTGGCCGCCAATTACTTCGTCACCCAGGCTCTCCATGGCTCCGTAAGTCGAATTACTAACAATAAGCCGGACGCGGGCACGCGCGTTATCCGCCCGCGCAAATGTAACGTATTAAATAGCCTCGTACACCTGCGAACGCTAAACGGACGTCGGATTGCGTAACGAGAATCTAGCGACGAGTCTTTCCTTTTACTTTCTACGTTTCTCATAAGTCGTCTGCTTTTCACTTAAATAATTATTAATTATTTCGTTCCTTGTTGCATGTCACTTCCAAATAAGCGCACGTAACACTTAGCTTTAGCATTTTTAATTCTGAAATAAAAAAAAAAAAAAGAGTAAAAATTTTTTTTATTCTTTGCCTAAATATTTTCATATACGAACAATTTTTTAACTTTAACAAATGGTGGAAAGTTATAATTTTACTTCTACATTCCTCAAATAAAATTTGGAAATCGAGATTGCGTATCAAGTTTTATGCAATACGTAATCCTCCCTCTCTGATTAATTGTCCACGATATATTATTGACAAAAGTATTATTTATTTATTTTTTAAGTCAGCGTTTGTCCAATTCGCGTTTGCGACATGTTGTGCGTTTCAGATCGCTGGCTCTTGGCGATTGGTGTTCGGTGTTGCCTCCGTCGTCTTGTTGACGACCGCTGCGGTTTTTCTGGCGCTCGGCAAAGGCGTTCCGCAACCGTGGATCCCATCCGTGGCGAGACCGCGTAGTCACGACGTAATCTACGAGCAAGACGCATTAGAGCTCGATCATGAGGACGTGGGCGTGCAGACCGAGCCCTTCGTGCCCTATACCCTCGAGGACGACATCGAGAGCTTGAAGAACGTGCCTCGCTCCTCGTCCATTCACTCGAAGATCTCGATGGCCTCCAATTAAATTGCGACCGCCCTCGTGCCAATTCTCTGTGCTATTTCACGCCTCATCTTGCGCCAAGGATATTCTACTCCCCCCCTTCCCTCACCCCCCAGATTATAGCGATAAAAAACGATCTGCAGTGAATATATCGCAAAGACATGTACGATTAACATGAATGTCAACGATGAATTGTATATAAGGTTTTAAGAATAGGAATAAAAGTTTATACGATCAAGAGGAATTGTCCTCGAGAAGAATACTACAACAAAAAATATTTAAAAAACTGAATATCTAGCTTTTCATCAGGACCTATTTTTTTCTAGAAGTAATGTTGCTATTACGAGTTGTTGGATGTCGCGAAACGCGATTTGAACCCTGGAGCTGCACGAGATAAAGTCGTTGCGAAACAATGCCGTGAATAATAACAAGTAGATCCGCCGACTGATATAATTCGACTCGTAGAAAGTCGATAGCTGATAAAAATGTCGACGCACGCTGGGACCTGAAACTTCGAGGGACATGACAGGACAAATGTCAGGTAAGTGTCTCTCTTTTGTCTCGGATTACTCGCTTTCGACTATTGTTGAAGCGGTTTTGCCTCATCGGGATATCTCGCGATTTTCTCCGCTCGCGTTATTTCCTAGCTCGTTGCATACAAATCTATGCATTACGCGCGTTTCTGTGAGATACTGTGCGCCCTCCGCGACGACTTTCTATCTCCGGAGTAGCCCGGAGAAAGAGTGAAAGACAAGCCGGCGGAAGTGCGGCGCGGGCGCTCTAATTAGATAATCTTATGGGCCCGCGTATGCCTATCGGTGCTGATCCCATCGCGAAAAATGCACCTACGCCATTGTGGCTGGCGCATGCCACTAAATACCGGAAGAACATGTGCAAGACCACTGTCCGTGCTGGTGAGTGTCCCCGCGTCCTAACGACAGCCTTTCAAATGCAGGCGTGCATATCCGGCGCGCGTGGAAAAATCAGGACACTCTTTAGACACCCGCGGAAAATGGCCTGCCGTTCGCCGTCAATTGAGGTATTTCGCACGTTATTTTTCACGCCGGAACTCGTTTGATCGACATTCTCGAGCAGAGCGTTGAGTTAATATTTGCATTGAAATTACTCATTCATACGTGTTTCACTTCAACTTATCAGTAACTGAAACATGTATACTTTTGTACTTTTGTACTTTATAATATAAACAAAACTTTAGGAATCTTGGAATAAGCTTGTTTATCTTTCTTTTTTGAAATGCAATGTTAATATATAATTACTCGCCCGATAATCAGCGGTAATCAGCAATGGCTATCGAAATAAATTATTTAATTCACTTTGTCGAGCTCATTAGTAACACGCGAATATTGATTTATCAGACGAAGTAAATTACTTCAATTCCCTTCGTCTGATGAATCAATAATTCGCATGTTATTAATCAACTCGGTCTCATTCATATTTTTAACATCCAAATTGATTCGCCTTTTGCGTTGTCACTTGTGCAAATGGAACGTTCACCGAGCGGTGATTGTTCCGCTTCTCACGTGGTTCCGCTTCGGATATACGCGTGAGATCTTTGCGTCGTGTGTCGCGCGCGTAACGCTTTTTTCGACAAAGAAATTCGCTCTCGCAGACAACAAACGGCCATTCCGAATGCGTGGAAATCACGCGCGAGATCTCATGATCTACGCCCACGGCCGCATATTCGCGCGTAAGTTTGCCGCGTAAGACCCGACCGGGCAGGAATGTCGCAACGCGCGACGCTAATTACCGGCGGTAGACGCGTTACTATTCTTTCCCGGTAACGCCGACTCTCAGGGACTTATGAAATGAGTTCTCACACAACGCCTTGGCGTCTACCGTCCGACTCTTTCTTTATTTCGATGCGTATATATCACACTAGTCTCTTACGTAACGCCGTATTTACAGTCGTAAGCATGGAGTACGCTAGAGATGCCTTAGAATCTAGAGCTTTCGCTGGTGCTGTCCGTCGCGTTTTAACGGAGCGGAGGGTATCTCATAAGAGAGATTTCTTTCAAATAATCGCTTAGGATAGATGCACCAGTGATTGATTGCTGACCAATAAATGCCCAATGTGTTTGTTCGGTTTCTAAGAGATCGCGCGTTAAGAGAGATAAATATATTTTCTAAAGCCGCGGATAATTATTACAGTTATCATAATATAATCGTCATGTAATTGTTAATTAAAGCTGTCATCTATTGGAACGCTATTCATTCGTGATTTCGTTGTTTCAACATTCTTCCCTCATTATTAGTTTTAAACGACATGTGATATTGACGTAAATCCCATCAGCGTGAGAAAAATTTTATGCGATACCTGGAAGATAAGTGTATGAGAATATAATATCTTCACTTAGGAAAGAAATTTAATTGTCTAACAATATTTCTTATTCAGTCGTACACTGATGCACCTACTCTGATGTTAATATGCGCGTCAACAAATGTCGGGAGGCTATCGTGCAGAAAATCGGTCGGGCTGCGCAGCAACGATTTCCCTTTCGCGAAACCGATTCGATTCATTAACGACGAATGTGTCCGTTGCGTGTAAGACATTGGTTCTTACACGCGGATGGACATATCCGTTCGTACAAGAAAAAAAAAAAAAGGTTACCGTTGACGTAAGCCGCTTCGTCATACTTAAATATGCTATCGTGAGAATTCGATATAATCGTTCCAGGATAATTGATAATGGTAGGAATGACATATCTAAAAATATATTGCTGAAAATAAATTCGTTAACTTCCGTCGAGTTTCTCTCATCTTGTAAAAAAAGACGTAACAACTAGTTAAAATTCTACAATAATTTAACTCGTATGTATTATACTTGAAGTGAGTAATACTTCTTCGTAATTCCTAACTATTTCTAGCGCCATTCATCATCGTTACATCTTCTTCCTCATGTCCTTCACTTCCTCCTCGTCGTCCGTAATAATCTGCACGCTCCTAACTGGTCCCGTCTTTCTGTATCTTGACGCCGGCGTCGTGGTGGTCATCACGGTTGTCGGGACCATCGTCGATCGTTCGGTGTTGATCGCTAGGTTCACCATTCGCAGCAGCAAAGCTTCCCTAATGGGTGCCGGTAGAATCTCATCAGCTTCTTCGGCCACGTCCTGCGTGTAGAATTTTTGCCTGTACACTCTCTTGGGATATCTGTCTTGATAATCGTCGTATTGAGGGTGATAGAGCGGGCTCAGAGCCCGGGGATACACCGGACGTCTCAGGGACACTCGATCGCCGTACTGCGCCTGTTGATCGTATGCGAGCTCGGGTCTCGGAAGTGGCGCCTGAAAGCCCGCCGGATACGAAGGATACGGCTGCTGGTCGTACAGGGCGTCTTCAAGGAAGCTCTTCGGATATGATAGAGCTTGCACGCCGTATTGGCTCACCAGTAGCCTCCTCAGCAACGTCTGAAAGTCTCGTCGACTTAGAGGCGGCGCGATAGGATTTGGCGGCTCTGGAGGCAGCGCCAGGGCGCCACCTCGGTAAGGATACTCGGGCGTGGTCGCCTGATAGTCCCTGTCGTCAGGATGAGCTAC
Source organism: Leptothorax acervorum (assembly GCA_035220615.1). Lineage (NCBI taxonomy): Eukaryota > Metazoa > Arthropoda > Insecta > Hymenoptera > Formicidae > Leptothorax > Leptothorax acervorum. The sequence goes on along the minus strand of JASTWQ010001267.1, from coordinate 1,934,936 downwards.
CGCACTCGGAATTGGTCGCAGGATCGGCCGTGCTCTCTGCTCGGGTTCCGGGTAGATCAGCGGCCGCACGGGACGCGGACGCATGTAATTCATGTTCATTGCGATCCGCGCCTCATCCTCGGGGTCGGGCACGGGGTTCTCCGTCAGGTAATGAACATTGGCGTCCGTCGTGCTCGCGTAGACCGGTTGGTGATTCGGCGGGGGCCGAGGTAACAAGATCCTACCGATTGGTATCGCTCTATAGACACCTTCGTCCTCTTCGAGATTACCTTGTTGAGACTGGACGAGTATTCTAGGCGGCAGTTCTCGCAGATATTGATCAGATTGCTGCCTCACAAAGACCGGCTCGGTGCTCTGTCTAACGTAGTCCCGTGTCTCCGTCGGTACCCTGGCCGTAGAACTACGAAGCAGGATCTGTTGGGTTGTCGTGCGCTCCTCCTGGGTGGGTTTCGTCTCCGTCTCGTAGACCCGAGAACCTTCGTACTTCGGACTGTCGAATCGACCACCCGCTCCCAAGTTCTCCTGACGATTGACGTAGAACTTTGGTCGTTCTGTGCGCGAGGTAGTGGAAACTCTCTGGAGAACCCGCGACGGAGCCGTCGTGGTGAACAAAGGACGCGTCGTGGACAAGGAACCGCCATAAACGTCGGAATGATCGTCGCCGTCATCGGCAATGGAACTCGACTTGGTTGTCTCGTCGTGCAATTGCCTCCTCAAAGTATTTCCCGTCGTGATTTTGGCCTCATCCTCCTTCTCTATGAAATCTTCAGAGATCGGCGGGAGGCTATGCTCGATCGGTCGCTTGGCAAAGATGATTCTTCGATAGGCGCCGCTCTTGTCATCCGTACTGGGTCGATTGATCTGCGAATCTTCGTCTTCGGTGTCTTCCTCTATGACGATCGGTCTCTGTTGGCCATTGATGATGAAACGCGGCCTGCTCTTTGGTGTGCCTTTTAAGTAATGTCCGAATATCGTTTTCGGTGCCTCTGTAGTAGTGCTTGTGGTCGTACTCGTGGTGGTACTGGTAGTCGTCTTCCTCGTTCGAGGAATCGACTGTACGACCGATGGCCTGGTCGACGATTCCGTCGTCGTGGCGTACACGATGTTCGGTCTTTTCGTAGTTGATGATGTACGGTTGAGGCGCGGTATACTTTGCACGACCGATACGTGTTCCTGCAATGGCGACATGGTGGTTGCTTTAAAGCCCGTCCCGTTCGACGACGAGTACGAGACCCTCTTTATCTCGCCGTCAGCGTCGACAAAACCGAACGTGCCTTTAATGTTGCCCAAAACATCGCGACTCTCGACCTGACAAAGCAAGTATTTTCCGTTCAGTTCGTCACGAAAGAGTAGCGCGATTCTAACTGTAAATCTTGGATGAATAAATCTTTCTATTGTCAATGCAATTAGCATTGTAAAAATAAAAATATTTTTATGAAATATGTATATAACAAATATTACTAAACTATATCTTGTTTTACTGGTAATGATATAATTAAGAATTATTTAATTGATATTTCCAATGTTGAATAATAATTTAAACAATTATATATTATTCACTCTATTTATTAATTTAATTTAAATAACATTGAAAATTTTATAATTATGGATAAAAGCGTAAATAAGATTATATAACAAATCTATGTATAAAATAATTGTGGCAGACAATTAGATTTTTATACTGAAGTTACTATTATATTGATATGATTAATATTGCCATTTTTTTTAGTATTACTTGCTCAGTGCATCGCTACTTTAAATATAATCAGAAATGAAAAGAATTCTTCTGGCTAATCAATATCCGATACTGTGGGAACTTATTGTGCGCGATGTAGTTTATAATTCTTGAAAAAATAGGCGTTAGGCGCGGTTTACGCTACGCTTAAGTAGTTACGCACATAATTACCTTGAATGATCCATCGCCGGCTTCGTAACCGTACGTGTATGAGCCGTCTTCGTTCACCTTTCTGATCTGCTTCAAGATCGCCACTTGATGATCATGATGCGTTTCCGATGGCTGCTGGTCCGTGACGTTCGAGCAGCCGGCGGTCACCAGACAGAAGAATGCCATCAGCCATGGCGTCATCTTAAAAGGAAAGATGATTTTTTTCTATGAAGAAAAACGCAGTAATGCGAAATAGATATGACGCACAATGGTATCGTTAATATCACGAGAAAATAGTGTCAAAAATTGCAATAAATTATTAGATACACGAATTTTTAAACAACAAACTTAGATTTCTGCGCGATGGGATAATGGAAATTGTGTGTTTTTAATTTATTTGACGCTTATATATATATATATATATTCAAAATGAAATACTTTCATAATACGCGTTCACATTCACATAATAATGCACTTGTCACTCTACAACATTTCGCTTCCTAAAGCGTTTTCTCGGAATAAATCTTGGAGGACGTATGGGCGAAACATCGCGTGCAATCGTTCGCCAAGGCGCGCACTTTCCCACGGGCACCAATATCGGTTTCGCGAAAAAAATCGCCGTAACGTTTAGACCAAACACTTGCATTTAGATTGATAGCGACTGAAATCGATCTCGTTTTCTCCCTCTCTCTCTCTCTCTCTCGCTTGCGCGCGGATCGCGAGCACCATGAACACGTACTCGTGCACTCGCGCCAGCACGGAATACTCGGCGATATACCTTGTTGGAACTGGAAACCATGTTACCGCGGATGCGGTGAATGTTCTTAATACGGCGTGGGGTGTCGGGTGCCGTTATATATAGGGTGACACAATAGGCAACCACCGCCGCGCCCCTTCCACGGCGCGCCGCGTCGAGCCGCCACGTTCAACCTTGATGACCCCTAAACGTTCATTAAGACGTTAGAATACCAAATGACAACTCTCCCTGCTAGTAAAAAAAAAAAAACGCGAAGCGTCGCGCGCGTAGAAAATACATGATAATGAAGGCCCGCGGTTGTGTTTGCTCATCTCGATTACACGTTCTTTCGTTGCGCGAATTGCCCAAGACAGGATTACTCTAACGACTCGAAGACGGGAAAAGTCACCGGATGATCGACTGCTGTGTGAAGTGGATGTTAAAAAGCGGCTGCTTTTTAATCTTCCTTTCTTAAACTAATTCACCGATTAGCGTTTATGTTTTACATCTCGCTCAAGTTGCTCTAATTCTGTAAGATAAACGTTTCCTTTTTTTTTTTTAATAAAGTATACATGAGTTGTTGGTTCCATACTGACATAAACTGTTGATTTTACAAACTATATATAGGACTAGATATACATTTTATTTATTGATTTTTTCAAATATTTACAATTGCGGCCTTAGGCTTAGTGACTGTTAAAAGTCTGAAAAAAATCACATAGTTCTGCGAGGCCCCGAAGAAAGTGCATCGATAATGGCCACGTAAAGGAGCGGAAACGCGTTTACCGTAGGGGGGAAATGAGCGCGATGTCCTGACAGAATGGAACATACGAAGAAGTTTGGCTTCGCGGGGACAAGTGAAAGCCACGTGGGAGTTGACGGCCGGGCAAGAAGCACACAGTAGTAGACTGTAAAATCTGTAACAATAGTTCCCATAGTGTGCAACACCAGTATTGTGGTATTCGCTCCACTCTAGGCACTCCCACAGGACAATTATTACATCATGCAATTTCCTCCGGGTTTCGTATTCACTTTTTTGATGCCACCTTGATATGCCTCGCGTTCGTAGACGTATCGGCTGTCTATCTCGCCTCGCGTCGCACGTTTCCTCCGCGGAGGATCATTGTCTCTCGTGGGGCCCCTACCTCGGGGCCCGCGTACGCAAACGCGCGGTCGGCAGACCCATTGAAATCTAAATAATTAAAATATGCAGGATATCCGGGAAAAGTGTACGGGGTGCATCGGGAGATACTAATACTTTTTCTTATTGTTAGTTACTAAATATTTAACAAACGCAAAGTCAATTCCTTCTTAACATTTCTGCACTTAACATTCTTATGAATATAATATTATCATTAAAATTATATAATTGTGCTAGAAATGGCTTTATTGATTGGTGACCATTTGTGATGTTGGTTTCGTAACTGAAATTAAATTTCTATCGGAGGAAAATTTGCTTGAAATTGAATGAAAAATTAGATCTTGTTATCTGTTTACGCTTTTGAAGCTTAATTCACCAAAACACTGCAATTTTCAACGTTGTATAACGATAATTAGACTTCCCGACGAGTTTTTGTTAAGGAAAAGTCAACTCTTAGTACGTGGCTTAGTAAAAAACTGCTATTAACTTCTTTATTTAATGTTTGATATTTAAGTTACAAAGCATTTTCTTTCTTTAATCATAATATATTTGAGAGTGCAGAAATGTTTTCATTGATTATAATATTTTAATCTCTACTTTTATACAGTACAACAGCTAGACAATTGTGTGATTAGTTTCTTCCAAAGAAAGTGGGTACGAAGTTAATCGTAACGCAACTACCGGTTACACATTATCTCAGTTATATTTCGACTGACACACCTACCTCGTTACATATTCTCACATTATGCCTGTGGAAACTATAGATCCGTGCTCCGTTTTCAGCAACCGTCAGTGGCCGAAAATTCACCGAGGCTGTTTTTTTATTACGGAAATATGTTATTCGCGTGTGCGAAACGGTACCGCGAGTGGATATTGCGAAACGTCTTAATATGTAATCGGATAATTTGCTACGTGACACAAATATTAGAATGCGAATTTATGAAATGCAATTAATTTTAAATTTTTGATAAATTTATTTTTTAAAAATTAAGAATTGTTAATAATTATAGTATAAAAAACTTATTTAAGAAAGCGTGTCTTTTATTTTAAATATGTTTGGTTAAACATGGCAATTTCAAACTTTACTATTTGCGATTCTAGGAAAAGTATAAAACATCAGTTGGATGGCATAACAAAATACAAACATCTGAGAATTAATCTCGCTGTCTCATTTTATTGTGCGTGCGGATCGAGTCCTTTTATAATCTGCAGGCTTATTATTTCCGAAGGAGTACTAAGTCATCGCAAAATGTTTCCCATCCTGAATACATATTTTATCATCAGTAATGAACTAGTTGTGTGTTAGTATGTGACTCATTGATGTCATAATGTGCAACGCCTCGGATATACTGCCTTTCGTACGGCGCTGCATGGCGTAGTGAAATGCATCAGGAACTATGCTATAAAAGCAAAGGACGTTAATTCTTTTTATATAAATATTTATCAATATCGAGACACAAAATAAATATCTAAAAAATATCGAAAAAAAATCAAGACCGATATAATTTAAAAAAATAAAAATTAACTTTAGAGAGATAAGAAATAAAAATATGCATTAAATATTTTTTTATGTCAATTTCTAAAGACAATGGTTTGATTAATAAATGTACACACACATAATGTGCCATAAAAATATAATACATACTTTAGGAAAATTTTAGATTGCTAGTTTAATTAGAAGCTGTTTTTTTTACCATATATGAATTGCATGCTTATATCGGTGTTGAGTTACGTGCTAAGCGATGGGATATCATATAACTTAATTACGACAGATTCAGAGATAACGAGGTATATTAATATTATCGTCATTAGGAATCATATTGTTCGTCTATTCGCGAACGTATAAATAAGGAACTGACTTCGCATATAACAAAAGCGAAATTCTACAACGAAATTATTATAATTAGATTACTTCAGAGGATTTTGCATGTATGTGTGCGTGTCCGTGTGTATGCGTGGGCCGCAATTGTCATCTTTGTTACCGGTTCTCTTGCGAGCTAACTTAGCATCGCATCAGGCACATAGCGCATCTAAGTGACATAAACTGCCGCCGTTAAGTTATGTCAATCTACGTATTTATATCCGCCGTGAGAGTGGCAAAAACGGAATGGTTGTCACATTCTTCTGACGTTTATCGTATAGGATAGAGGATGTTGCGCATGACCGTCATCCTGTGCATGGTTTATTCCGCGTGATTGAGTGGCGTTGACACTAACTAATGACATTTCCATCTACCTGTCCAGCTGTTATACGTTTTAAACAGTTATTTATTTTTTCCACCGCGCGAATGCCGGATAACGTGTTAGGAATTTTTTAAAGAAATTTATATAAAAAATCGTATATTTATTTTTTAACCTTCCCAATTTTTAATAATCTTTTTACAACTTTCTTTATAATTTCCTTGTATAAAACTGTACAATTATTTAATCTTAAAGTATATGATGTACATTAATCCATTTCCTGCACAAAAAAAAAGGAATATTCTTGATTTTAAAATATCTTTAGTGATAACGTGGAAATCTTGAAATAAGATTATATTGCGTTAAACGAAGAAAATTAGTGTTGAACGAAGAATTATATAGTTGAACCAAGAAAAATAAAGTTGAAATAACACGTTAAAATTCTTATAAGAAGATTACATTGTTTCATATATACGCAAGATCACTATAATTTTCTTATAAAAATTTCAACGTGTTATTTCAACTTTTTTTTTCTTGGTTCAACCATCTAATTCTTCGTTCAACACTAATTTTCTTCGTTTAACGCAATATAATTTTATTTCAAGATTATATTATTCTTGCGTTATACAATCATATCGAGTGTTGATTTGACACTTATTTTTTTTTCTGTGTGGCGAAGAGTTTTATTGCAGTATAGATTTTATGCTTTTGTTAATTGATCGCGTTTAACACACCACGACAATATCACTTACGGCAATTACACAGTTGCGGCCGGTTGCGGCGATACTTACGGATTCTTATATTGTAGAAGTCTGAAACGTACGATTGCATAGGTACATAGTTGTTCTTCTTCTTCTTCTTCTTTTAATTTAATTAATGGCACACGTGTCCTTATAGGGCTCGAAAAGGGCTTCGTATTGTGTAAAGCAATGGCACAAAATGGCCAACTATCTTCATCATGCATACAAAATCGTAAATATTCACTATGCAAAAACGAAGTTGTGTATTTGTATGTGGTGTGTGACTGTCCGCGGTGTCGGAAACTGATCGGGTCCGTGGGTGCGTTAAGCCCAAAGAATTGCGCGGATCAATTTCCCCTGCGAGAACAGTTGTTCGTTAAATGACAGCTGTTATTGTTTCGCTCATCTTTTGCCCGTAAAATAGAGAGCGTGTTTAGAAAGCAGTGGAACTTTCGCTAACGATCTGCGGCTTGTGTTAACCACGAAATCATAAATAAACCGTGACCTATAGTATTACGGTCCACTGAAACCGAGTTCAAGGTTGCGTGTCTTGTTAATGCAATCCAAAGATTTCGGCGTTAAGTAATAAAAAATAAGAACGGCTGTAGGCCGATTGTTCCGACCTGTTGGTAAACTAACTTAATAGTTAAATCATATATATGTCTTTGTTTTTCCTTCAAATTAAACAAAGATAAACATATGATTTAACTATTAGTTAGTTTACCAACAGGTTGGAGCAACCGGCCCTGTCCCCGATACTACTATGGAAATTATCTATTTTTAATTAATCACATATCGATTATAGCAATAAAAATGGGCAGCCTTGTTTACAGATTTCGCAACATGAAGTTCAGCTGTTGCATGAGACGGCTAATAGAATATGATACATCTTCTCGACGTAGCGTCGAAAATAAATCATCGATCCAATTTACTTTCGCGATTGTATTCACGTGCGCACGTTTCAAAACTTAGATAATATATTTAGCAACGGTCATTCACACACATACACACAAACACGTGTACAAGCTGTCTGGCGTGGTTTGATTTAACACTTCACTCGACCCTTTCATTTTCGATGACTTTCACCTAAGCGCTCACAATCTACTTTTACCGCAAAATTGAATATATACGACGCATAATGCATATCCTTGTTTATTAAATTACTAATTTCGTTGTTTATTAAAAATTCGAGTTTGCTGTAAAAATCTGAAATTTATTATTAACGATATTACGAAAGCGTTGCAAATCCTGCGTACGAAATGTTTCATCGGAATTGACATTTCATTAGGATTACCTTTCAAGCGTGGCCTAACATCGTACATGGTCATTATGCATATCGACGTTGATTAGATACGCAAAGTGACGAGAATACGAGATGCAACCCAATACATATGAGATTTATTTAACCTTTTCAGGAACAATTCTTTTGAGCCGCGAATAGAAAAGATAAGTTAGGTAGAACGTGACGCGCGATAATAGAAGCGCTCTCGCAGCATGATTTGGAAAATCGCAATTAAGATCGCTAGGTATTTTTGCACACCATCTTTTCAAGGCAGGATCGCTCGTGAGATGTTACTGCGCGCTGCAGGATAATTTAGTCTTCATTTTTATGGGCAAACGCGTCGATTGCGATTTCACAGTGGCACGTGGTTCATAATCGGAGCGGAGAAAACGCCGCAGGTGGATAGCACGTAGCAGTCGTTTGTGATGTAACAACGTTTATATACATCGTGCACGACGATGCCGCCGCCTTTCCCACTTTTCCAATTTCTTCTCGCGGAAGCGTCTACCGCGCGCGTGATTCAGCCACGGCACGAAACGAAAAACGACATGCCGCCGGGCGTCGGCCCGTTATTCTCGCCTCGTAAAAATCCAACGTTCGCATGTCCAGCAACACCTTGAGGCCATCAAGTCGTGCGAGGTAATAATTCACCCGCGCAGATGCAGGAATTTATAGCGTCTGTAATTTCTATTAAACTAGAGAGAGAGAGAGAGTTGGTGTAATTGTTATCTGCAAGAATCGGCTTATTTTCTTAATAAACAAGCTTTAATTTATAATCTTAATATTAAATTAACATAATGTGGCTTTTTTAATAAACAAGCTTTAATCTATAATCTTAGTATTAAAAATTAACATAATGTGGCTTTAATGGCGAGATAATAAATAAGTGTGTCTTTACACTTTCTTTGTTTCATAACAAAATATAAATATAAATCAGGGCGCCACATTACACGTACGTAACAAATTTGATAATCATAGACGCCATTCGCGTGTTTTCTCCTTCCAATAAGTGCAGATTTATAGAGGAACGCGGAAATGAAATACCTACAGTTACATACAAGTTATATACGTTACGAATATTTATCACGGTTGTGATTTTATCATAAACAAACATTCGACACGCTTGTTTCAACCTCCATTTGTCTATGCTGATATTTCCGTTTCACGATTCATATTCCAGCGGAGCGAAAGTGAATGATAGTGAGGACTCGGGGAAATGAAATGACAACGCAGCACATTTTCGCAATGATATTTTTCTTTCGATTATGCTTACAAATAATACAAAAAGAAAACAACTATAACGTAAGACTCTTCATTACGAAGATTTATGCGCAATTGTCGTATCATTAATTATGCGTATGAATTGCTAAGTAGTCGCTATGCATTTTAACGCTAACGAGTATTATTTACAGTATGAGTAGACAACCGCCGCTCTGGGCCCATTATAGCAACGACGTGATTGCGATTAAACCACGAAATCGATTAAATTGTATCTCTTTACGATGGTACATGAATCTCTTCAGAAATGTGCATCGAATTGCGTTTTTCGGGAATACGAATTGTAATGACGCTGTCAATTATAGCTCTTGATAATTGAATTACTGAAATCGTTTTCCTATTAATTTTAAGCAAGTTTCGCTTTAAATGTCTAGTTTGAGAATTAAATGTTAATGTATTCGAGACATTGCAATTTTAATATAATTATTGTAGAACAATCTCTTGTTAAGATTTTGTTGAAGGAAAATTAGATCCATTAAATCCGTAATGATAGGATATATGTCCGAGAAACTTTATATAGTTTTCATTAATGGCTGCGGTATCGTGGTAAAAGTGATTTCATCGCGTGCGCGACCTACCGCGCCGTTTCCTTCCCGGATTTGATATACATATATTTCCGCGGGCTGAACAGTCGAGTCGCGGAACGCATTAAACTCGAATCGATTCTCACACTTGTGACAGAGAATGCAAATAGAAAGTCCGCGACGGTTACGGCGCGAATAGAATGTTGTCCCTACAAACCCGACTATGCCGATAAGAATGTATTGCAGTTTCCCTGACGGTCGACTCGCGGTGAACCCTACTCGCGGCAAGCTTGCAAAATTCTACATTGCAATAGGCCGAGTACACTTCCTACCGACGTCCGCGTATCGAATATCGGAATTACTATCCAGTTAAAACGCGAGCGGTATGTTTGCATCGCGGAATTCGTATAGACGTAACGAAGTAGACAAGCCTGGGAATTTCGATGCAAAGATATTAGAAACGTTACGAATTAAATCAATGCAGAAGCTTTTATCGCGATTGTCGCGAAAAGAGTTACGTTATTTAAAAATAGAGATTTACATGATAATTTTAAATTAAATTAAACAAAAATGTAAAATATTTTTATTTGTTAGATTTTGAATTATTTCTTAATTTGAAAAATATAAAATTTAGTTACGTACAATTTCTTTCTTAGCACTTTATGCATACGGTTAGACTTTTGAAAATCTTGAAAAAGATTAGGATAGACGAGAATGAAGAAACAACTGCATACTGTTATATCATGATGCATTATTTGCACTGCATGATACAATAGTATGGATGTGCAACATTGTATGCTTAATCGAAAGTATCTCGAAACACCGAGACGGTTTTGATTCGACTAATTATCCCCTTCTGCTTGATCGCGTTTCACTCGCCTTTCATGCGACTCGATGTTGCACTAAATCGACGTTTTGTAATCGAGTCGAGCATTATTATGTGGCTTGGGCTTACGGGGTCGTGCATAAAAGGTCCGCGGCCGCGCGACGAAGTGTTCCGTTTGTATTGTGAACCTTCGTGGATACCTTTACGACAGTACGGTGTTAGGGATCTGCGAGAAATTGCTACGGTAATACATCGTACATGCGTGCGTGAGTATTGCGTCAGGTCGTTGGCTTTCACTCTCTAACCATGCCTCATAAATGCACGATACTCGGAGTGGAAAGAGAGGTGTTCTCGGAATTGGCCTGAGAAACGGAAGGAATCTCATTCGGTGTCAACTCGACGCGCGAATAAATAAAATTTCACTATTCTTAATGAACGCATTGTTTCAACAAGTTGTCAGTTACCGAAACGACGCTGAAGCTCGCTCGAATTATTCTTTCCTTGTTATGTGTTCGGAGGGAATAAAATTTACGACGAGATTATTCAACTGGGAAACTGTGGAAAAAATATAAAGATATAATTACCTAAGATTTAAATTTTGTCGCTTATCACGTTTTGCCACTCCGGCTCTCCGTTATTGTTACGAGTTACATTATCCATGTAATCGTACGCGCGCGGTTCCTCCATCCATTATCACATACTTTAATCTCTTTAACCTTCGTTCTCCGATTGCGTCGTCGACGCGGATAATGTTACGTTCGCGCGCTAGCCGAGACGAGCGGATAGCGCAAGAACGCTTTGAGACACGCATTGGACGGATAAGCGAGCGCTATATACAATTACATACGGCTATCAAGGCATGAAAGCGCCGCGCTATCGAGAATACGGTAATTCGGAAAGTCTCGCATTACTGCAAAGTGAAAATTACGGAAAGACCGCAAGATCCGTTCGTATAATAATGAACCTTGAATATGTTTCTTGGAAAGTTTCGCGTTTCCTGCAATACACGGCGACGGTAAAAATCCGCGGCCTTTATTATCGCCGATACTTTTCATCGCAACTATGTTCGCGCGCCTTTCTCGCGGCGTCGCGTCGCGTAGATTATATTAAAAATATATACTGCACACGCATTCCCCGCGTACAACGCATGCATCGAAGCGCTCGTGTGTGCCATTCACTCGGCGACATATTTCACATATCCCAGCTTTTTGGCGCCACCACGTGAGATATATACTTTAATATATAATGCATGTACTTATTATATGTAATACCCTCTGTGTACGCACGGGCCGACATTACGATCTAATCGGCGCAGGATCCTCGGCGGTTTAACTCGCGGAGGAACGCTCGAGGCAATACCGAATGATAAATATCGACGAGGGGGGGGCGATTCGAGGATCCGAGGTCTCTTAAGAATCGCGACTCAGATTGCATCAGTAGTTATTAGCGCCGCTACCTCGGAGAAACTGATCGATCTGACCTACTGAAAGGGATGTGGTGGCGGCGGATGCCTTCAACGGCGCGACGTAATAGAACGCCTGGGGTTCTCTCTGCGACTCCAGCAGCTGGAGCCTGTGTGGTTGTTGCTGCTGTTGCTGGCGACGTTGTTGCTGCGCGTAGAGCTGCTGGGACTGCTGCAACAGCTGCGCCTGCTGCTTCCTATAGAGTACCTCCTGGGGCTGGGCCACGGTCGGGGTGGGCGCCGACTGGGCCTGCTTATAGACCGGACGCTGGGATTGCTGGTACTGCTGCAGCTGCTGTAGGCCGATTAGGGACTGGGGCTGGGCTACGAACGGTTGGAGTTTGTGACTGAGGCTAAAGTCACCCACGGTTTGGGGTAATGTCTGATAAAGCTGGGTATTGTACTGACCGGTCGCGGGATCGTACACGAGCTCCGATTGGTAGATGGGTTCAGCGGCTGCGGAAGCGGCGGTGACCGACGTCTGACCGGTCAGCTTAACTCTCGAGTTGGTTTGGGGCGATGCTTGGGCGGTCTGGGGCCTCGCAACGGGGGCAGCGGTTACATGCGAGCCGACCGTGTTCACGTAACGCTCGAGCTCGGCAGCAAAGTCGAGGTGGGGCGCACTAGCTGCGGTCGTGGTGCGCAACGGCGATATCGTGGGGTGGGTGTAGAGCAGACTGCCAGGGCGTTCGGTGCTACTGGGGGAGACGTATTGCGCGGCTACTTGGGCGACGTGGGGTCGTGGGGTTATCGCGACCGATTGGGGCCTGGGATGACGGCTCATCGGCCGGCGAGTGGTGGTCTCGAGCGACTGGTAGACGGACGAAGTGACTGTGGACTGGCTACGGAGAGGCGACGTAGTAGTCTGATATTGGGGGGTGGAAGCTAGCCTATAGAGAGACGGACTAGGGGACTGCGAAGATTCGTAAATGGCGGTGGAGGGTGTGACTTGCACTATGGTCGAGGGTCTTCTAAAGGCTGATGGTCGCAGTTGCGGTTTCAGATCATCCTCGGTCAGCTCCTGGCTCGCGTCGTCGTCGAGCTGGTACTCGGTCTGGAATATCGTGGTAGGTGCACGAGTAGTGGCCGGCTGATACGTGGGTCTCACTGAGGGTCGAGGTACAGGCCTGACGACGGGATAATTCGCCGGTCCAGGAAGCTCCTCTTCCTCCTTTTCTTCTTCTTCTTCTTCATCCTTCGGTGCGTTTGGATCGCAGGGGTTGCCCGAGACATAGGTAAACTCTCTCTTATTGCCGTCCGGGTCAATGTAGCCGTATTTGCCGCGCACTACGCAGTCGGTGCCGCGGGTCTCCTCCTTGAAAGAACCATCGGCTGCCTCGTAGCCGAAGGTGAAGGACCCGTCGTCGTTAACTTTATTGTAGTTTCTGATGGTCTGCACCGGCGGCGGCTTCGACGAGTGCAGCGCATCCTTGGAGCGTGGCGAAGGAAGTGCGCGGGTGCGCGGCTGATAAACCGCCACGGTGTCGAATTCGTCCTCTGCGGCCTGGTTGTCCTGTTGTTCCTCGTAGTACACTTGAGGCTCCGTTACGCGAGGCCGGATCTGCACTCGCCGCGCTTCCGTTAGGGCGAGCAGACACGCCGGGATTACCTGGCAATAAAGAAAAATTTACTATGGTAGACAAAACACACACACGCTGTGCGATCGGTGCCGGGATATGATCATTAACGTGTTGATACGACGTTACGCGTGTTGCGCACGGAAGAAAGTGGCCGGAGCTCTTGTCGGATCGAAATTTTTAGAGAAATTTCGCCAAGTGAAAACGGGAAGCGGGATAGAGCGGGTTTTTTTAAGTGAAAATCGTGATTTGTAAATTTTTACATTCTGCTAAAATCTAGATAACAATAATTGTAAGCATGAATATCTGTTTTCTAAAATTTCTTAATTTATTCAAGAGAACAATATATTCCTATATTGTACTCTAGAGCACAGTTTCTACTTTCTATTTGTTCGAAAAAATATTTTTTAAATTATACAACATACATATATATTTAATGTCACTTTTTAGACAGAGAAATAAATTTACGAAGTAATGGAAGAATTCAAGAATTCTGTTATTTAACATCGGCATTCATGCGCGTCGGGAAACAACAGAAACTTAATAACACGCTATCAGTGGCGTTAAGTAGAAATGTACGATACTTGTCAGACACTCGCGATCTTTTACTCGCGGCGCGCGATGTGGGGGAAGTATGTGGTTTTATCGCGTCACGCGAGAGGCGTAATCGAAATTGTTGGAGCCACTCGAGACGAAATGGATATGGGCCTAGCCGGCGCTGGTCTGGTTTCCAAGCATGAAGTCGGATCCGCGTTACGGAGATACGCTTATAGTCAATAGGAAGCAGAAGATGGAGCGAGGAGAGAGCGAGTTTCGCGGATCAGTGAACGCTCGTGTGCGCGCGAGCGGTATACGCGCAAAATTCCTTATCGCTCTAACGCGACCGAATGCTCGGCTTCGCGGCTGTTAAACGCGAGTACGAGAGCACGAGTGGTGCACGGCCGTGGTCGACGTCGTAAAAGGTTCGAGCCTGCTATAGATTACATCTGGATTTGCTCTGATTCCACGACTGTGTCTGTTGCGATAGATTCCGCCTAGAATGTGAATTTTGCGCGACCGCGAATGCTTCAAATTCCTTTACGAATTACTAGCCGGTTATCTGATCTTACGAATCAAATCTGATCTTTATGCAGATACTAAAGTATATAATTACTATTGTGTTGATATCCAATTCTATACGAGCAAAGATCTCAAAGATATATGCATTTAAATGAAGTTGGGAATGAACAATGTAATACTTCGCAAATTCATTAAAACAGAGATATGTACTGTGAGATTTATGTAATGACAGATTCCTTTTCTTATCGCTCTACACGTTATGAGTCATTATTTAAACAGTCATTCTCGATATTTCCCAGTTCGGCATTTGCCGTATCCTACGTACAGGATACGAAACGCTCATGCGTTTTTTTTTCTCGCGAGGCTGACCGTACGTCCTCTGACAAAACGTGGTCTCGACTTCCGGTAAGGCGGCTCTCGGTGGGAACCGCCCCGGCGCACACGTGTTACGTAATTTCTACTACTCGGCTGACCCGAATACGGGGCGAGGCAGGAGCGCGCGGCCGGCGCGGCGCGCTGCCTACCGTGAGAGAGAAAGAGATTCAGATTCAGAGCTTCGTAACGTAACTCGGCGCGCATGTTTCGCCGTCGTTGCCGGCCGCTTCTGGATCTCCTTGAACCAAGTCGAGAGCAAAACGCGCGCGCATAAAGGACAGGCGGCGGTAACCACACCTAGCGACGACCCACAGGAAACGCCGTGTACCTCTTGCTGAATACAATAATATAAAAGATAGGCGCGCAAAGAAAAAAAAAAAAGTCTATTATTCTTCGGTCTGCCGTGGACGATTGGGTCAATCGAAAGTGCGACGAACGCAAGTCTAGAATTTTTATATAATGATGCGTGGAGAATTAATGAGCCTTTTACTTTCTCAGGCATTCTAGATTCGTATCTCCTAACCGCTTCAATTAATGTTGTTAATAATGCGTACATAATCAGCATCTTGCCTTTAAATTTTTATCGTCGCCGTAAAGCGGATCTTTGTTTTTACTGTCAGCACCGTAGACAATAACGAAGAGAATATGTATCTCCGGACGCGGATATATACGAGGTAGTTGTTAGATCACGCGCGATAGCAAACTAGTGTTCGCGCTCCTTGAAATGGCTCCGCGCCGGTCGAGCGCCGATAAGATCGATTCGCTCGACTTTGCGATGACCCGGGATCGGGAATATTCGACGATTGCGCATTAGCACACGAACCGTCCTTGGGACGAGAAGGCACGTCGTCCTGGAACTTTCGAGCGATACGGTATGGCTGCAGCGTGCTCTCTTGCTGGGCGTGCGCCGATTAATTTCCAAGTCGACCCCGTGATAAAATGTCGGCGCCTTTCTTCGCGTCGAGACGACGACGACGAAGCGCGCTGCCCGCGCTGACGAAACACCCGTCGGACTTAATTCGGCGCACACATGACAAATGGGACGGTGGTGTCGCAAGCGTGGCAAGTATGCGAAAGTTGTCTCTCATATCTCAACGATTGCTCAGCCATAGCTCGAAGTCGCGAATTCAATTGCGAGCGCAAAGTTCGCAGGAACTTTAATGAGACGATTAGCTATTCAGAGCTGCAATTCTGTATCCCACCTTCGTATTTTCGTCACCTTCTGCGAACCAATCGTTTAAATCGGTGAAGCGGAGAGAGAGAGAGAGAGAGAGAGAGAGAGAGAGAGAGGAAGAAGTATAATCGGTACGCAGAATTTCTATGAGCAGCGCGAAACTCGTAACTTTCCGTCGCTATCATCGACGGAAGCGGGCGCTGTCGCCCTCGAAGCTTTTCAGCTGCTTCCAAAGTTCGCGAGTCGACTCTTCCGGGTTCTGAATTTTTAGACGCTCCTCGATCATTAGAGAATCAAGATAAATCATTCGATTATCTAACCGACGATTGGGGAGGGAAACGAAATTGCGTACCCGTTTCCAAGCGTTCTCCCTGAAAATAGGAAAGGTCTTCGGTCGGCTGTACAAAACCGATTCGCGATTATCGGAACCGTGCGGAGCGCGCGCGGTCGGGTACCGACGAAATCGACGAGAAGACTTGCAACGTCGTCATTATCGTCGGCCACGGTGTACGCGCTCGCAACTGTCCGGACCATTGAAAGCGTGTACAGGCTAATGACTCCTCCATCTGGTTCGGGTTGGAAGGAAAATCGTGACGCTGAGGTAGGGCTCTGTAATCAACGTTGTGGCATGCCAGTCACATACAGTGAGAGGCACGGACACATTCGGTCCGTGGCCCGATCCAGTTGGGAGCAATCGACCACGGCGCACCACGCCTCGTCTAAGTGAGGCCCCCGCGCAAAGCTGTCCGGAGAAAGGAAGAATCGTTGCGCGCCGCGCAAATCCGCGTTCGCCGCGCTCAATAAGCAAATACGTCCTGCTTCTCGCGCGCGTACCTCGTGTCTCCGATTTCGAACCTTTTCCGCGACGGTTTTGCGAATGACGCTGTAAATTGTTATCTCATTTAAAGATATGAAGTACTCAATTAAAATCAAAGTACAAAAAAAAAAAAAAAATAAAATACTAATTGTAAATTGTAAAAAAGCTGTTACTGATAAGGGTTTAAAAAGACTGCACGCAACCAAAGAAATTTTCGATATAATATTCAATTATTCTTATGATTTTACGAAAGAAATAATCTTCAATATATTACGTAACAGCATAATAATTATTTACCGCCAAGATCCACAATCGCTCAATTTTACGCCGAGTACAATTTGATGGCGGGAGATGATTAATAAGCAATATCCACTTTACTTGACTGGCTGTGGGTTTTTAGAGGATGAAAGAACCTCGCCGCGTGGGATCAATCATGCAAGCGGGAGAGCCAATTACCGATCTAACGATTAGCGGTGGTCTCGTAACGCGCTGTTTGTACGCCAATACGTTTTACGTAAAAAATCGGAGGAAGTCGTTGAAAGCGAATGCGCTCGCGGAAAATGTTATTATATATAATACTTGCATATATAATAGCAGTCCCTGTTGAGCTGAATAGATAAATGTACCTAACAGTAAAAGCTCGCGTACGGCGTCAAAGAGCAGGATAACAAGTGGTTCCTTTCACGGTGAAGGTGACGCGTTAATTTCGAAAGAAAAAGAAAACTAAGACTTGCGACGACCGGTTGCGCTTCAACAGCCGCGTTCTCGATTTCATTACATGTACGTACACATATACATGTACAAGCCCTCTTGGCATGCATATGTCCGTACACGTAATGTAGATCCCGGTCGCGGACACCGATCCCCGATGAACGTTTCTCTCGTGTTTTCACGCTAGGAAGTAGTTATAGAACAGATCGCCCGCAACTTTCCTCGCCTAGATTTCCGGAAGCGGTGGAAGCTGCGTCGCGATCGTGAATTAATTCCTGATGAACTCAGCGTTTATTATCGGTAATTAGTAAGCGACTGACGGGCGTATCGGATCCGCTTTATCTCAAGCTCGACATGATTAATTGCATCGCGCGTACCAGGAAAAGGGTACTCCGAACGCTATTTACACAGGTATCAATACATTCTATTCCCGAATAAAGACGGTGACGTAACGAGGAT
The DNA here is from genome assembly GCA_035220615.1 of Leptothorax acervorum. Lineage (NCBI taxonomy): Eukaryota > Metazoa > Arthropoda > Insecta > Hymenoptera > Formicidae > Leptothorax > Leptothorax acervorum. The sequence continues at coordinate 1,916,710 of JASTWQ010001267.1, read as the reverse complement.
ACAAACCGCCATGAGAAATGCCTGTGAGAATCCTTGTTTTATTTATCAGCTTGCGTGATAAATAGTACGCGGAAAGTAACAGCGTTCCGTTGCTCTTCCGGCAGATACTCTCGTAAGTTATAGAAAATAGAAGCGTGGATGCTGACTCACTCAGGTGTAAATTAATTCGAAGGGGAAACGCGATACCCGTGTCGGATCTGCCGACTATGATGCGGTGATTAAAGCACACATCGATGCAATTTTAATCTGAAATTATTACTTATGCGACTAATGCTCAAGGAGGAATGGTTAAGATAAGAGATTAATCCTCAGCGGCGTATAATCGCGAATGTGTGGAGGCCGCATTTAACCTCGCGGATTGAATTTCTTCTCACATATCCAGGAGTCATCGAAGCGTTGCTGGTCAGACTCATCGTAACTCATCGTAATTATACGATAATGGACAAGTAACGAGGATGAATAAAATAACCGTGTAAAATCCGCCGTGTCACGAGAATATATCGAATAGTAACGAATAGTAACATTGGCAAGGATAAACGGATGACGAAAGCAACCCAAATAATCCGTCGACTCTGTAATTACATCGTGACGTAATCCCGATCGACGCAATTCAGAATTGAGATCACCTCGAGAAGAGGTGGGTTGAGGGTTGCATCCCAAGGTCTTGCGTTCGTGAGGAACGAGATTCTCGTGTAGTGTCGGGCGATACATGCGTAGAGTTACGAGAAAATTGCACGCGTCTAGGAAAAATACGAAAGAAGTGTTTGCGACGATAGAAAGTTACGAGATTGTTCAGACATCTCTTGGCTGCAGGAAAGAATAGCGAGAGATATGTTAATCCGCTACTGTTGAAACACTGACATTTAAATAAGTCTTTTTTTTTTCCATTACTTTCGACACCTGTCTCCGCGTCTCCTCTTGCGCAGAAGCGACGCGTGTAGATGCCAACGATAAACCGGCGTAACAACAATGAGGGTACGGGCAACTGTGTAGCGCCCACGTTTATCAACGAGCGAAAGTAACATGTAAGGCGTCCCGATTACGTCCAACGCGGCCCCGACGAGGACGCCATAAGGATGTGGATCGCCGCGTAAAGAATCAACCTGACAGCTTTCATTATCTAGTGCCGTTATTTTCCCGCGCCGTCTTTCTAAGGCGACGGGAAGATGACTTTCTCGAGTGGAGGATGTCTCGCACCCGCGCGCGCGCGCGATCGACACGCGAGAGAAAAACGCGGTACATCGCGGAACATCCCATTCGCTGGGTTTAGTGTTTTCGGTATCCGCCGGAAGTGAGAACGAACGCGCGAGAAAATGAACGGGAACGCTGATTCGCGCCTCGGCTATAAACGAACGTGCGCGCGCGATCGTTCTCACGTAAGGTCGAAACAAATATTTGAAAGTGCGACGCGCGCGGCGTGCACGCGCGCGAGTCCGGCGTTAACAAAGGCAGTGCTCGGAAAAAGGTGCTTAGAGGTGCTCGAATACCTGCGGGTGGTTTCGCGCGGCGAGAGCGAACGTGACTCATTTCGTATGGACATCGGGCGCACATTGGTACGTGCGCCGCGGCGCACCGGCATGCCCTTGTCTTTTGAAAACTGCACTGACCACACCGGTCAGCGATCTATTTGCGTAGAGTTCCATTCGCTCTCACTTTCTTCCGTCCGGCCGACGAGACCTCGCGCCAAGCCGCGCGATTCGTATTTACGCGGCTAGCCGGTCTTGCGCGCTCGCTAGTCTCCAACTTTCGTTTTTCTTTATCATTAGAATGTCATTCGGCTACATGCTTTTTCAGACTGCCACGCGGGAAAGTTGAAAGCAGATTAATAAGCGCGCAATTTGGCGTGTATCAATATTTCTTCGCATCTTTATGGCACCAATTTTCAATGTACAATTGATTATTTATTAACGAAAATGTTGATACGATAATTCTTGAATTATATAAAAAGTCAAGAGTTTTTTATGAACTGGAATCTTAGTCACTGATGAATAGATTAATTTTTATTCTTCGAACTATATATTTCAATAGAATTCTGCTGGAATTAATTAAAGTAATTACGAGCGTATTTAATGTCGAATATGGAAAGTTGTGAGAGAGAAGTAAACACCCACTCAAATTTCCATGCGGAAGATGAACGTCAAATTAATCGGGCAATCTCATTACCGTAATGGAGGGTTTCATCTCTATCGCAAGACGCCATCGCGAATTCAGCTTCGTCGCTACAACGGGATGTGAGTGTGTAACGATCTATCCGATATTTCTAAACCACCCCGCCTACCTTATGCGGCGAACTTAATGCGTTTACCCGCCTGTGCATCCACAATACCGGGCGTAATTATAACACCGGCGCGGCGCGGCAGCGCGGTGCGTTTCGTAAGGAGCGACCGCTCGGAGTCGCTCGAAAGATCGGCATGCCCTTAATTTATGGATTTGCCAGCCTCCCGTGTGTGTTGCGATATATTTCTTGCTCTCACATTTTCTTCTGAACCGGCCGCCTAATGAGACTACTCGTGACTGCCGCCGCGGCCACGCGCAAAAATGGGAAAGCCCGCTTCGGAATGCTAATTAGCCGGGCAGTTACGACGGTCGTTCGCGTTGAAACCTCACACCATCTCTTTTTTTTTTTTTTAAAGAAACGCACTAACAATTATTCCATGTAACAACAAAAAAGTGAATCCATCAAAATTGCTCGATTTTCCGTCGAAAGTGCACGTCCATAAATTGACGGCTGTTCGATGAGCCGATATAATTGAGGAGCATGCGATAATCAATTTCCTGTTGCATAATAACGGTAAAAAGGAGGCCGTAAAATGACGTGGTCTACACAATGGCTTGGGTGCCGACCGCGCGCGTCAATATCCCTGAGACGCGCGGCAAAGGACCGCGGCGAATGAGAGAACGAAGCCTCCGCGTCCCGAAGATCGTTTATCGCCGAGGACCGAGGAATCTCGCTGCTGAAAGCGGGCAAGAGATTTGCTTCTATTATATATATTAGCCTCGCTTTCGCAATTCGGCGTTACCGAGGTTTCTCTGTCGTCGCGTCGTCGTCGTCGTCCTCGTGGCTCCGGGAAAACTCCGGTTTCTCGACGATCTGTCGTGAACGTTGGCCGCGATAAGTCGTTTTTATTTTCATTCCTTTATTTTTCTCGTAAATCGCGCGCGACTTGTATATCGCCGCGGCGTTCGTGCTCGAGCGACTTCGATCGAGCGCGAGGAAAAAGCGCCGCTCGATTCGGCGCTCGATCTTCACGACAGACAAGCTGCGTCATTGGAAACCGACGTTTCCAACGCGGTTTCTCGAGCGATTGCCGATATCGAAAACCGTGCGAAGTGCTCTCGATTCATCTCGCGAGAAGAAAAAAATGCTTTTATGCGTAGGAGCGCTTTCTGCCTTCGGCATATCGACGACTTACTGCCGCCGGGGAATCTTGATTGGCGTACGTCGGCATTACTGTGCATCGTATCACCGCGAAAAGTTTCGCGAAAACAGACGTCCCATATTTGTGTAATCGGTGAAAGTGCCAATAATCGGACTACCCCGGGCAACTTCTCCAGATCGCCTGATCGTTCGATCGCGCCGATATTTCTTGGTATCGGGCTCGAGGCAATTCGCGCACACGCATCCGGAGTTTATCCACCTCGGCAACGCATCAAGTCCGCGATACGCATGCGATTCGAGATCGTCTTGCGTTCCACGCGATTAATTCTCGCAGAACGAATCCGCCGCTCTGCCCGAGAGATCGGGTCATGAAACGTGAGAGGTAGGGAAACGATCGCGATATAGAAACCTCTCGTGAATTATTAATAAGCGTTTAATTGTCGCCTTACGCCGAGCCGCGGGAAAGAGGAATCGGAGAAATCGACGCTGATATCCGCGTACGGGATTCTTGTGCATTTCTTCGCACGATTCGCGAATTATACTTGTGCTGCAAGTGCACGGGTGAAATCGGCGATTATTAAACGGTTCCCACAACAGCTCGACAGACACCAGGCTATTTACGGGCGTAGTAAGAACATACGTGATGGTAATTGTTTATTATGCGCTTCTGAAGGTGCGCGAACGTAACCGACAAAATTCATATTAATTTCAATTCTACTGGCTCAAGTTATCGACTATCGTCGTAAAACTTTACACCATTGTCGTAAAAACTTTACAGATAAAGAAAGAAACGTCACGTCTACCGGTCTCAAGCGACTCGGGTCAAGAATAGCGAACCGTGGACCAGCTATAACAATGCCAGTAGCTATAACCGGAATATAATGAACAGAACTTTCACTGTCAATCAATAGGGCACGTAATAAGCGTGTTCGAAAAATGCAAGTTGCCACGAAAAATGTCGGGTGAAATTGTAACGATATGGCCGGCGCGTAGTGCGCTTATAACACGCGGATTTCGATGCGCGAGGTGCGAATCTACTTCCCATTCAACAAAAGATTACGTTACCCAACCGCCCGGGCGCGGGTTCATTAAGGCAACGCACGGACGGATGTCAACAACTGCCTGCGGTATACAATTAATTCACGACTTATTCGCGGGAAAACTGTTGCAATTTTCGAGTTCAACAGTTTTCTCGCGTCCGGCGCGTTTTTCGCACGGGTAAACGACAAAAGGGGGATTTCCAGCGAAAATTCTCGTGGCCATGCTCGGAACACCAAGTCGGCCGACACAATTCACTCTCCGTTGTTGTTAATCATGCACCGTCTATGAATTATAAATGCCTTCACACGCGCGCGCGCGCGCGTAAATTACAACAATGAACCGCGATAGATCTTATCGAGATTCTGACTTTCCTACGTTAATGATGGTTAATTTGATATAGGTCACTGGATAATGAGCGGTTTTTAAGACATCGCCATTAATATGTTAATGTAGTAAAAAGTCTAAATGTTTTCTACATAAATTCGATGTGTTAAGGTGATAAAACATAATAAATGATGAAATATAATTATAATGATACAGCATAATGAACATATTCATTATATATGTCGCAGGCATAATACAATATCAGGCATTTTGTAAAATGCCCAGGCCTGAAAATAAGCGGGCATAACAGGATATAAATACTTCCTCTCACGTTTTGCCGGCTTATTGTAAAATGCCTGGGCACTTTACAAAATGCCTGATATTGTATTATGCCTGCGACATTTAAACTGATTTTGAATACTTATTGTCAGTAATATAAATGTAATTATCGATAATAATTAGTACTTGTGAAAACAAAAGATCACGCAATAAATCTATGTATTTTGTATATATTATAAATAATATATAATTTTAAAAATTATGTACAACAATTCACGTAATGTCTACGGAAAACAAAAGGAATACTGAAGATATTTTTGTTGTACAATTTTTTTTATGATTTATACTTATTAATTTCGAAAACTTCCTGACAGTATATGCTATAATGTTGTAATATTCGAAGCATTGTAACACATACATTTGAAATATTGCAATCTTTAATCAGTTAGAAGTTTCTCTTTCTATCAATTTTTCATAAGTTGTATATTCAGTGTATTTATAATCATACAAACGCGGTTACATCAAACACGGATATTAGAAAGAAATAAAACACAAAATTATAACATATTATAACTTTCGAAAAAATGTTCGCGACGGAAAGAGGACACGGCCAACAAAAATCACACGCTTAACAAAATAACCGAATAATTTGGCACGTACCAGCAATATAATCCTCATGGTGCACGCGTCGGTGACGAGGAGGAGAAGGTACTACTTGTCGGAGAACGGTCCTCCGTGAGTTTCACTGAGAGAGTGCAGCCGTATAGTACCGTGCTCGGTCCTTTATAACTTACACGAAGGCTTTTGCCTATAGTGGGGGCCCGGTCGTCGGATAGCAGCTACGTCCTCTTCGACACCGCGACACCCGCGAATTAGATTCCGGCTATGCCCAGAGAGGACCGGCGATTGTCATTGCCAAACAGGCACGCACCCCGCTGTGATTGCGAAATCCATCGCAGTTGCGTGCACATTGAAAATGTGTGGTAAAGGTGCGTGGAGGAGACACCGAGCGAGGAGACACGTCGATCTCCGAAAGGGGTACGGGAATCGGATCGGGCAGGGTCGTGAGAACCGATTCTGTACGCGCGCCCAAGACAACGCTTCGCCACACGTTGTGCCCTATGCCAAATTAGATTGTCAGCGTCTATTGAGATATGATGATGGAAAGGCGGTTCATATAGGATAATAGAATACCCTCGAGGTATTCATCGCACAAATGAGCAACGTGCTGGCGTATTAATTACCACTCTAAAATAATCCGGCATGTGGTGGCATGTAGCAGGTCTCTTCCGCATGTTATATTATGTTATAGCTTGGTACATATCTCTGTCAGTTCACGATGACATGTTTATGACAACAGTTATTCGTGTGAAGTTTATCAAGCAAGTTTTTTTTATGATCGAATTGCATGTTGGAAGTTGGAATTATATTATCATATAACTGGTTTTTTGAACCATGTGTGTGTGTGTGCGTGCGTGTGTGTGTGTGTTTCTTTCATTGATAATACGATTTGATTTTATAATGCTCCGGATCCGGCAAAGTCATTATCAATTCATACCCATAATTCTGCACTGCTTAATTACAACAGAGTGCGTGTAAATAACATGCATTGTGTGAGCGCGCATGGCGAATTGGCATACGAAAGTTTAGATCGAGCGAGATAGACCAGATCGTGCAGGGTCGTGAGAAAAATTTGTACACGTGGGCGGATATATTCGAATTACATTCGAGACTGACGTTCTACGAGATACGTTCTGTGGAAGCTATTTAACCCTTTTTTCAGTGTTTCGGCCTAACATTTATATGTAATCATACTGCGTATCTTAACACTGATCAAGATATAATCAGTATTAAAGAGTATTGAAGTTAGTACACAATATGTGTTTTCGATATAAATAATTGAAAATGTAAATTCGGCGTTCGTAAAACGTTGCTTCAATTCTGTTTTACAAAAAAGTCTATTTTAAGAAAATAGGTTTTAGACATAATTGGATAATAAATAATATAAATCAGAGCATTTAATAAATGGAATGTAAAAGTTAGATTATTTCAGCTTACGATATTAAGACGCTTTTACAACTTAGAAGAATTTTATATACAAAAAATAAAAACATTTTATTTTTTAATTTATAGCGCTTGTTATGTTTCATTCACTTTCATGTTTCTATCCTGTTTCCATCTTATTGCATTGGAACAAATGAAATAAGCGAGATCTCGAGATTGTCCAATAAATATTTTCATGAGATTGGGTGAAGTATAGAAGCAATACAGTGTAATCCACGTAGTTTTATCGCGCAACGAACGCTGATAGTAATATCCGCAGAAACGGTCCCGGTGTTAATCCTGCTGGTTCTTAAGAACGACAAGTAGTACGAGTACGTGTACGCTGTATGCGCACCAGCGAGAAGAAGAAAGTGACGGAGAGGCCGTATAGAGTGGCTAATATCACATTCAGGCGCCGCGAGAACGATGTATATTAATTCGGGAGAGTCGCGGGGTAATTGATGTTCCTATTTCTTAAGACAGTTACGAAGCATTCGCGCGATCTATGTGAAGTTGTGAAGCCTAGAAGATGGCGATACGCTTTCGCTCGTTGTGTATTATGGACGGAAGAGCACTTAGCATAATCGATATAGTCATCGATTCGGTGTGTCTGTCCGTATTTGTCGGGGCTTGTCGAATTTGTAATAATGAAGGTAGCGAATGTTAATGATTGTTCGTCGTTAAATCGGGACTGATTCTAAAAAATCGATTTTGAATCGAGCGATTATTGAACAATAGTTCGTGAACAATAGGGGAAGTGATCACACAAAAACGCCGATATTAATTGCATTAATTACATTCTCGCGTAAGTACCGTATAAAATCGGTAGAAGTAGCCCATTAGAGAGATTTCGATTCCGCGGAAATATATATATCGGCGAGACTTTCGCGATACACAGTTGGCTTTCAAATTTCTGTGAAATTATCGTAAAATTTCATAGCAATAAATAGCGACGTGTTGCGTGCACCAGCGAGTCTTATTTCGTTCCAAGATTTATGCCAATATCGCGAAGCCGGTTTCACAGGAAGAAATCGTATTCACTCGCTTTCATTAGGTCGGATGGAGGAGTATTCGAGTTCGCTCTCGGTATCATCAATGAAAAGACGAGGCGAATGGATACGCTCGCGGCGCCGGCACCGCGCGGACCGTAGAACACGATGTTATTACTTCTCGAGGCATCGATTCATCTCCACGCGAGCACGTGCCTAGACACTCGGTTCATTATCAATGCTGCGGCATTTTCTGCCGCACGCTCAGCTGATCGTCCTGGCTTCGATACGACAATATTGTGACGGAAATAAAATTGCTCAAGAGTAATAAACTTGTATAGTCATTCGATCTCTTTAAATAGTTGTAATATTGTCTTTATCAGAGCATTGCTATTATCAATGTCTAATAATTATAAAAAATTGTGTTATGCAAATAACAGAATTTTTTACTTTCTGGCACAATCCTGTAACATCTGAAATATATATTTCGGTATATTATAAGTATATTATATTTATAATATTATATTTATATTTCGAATATAAAACAATAAAAAAATATGAAATATAAGAATACAAAATGCTTAAATGTGGATTTAAACTATAAGAAAAAGAATTTAGAGGTAACAGAAAAGAATCAGAGATAATTTTCAATTATCAATACGGAGAATCGTATGTACGTATTGTGTAATATATATTTTGATTATGTTTCGATATCATGTATAGAGAATCATATTGGATTGAACATACATAGTTCATTATCGATGCTGCTATACATCCTAAGGTGATCGCGAACGGATTCCGTGGCGCTCAGCTGACCGTCTTAAAACTTTCGAAGGGGAAAGTTATTTTCACGAGGCTATTTTCACACTCGCAGGTCCGGTCTAAGTGTTTACAGAAGCGTTACATATATCTTCGTTATTCCCTTGTACCTTGCGTGCAACTCGTAATTTAATCAGTTTTATTTCTGGTATTACGTAAAAATTTATTCGGATACTATCACTCCGTTACGCACTTTTGTGGAATTCGTTGTTATTAACATTAGAACTCTCCCGACGAGTAATGTATATCTATATTTGCTATTTAAGCATACTGTATATGTATCTTTGAACGAAGGGATGAAGAAAAAAATTGATCATCAGTTTAATCATTTACATATTGCAACAAGGATCACAGAAAATGCATCGTTACTTTAATAAAAACTTATAAACCAATGATTTTGACTCCTTTGGTGGTTCTAGTGTTAATTATCCCAAAGAATTACGAAACATTTTTTCGCAATTGATTAGTCGAACTACTTTAATATAAACTTGCACTCATCAACGAAAGCATTTTTGAAGCTGAGACATGAAGGTATAAATGTAGAAAAAAAATATTTTTCTTAATAAATTTAGAAAATTCTAAGTTTAATAAATGCAGGTATAAACCATATATTTAACCAAATAAAGTCATAATAGAAAAGATTCAATTATTTCCTCCGAATTTTCGCCAAGCGAGCCTCGATTGAAAGTCACGATCGCTTGCATCAATGTTATCGTAGATTTCGCGCAACTTCGGCGGAGAGCATAAATTCAGCCGAGGTAGGTGAAGCCTGCCAGCCTGCCGTCTAATGTTGAAATCCGACGGAACGTTTTGCGTGACTCGCCTGGCTGACAATTCAACGGCCCGTAAGAGCAGCGTATAGGATAATTTGCGAGCCACGCGTGATTTTCCTTCATTACGAATTTTATAGCGCGAGTCATGTTTTATCTCTCGTCGTCGCGTCGCGCGCTATCGCTTGTCCACGAATAAGTCAATAAGAGTAATTGGGATTCTAAAGAGAATTAAGATTGCGATAATTGGCACTATCGCGACACGCGTATCAGCTTTCTAACGAGTGAATGTCAATACGTACATTTTATGTAGAGGTACCAATGTTTTACGCGATAGTGCGCGAACATCGTCGTTAGACGTTGCCGTATCCGCGACGCCGATGGCGCGACTCTTCTTTGCATGCGAGAAGGTCAACGTGCATGAAGTAATGCCCACCTTGCACAAAGCGTTATGATGCGATCGTCTGGCGCGACGCCAGGATACGCCTCGCTGCAATTTAATTTGCCCTGTAACCGTGAACGCGGTGCTTATACTGATGTATGACGCCCTTCGTTGATAAACGAACGGATCTTCACCTTGCAGCTCGCGATACGTGATGGGCGATCGGAAAAAGAATATTTATTATGCAGCCTCAAGCTCGGCCCTTGAAATGCGCAATACTACAGCATAAGTAATGCAAACAAGATTATATATGCGATACCCTTGAATACGTTAAAAAAACGAAAGAAACAAAATCTACTGCAGAAAATTATGTATGCGTGGATTGATGGGAGATAATGGTTAATACAAAAGCGCAAATTTTAAGGCCGCGGTATAATAGAAAGACGTGATAGACACTGATAGATAGACAAGCAATCGATGTAATCGATAAAGAAAACGCCTATCACATTATACGCTGAATAAAGATATTTCTGACCACTTGTTACGAAAGATGCAGGAAGTAGTGGCAAAAATTGTGGGGGCCAGCAAGGTCGCGTTTTATCGAGAGTTTACAATACGTAATAACTCGTATATAGCGCACACGCACTTTTTTGCGCCGAACCGATCGCTGAGAACTTTTGAAGACAGAAAAGTATAGCGCCGGCTCGTTCACCTTGAGACCCTCTGAAAACGAAAGTAGAACCCCTTTGTTCAATGTAACGAGACTGAATTGTGACGGATATCTTTGGAAATGGTGAATATTTCTAGAAATATCTGCCAAGTCGTTGTCGTGACGAAATTCCTAGGAACCCACGAATCATTCGCGCGCGGTAAAACAGGACGTGAGAACATGCATGCGATTTTGGCAATCAAAAAGCAGAAGATAAAGGCCAAACGCTGTGTGCGATGCGAAAATTTAACCTGTGAGAAATTGGACCGGTTTATGCTTACTCGCGGCATTTCGTAATCTTTGGAAGTCAAAGGGGGGCAAGGTAAGATCGCAACCGCATGCAGCCGTTCTTGCAACAATGTGACTTTGGTTGTCATTGCATCAGGCGTTTTTAAATTAATCTCTGCGTACATTGAACGAATTCATTGAGAAATAAAGCGTTCAAATTTTAAAGAATCTTTAACAGAGACTACCGGTGATGTTCTCGGGAATATAATCTTATTTTTACAAAAGTATAAAAATTATTCTTAATAAATCTTGCGGCTGGAGCGATGCTATTCATATCAAACTGAAATAATTTTTCTGTAGAAGAACTTTGAATTAATTTTTTAGGTACTTACAAGTAATTAAAGAAGAATATTTTACAACTAATGTGTCAAAGGTTGACATCACTTTGCAAAAATATGATGTAATCAAACGTGTATTGTCATCGTTGCATGCAATCTCTGAAATAAATTAAGTCTTCTTGTTTCCGTGTTCACAAATGTGAAGAACAATTCGGTAATTTAGAATTGAGTATGGATTACTACGAGTACATTCGAGCGAAGATGCGACTCTGTGTTCTTTTGTGCATTCAGCAAATCATTGAGTGCCTTTAAGCCTAATGAGGAGCGTAATTGGAAAAGTGAAATCAGGAAATCTTGTCGCACCGGCATTGTACGGAAACTTTTTGCGTTCCATAAGACAGGCGGTGGAATTTAGTATTGGCCTCACTTTATTCCACTCGAATTACCTTACAATAATCTAATTACAATAGTAAACACGCCCAATTAACATAACATTCTCGCGGGATCCTCGCAATTCTAACTGATCGCAACGGTACTTTAATGGCGAGTTCTCAAGGCGAAAGCGTTTTCTGAAGTTAAAGGCAAACGCCCACCGAAGGGAGAGACGAGAAATTTTATTTACATTCTTTTTACAATTTCTACTATCACCTAATCGGTATACCGCTTGTTATCCGGGCAATTCTTCAAGGAGTAGTGATGTGTGTAACAATAATTTTAATGATTGATAAAAAGATGACGTTAAATATTATCCTCTAATGTAATGTTATAACTCGATGGATATTCGTAAAAACAAATAATCGAAGTAAGAAGTCGAGAACTCAGACCTTGGCGTCTATCTGTTCGAAAAATCAGTATTTCTCGCTTTTAAGATACCTTGAAAAGCTCTTTTACCTCATTTCATTTCCAAAGCCGAGAAAAGGAATTATGATAAGGCTAAAAATCTCCATTTGAACAACGTAATAAATTCTATTAAAATTGTTTTATATTTTGCTGTCAACTTATCACAGTTTACCGCTGATGGAACGATGCAATGTGAAATACACGAGATTTATTGTTTTTTTTAATCTCATGGATACACGCTTTTAATTGTTAATTAAGTATAATTAATATGGAGAAATCTTGTTACGTGAACTTGGAGAAATAGAGTCTTATCTTTCGACTTGCTATTTCAGACGTCAATAGACTAGTAGTTCTCAACTTCCGATTGCAATAGACGATCTATTCACGACGATCATCAATCACAGTGCTGTCCACTTCGGCGAGAGTGGGCATCGCCGCGATTACGATGAGTCGCCGACGCGTCCCATTCACGAATAGAATACAAGACCAACACGCAACCGAGACGAGCAATCGAGTCTGGGATCAATCGTAACGTTCGATAGTTCTTAATAGCTCTTAATTGCTATATACATCAAAATTAAACTCTATGGCGACGTAAAGTAAATCTATCCTACGAGAAAAAACATTGAAGTTTCCATATAGCATTACAGTTGAACGGTAAAAAATTTTGTTGAGGCTCCAACGATTGATTCTAGACTCCCCTGCTCTTCGGCAGGCAAAGAGGCAGGACTAGACGGCCTAGTAGTAGCCGAAGCTGATGTCGTGCAACGGCGGCGCAACTCCCTGAGGCAGAGCGTAGTCCCTGGCAAGCTGATCTAGGATACCGCCGCCGCTACGGGTCTGCGGTTGGGATGAACGGCCGTCCTGTTGGCTCGGCGCCGGACCGAACTGAGCAGGTCCCTGATTGTAGAGCTGCGAGGCCGGCGCTGGTTCATCATAGGCTCCTAGGGACTGTCGCGGCCCTTGAGGTGCCGCAGCGGCCGGTGTGAAAATGGGCGGTTTCGGTAGCGCGGGTCTGCTTGGGGCTACCTGCGCGGGAGCGTACACAGCCTGGGTGTGCGACTGTGGCTGGTAAGCCGGCCGAGCGGGCTGTGCCGCCAACTGTCGCTGCTGTTGCTGCTGTTGCTGCTGCTGCTGCTGCTGCTGATAATCCTCATAGGCCTGCGCTTGGAGAGCCTCCTTGCTGGTGGTCTCGTCGAACAGGGTTGGCGGAGCGACGGTGATACCCTCACCGGCCGGCTGGAAACCGTACTGGTTCGCACCGTACTCGACTATACGGACCTTGCCAGTGTCGTCGACGAAGCCGTACTTGCCCTTCACGTCGCCGGTTGGCAACTTGGTCTCGATCTTGAAGGAGCCATCCGCGCCTTCGAAACCGTACGTGTACGAGCCGTCCTCGTTGTGGCGATTAATCTGCTTCAAGATCGCCACTGGCGCCGTTGGCTTCGGATTTGCTGGCGCGGCCGCTTGACGGTCCGGGTCGGTCGCGTAACTACGTGGAGTCGGTTGGCTAGGTCGTTGGGAGTCATACTGGGCGTAATCGTCAACGTAATTGCCGCCGGGTTGCTGGTACTGCTGTGCCGACACCGCCAGCAGCGCGGTAAGCACCGTTGCTACCTGAAACACGGAAGTATATTGTTAGTTCGTCGCCTTTTGCATCAGCATATTTCCAATTAATATGCTTAGAGCATGTACCATTCTGCTTATGTATTAGTGTGTGGTAGAAACAGCGTTTAATTGCAACGTTTCCTTACGTCTCGCTAGCTGCATATTTATCTCTGTTCAATTTAATTATATAAATAAAGTTAAAATCCAAAACTAAGTTATTATTTCAGTTTTGTTCTGCTTTCTCAGCCACTTCATAACTTTCTAGTTTTTATAATTTAATGAATTAAGACTTACAAAAACAAATTACACATAAAAAATGTAGCAGACAATTCAAGACAGTAATAGCCGGGTATTTTACAGCTTCTCGTTTTAATTTCGCTTGATTTACTGCCATTTTTACGCTGTCATTCTTATATAGTGCTCGTTACGTTTTTCACGCGAGGAGAAGAGCGTTAAAGTTTTGATAGAAAATAAAGCGAGAAATTTCTTTGCGCCTGGTGCAAGAGTGGACATGTAGTGCCAAGAAGTTATGAACCGTTAACTTCGTGAAATGCAACTGTGAGATCATCGCGCGACAGCGCGTGAACTTAAGGCTATCCTGCAGGCTATCGAGCAGAACCTTAACCGTCAGATGTGATAGCATTGCGACACAATCGAGAATAGATCGCGCGGAGCTCGAAGGATACCAGATTCCGCGACGGCGAAACGGGTCTTGAGTCGCGGAAACCGCGCTATGAACGCACGCACCGATGTGAGAAACCGATAAATCAAGTTATTAATCGCGATCGTTCACGCGTGACTGTGCGTGCCCCCTATTCATTCCCGTGCGCGATTACAACCGCGTGCCGATTCTAAAATTAACAAGAAATAATTAATTCACTTGATCTGCATAGTATGCTTCCTGTAAGTCCAAATGAGCGAGCGTTAAATGCCGAGAGAAGGCATTTGAATCAGCATCAATTAACCGATTCGAATTAATTGAACAAACTATTAATTAAATCTTCGTATCGTGAAATTTATTTGTTCTTTTATCGTGTTATGTTACGCTGTTACGTTTATGTTTCATCATTATCTCTCGTTGACTTGTTAATATAAATTTCTATTTCCCGATATAACAGCTATTTTACATATCCCGATATAACAGCTATTTTACATATGTGCGCGCAAATATTTGTACGGATAGTTCAATATTAATTGGCAATCTCTATTTCCGTTCTCTCAGGATTTCCGTTCCTTCCGTATTTCGTTTATGCTCAGTTCTTTGCTTTTCGCGTGCTCTTAGCGAATGTAAATTATAGAACATAAATAAACTTGCATTTCTTTTTTCTTATCTGTCTCCGTACAATTTTTTACGAAAAAAATAACGGTAGAAAAATATTTTGAAAGTCCAGAATATTTTCGTCACAGGAAAATGGAGAAAAGAATGAAACAATGGTCTTACATAGCGCACTTTTGCAGCAAGGAGTTAATTAACCATGGTTAACCGATGCTGGTGCAATCGACCTCGAGAACTGTTCGTATTCTCGCCGGTCATCGCACGCGACCGCCCTCGAACATAATGATGAATTATATAATCGATTTCCGTAAGCGTCAGTAGGCGCGCCATAAAAATAAATGCATCTCGCGTGGCTCATAATAGGTGAAACCTTAATAAATTTTTCCACGACGTGGAAGAAAGTAGGAAACGGGACCACGAGAGTTGCGCAACGCGACCAAGCCTACGCATTTTATTAACATCAATATGCCGGCAGTTTTTTCGTTTTGCTTTTTACCACGAATTTAATGATTTTAACGAGCAACAATTATGATGCTTAAATGATAAAAAAAAAGACAAGATAAAAAGTTAATAAATTGATTCAGAGAAGACAATCAAAACTTAGAGCATTGTTCTTCGATCACGATCTTGAGATTTCTTCTTTAAATATAACTTCTGCAATAAAATTCTTTATCGCAATAATTAAGTATATTTATAACATTCCATAAAACAGTCCATATTGCTAACGAGCATAGAAGCACAGAGAAGGGAAAGTCGAGAGAAGTATAAAAACTCTGTTGATAAAGACAGGATAAATGAAAATCAGATTGAATTCTTCAGGGTTTTTAGTGTCAATTTCCCAAACTCGCGATACGAATATGCACTGGTCACAGCCACAATCACATCACACACGCGATTTCCGTCCTCGTGCTCCGCGCATTCGAAGGTGGTTCTTTCATATTTTCTTTTTTTGAGGAAAAGATCTGCGAGAGGCGAATACGCGAGGAGAACAATGACCGACGATGATGCTGATGATGCACTCAGATACGTACCGTCGCGAGGGTGCGCATCGTGTTTCCCGGCGGTCGGTGGTTGTGTTAGTGTGTGTGAATATAAGTAGGCAGCGAGGCTAGAGTACCGGCGATTGCTCGAACTGAGGCCCTCATATACCTTACTGGAACCCCCCCGTTCCTGCCAACCCCCGCTCCCTCCCTCTGCACTCCTGTTCGCTCCGGGGGACTTTCACTATCTATTCGACTCCTGTACGTATCGTACGGTTGCCTTGTCTCGTTACAGCACCTTATATCCCCTAAATATTCCCCACCAGAGCCTACTCTGGTTTCTCGGGAATCTGGAAAATCGCACTCCGTCGCTCGGTTGGTTGATCCGCGGATCGATTACGGGTAGAATTTCGTCATTAAGAGCGTAACGCTCGAATCAAATTGTTCGGAAAGACTAGAATCATTTCTATCGGTTGTGTACATTGTTAAAAACAGAACGGTTCGGGAAACGGTATAACTAGGAAAATCCCTCTTTGCCTGATGACATCTTCTCGAATAAACAGGATAAATCTCACTTAGAAATTGACAGCCGATACGACAATTACGTAACTTGTCCCGACGAAAAATTGGATCGGTTTTGTGAAACTGGTGTGCCGAGTTTCTAAGGTGAGATATTATGTAAAACTGTGGCGATATAGGTATAGATCGGGGCCACGAAAGAGAAATTACGCAGGAGCACCGTTTCAAATAATTTGACGAGTGCGCTCGTTCTTATCACTGGCCACCGTCTCGCCTCCCAGACGCGAAGTCGTAAAAAAAACGAGCTATTTTATCTACACCGTGTCGTTTAGTCTTTCTTTTGCAACGGAACCATTTTAAATCCAGTATTGGACCACTAACATGACGGGTTTTGCAACTCCCGTGTCACGCACGTCCGTGTAACTACCCTGAACATACTTTATACATTCCAAAATTAATCTGCAACTTGCGAATTTAAGTCTAGTTATGTTAGAAAACTTAGATATCTCTACTTAGATTGTAGGTATTTCGATGCCTGATCAAAAGTCTGCACTAAAATAAATACAGCTCAAATGTTATATTTTACATTTCAAAAGAAAATATTAATCATTCAAATATTTCTTTTAAGTTTTTCATCAATGTATAATTAAATGCGTTTTTAACGTATCATAAGGGGGTTAAATTATCGCTTACGAAAGCAAAGAATCAAAACCTCATAGAGCATCATAACGCATGCTTGATCATCAGTCATTAAAGTTAATGAGCAGATGTAAGTTTCTTTACGGACTATGCTATCGAAATACTTCCTACCGAAATCGCATTTCCTGTGAACACATAAATTGTACGAGATTGCTCGCGTACGAGGATCAAGTGTAATTGACCGCATTTCGAAGCATCGAGTTTACGTAATATCAATCTCAACAATACGTTCTGCCCCGCGACACTCACTCTCGCTCATGCTCAAGTAGTATCTTGAAAAAGAGAAAGTGTTATTACATATCGCCCCGCCCTGATTTGATTATACATATTTGAAAATCAAATATCGATAGAATATACGATACAAACTTACGGAGGAATATTTTGCTTAAATTCTAATTACATTACTTTGAAGTGTGTGTGATAATTTTCATAAACAATAAATTATAGGTATTATAAGCGGAAGAAGAAAATGTTTAAAAACAAATATGTATAGTCTTTAAAAATCGTATCGATTGCATTGGTTCGTCCGGGTTTCGTTAGATCCCGCGTAGTCGGAAAATAGAGAGCGTGGCATTGAGCCTCAAAATATAATGGCGTGACTCCCGTTCGATCGTCTCCTTGAAACTGACCGAATGCAAGGTTGAGCAGCGATTCGGTAAAATGGAGTACGGCCTTTGCAGGCCGACCGGCCGGTCACTCATGATGTTTTCACCTGATGCTTTTACGAAACACGCGAATCGCATGGGTTCCGCCTCTGAAATTATGGTGGATCGATCGGCATTTTGTAACTTTCTATCGGCATATTAGACGGCCAGCCAACCAATCGACCGATATTCTTTTATTTTGTTAGCTAATTTTTCTTGTCGCGTCACGCGCCAATTAATATCGATAATGTGTCGACTAAACTCGCCAATTATTTTAACTTAGTTTTACTTGATATTCTATAAATTATATTACTGCTGTAATAAAATAATATAGTATAGATATTTGTGCATGCACATGGGATATACTTGTATAAACTGTGAATATATAAAATATAAGTAATATATTTCTTAAAAAATGAGAAAAGAAACAGAAACTTTTTTATTTCACATATTTGTGTAATGCAATTACGTCCTCAAGGTTCTCGAGGCGATTACGATGGTGTGGTTTAACGATGATTTTCACGAGGCGTACCCCACGATTAAGACCAGTGATAATCGTCCGTGAATGACCCAGATTATTTCTGTATTCACAATTTCGTTTCGCCGAAGATTTCGCGGTGGCTCCAATGCCGCTCAGTGAAAGGGAATGTATCAGTCATTTTTTTACAACCACCAACAAAGAATTCTTAATCCTAAATGAACTGATTGGATCCAGACATTTTGGATTTTGTTTAATTCAAACAGTCTAATTTTTTCGAATATATCGCTGTAGCTGTGTAAAGTTTCGTCGAATTAATCGATGACACTTAAACGATGTCATTTAATGCCGATTGCTTTGATTAGGAAAAGTAACAACGTATTAAATATTAACATTACAAGAATATAGATACAGGGTGATGTGGCATATTTATTAAAATATCTTTCGAGCATTCAATAAATAATCAACGAATTTAAATAAGAATGGTCAGTAACTTTATAATATCCCTTTTAGTTTGTATTGAAACAAACATACACATATATTGAATTCATAATCTTCTAATAATACCTGTAGAAGATCGAATGAGTCTCCTCGTAAATTTCCCTTTAATTAAAGACGTATTATCCAACCATAATACATGATGAACACATACACACAGAATTCTGTATAATTTGCTATGAAGTATGCAAGCCTCGCCTTTCACAAGTCGATCTCTTCGAAAACAGTCGCAGGTCTCACAGCCGCTAGCCCTGACATTTGCTGATATAGATCATCTCAGGTCGAATTAATTCCTTGATATGCGATCGTAGGACGTCCAGCAATGTTATTTACGATGGCACATTTCTCTCGCGTCTCGCGCTTTGCGCCGATTCCTTATTTTTATTATGTAACTATCACGGGTGTTGCTGCAACTATTTGCGATAAAAGTCAATCGATGCTCTTGCCACAAACAATCCAACAAGATGTCAACATAATTATTAAGAATGTTCGGCTATCGAGTTTGGTGACAATTTTTCCGAATATCGCGCGATTTTTTAACAGGTCGATTACGATGCACCTAGCACTGTTCTCCGATTAATGTTACGACTTTCTATTTTTATGCAACAATCGAAAAGGATTGTCCGAGCTTAACAACAACTCACACACAACGGCTCGCGCAGGAACTGGATCTCAGATCCGCAAAAACTCGGTGCGTTTGGCGCTTGCTAAGAAAAGGTGATGTGATTAGCGCGTGGACTATCTAAAATGTAAAAGTTGTTCTCTCATTATGGCACGCGCGCGTATTCGGAAAAAAAAGAACCAGTATACACACAATTACGTATAAATTATTTTATTACACAGTATCAACTATTACATCTATATATTATGTCTTAAGATGCAGGTTTAATATTGAAAACTAGAATACAGTAGAATCATTCTTTAAACAATTTTTCTAAAAGTTATCTTTTCGTACTGAAATGTGCAATGTAAAACATGTTAATTAAGCAAAACTAAATTGATTTAGTTGTGATTGTGATTCTTACTGTGTTATCATTAATAAAATAAAATAGTCTTAAGTTTTATAAATTAATAAAATAAAGTAGTTATATTAGGAGCCATATTAAAGAGTTTCATATTAAAAATTAGCAATGACGCGGCGTATATTAAAGGTAAATGAAAAAAGAATGAATCTTCTAAAGAAAATGTGACATTTCTCAATTTATTAAGTAAGCGTATTAAGTTTTATATATTACCTATTTTTTAACGTGTAGAATAAACGTTATAAATAAAAATATTGTTCTGATTGTAACTACTAGCAGTTTATTAAGGATCATGCATGTGAATTTGCAATTGCACGAAAAATCATCATTGATACATGTTATGACGAAACAAATGTTAATTTTTTATTCAATATTTGTTGCAATTCATAACGTGATTCAACAAATTGCAACGCGGCATAGACTGAAGGTGTAGAAATTAGAGCATAAATTTTGAAAATGTTGGAAAAGCATAATTATCTTAGTGCAATATTATATCGTGTTTTAATGAGAGATACAAATGACTCTCGGCTGATTTAGCGCGAATCGACTTGTTTTATAATTACGTAGCTGCGACAAAAAGAGGAAAGTTATACGTGTTCATTACGCCGATAAAGGAAAGCAAGTTCTACCGACATCTGGCGCACCGGACCGTCGCGTCGCACCACGCCTTGCATCAGAATGTCTCGAGAGTGAACGCGGAATCGCGATACTGCGTGCACGCGTGTCGTGTCGCGATAAACTATACATATCGAAGACAAGGGAACGAAAACTCGATCACGAAAATCGACAAGTCATCATGCGTAACATTTGCGTATACTTTCTTTTTCAAGAATAATCTTCTTTTTTTTTAATATTATCACAAAAGATACGAGTTTTATATGTGCAATGTATTATGGTAATTAATTGCTGTTACGCAATATTAAATATGATATTATAGTAATAAACAAATTAACTTTATTTTTCCGATGCGCCATATGTGGGATGCACCTTTTTTTTAATATATTATTTCAATTTTCCTAATTATATACCTACAAATGTACTATCTCTTTAATTAATGTGATCTTCTAACGACTCTATTGTGTTTGCGGAAGTTTAGAAGAGCTATGTCGAACTTTTCTCTTATAGAACTGATGCCTCGATACATATGTGTTCGATTGAGCGGTAGACGCTGATCTCGCGACGGAATCGAATAGATCGCGGATTATATTGTGAAAGGTGGGCTTGGGCGGTGGTCCCTGGCACTCTCCACGTATCAGGTATGCGCGACGTGTAAGCCCCATGCGTGGAGATTAGGATCCTAAACCAGAAGCTGAAACGCGATGCTAGCACGAGCCAACTGTTCCTGTTATATCCAACTATTCCACATAGCTATCGTCATGAAAAAATGAAAGAAAAGAGGGAGAAATGTGTACGTTGTGTTTTATTGAGTACATTACATTCTTTCTTAAATTATAAAAGTAAGATATATTTTTATATAGGGGGAGTTGGGGGACATTGGTACAGTCATCATATCTCCGCATAGAAAATATCTAAGGTCATTTAGTTATGTTATATTCTTCGTGTATCATAACACCATCTATATGCATAGATAAATGATTTTAGATATTTTCCATGCGGAGATATGATGACTATATCAATGTTCCCTAGTGTATCAATGTCCCCCAACTCCCCCTATCTTAACCAACATAATTTCCAGAAGAAATTTATATCACTTCGGCGTAACAATTGACAATATTGTTTAATTAAAATTAAAATTAAATTTTACGTGTAATTTCTATAGCGGACGATATAATAAACTTATAATAAAGTAAACTTTTAGGAATTATCTTTCCATAATGTTATTCATATTTATCATTATATAGTCGAATTCACAAATGTGAGATGCATTTCTCTGCATCTGTTATGACGAATGTAAAGACAAACTGGCATTCCATGTGAATAATGTGCAAAAAATTGGGACTGTCGGAGACTAAGAATTGGAGGAATGCGGAGGAAAAATCAATTGGCGGATTCGATCTACTGCAATGCACGCGGATTTTTATTGTACGCGCATTCGGAAAGGCCGAGTGCGAAGGTAGCACGTTAGGTCTTTAGATGTTACACAACGATAAAATTCTTGGGTGTGTCCCGATGTAGCCCGATGGCGTTCTTCGTAGGCTGGAGAAAAATGTTAATTGCGTTTTCAGTCATTAAATAGGAACATAGGAATCCCCATTACCGGTGCATAAATTTGGCATGACTTGAATTTGCTGATAAGTAGATTGATTAGGTTGTTCATTGTATATTGATCAATATCATTATAAATTGATCCAAACCTGAAGGTCACGTTCTTCAGATTAAATCTCTGCTATTGATCTCGCGGTTACATCCTGCTTTAATTCGCGCAGCATTATATAATACATTCTTGTTTTACATGTGATAGATTATGCGCTTAAATATGAATAAGACTTTAACGTCGATCCCAAATTGTTTGCAAGCGTAATGCGTTTTTTAGGTATTTCGGATGAAGATTGCAAATGTAAATTAATTCCACGCGTATTAATTTTAATACGCGTAATTGCGAAATGAAAAAAATATAGAGACATGTGCAAGTAGAAATTGAGAATAACTAAATCATAAAAGAAATATAATTTTCCAGTAAAAGAGGTAGATACTCTTCTAAAGCGGAAGAGGAAATGTCGGGGAACAAGAGGTAGAAAATATTGTCTCATTCGAAACTCGTGTGAACAAAAGGCAAATATCCTAGTCTCAAATATATTTAATACTAGAACTACCGAAGATTAACCTATACACAGAAAAAAATGCAGTTGCTTCAATTAAACGTCTACGTCACGGGCTGCCACAAGCATATACAGTTAATTCAATTGGATATTAATTGATCCAAGGATTATTAAAAAACAACTATCTGATGTTTTTGTTCAAATAATATCAAATTGAATTAACTATTTATGTTTGTGGCAGCCCGTGACGTCGCGTTTAATTGAAGCAACTTTATTTTTTTTCGTGTATCTATTTCTACTGAAAGAGTCAAAATAAAAAAAGGAGAAAAAGAGAAAACAATTTTATAAAATTAATTATCTGTATATTTCAATCAAAGTCAAAGGAAATGTCAGAAATTTTGATGTTTTAAAAATAAACAATAATTATTTTTAAAATGTCAAACAAGTCATTTTGACCTCCTTGGTAGTTCTAGTGTTAAACTAATCGTAGTACATACTGAAGCTATTTATCCCTAAATTACCAATAAATCAGTGTGTTATCGAAAATATTCCGACGGCAACACTAACCAGTTTTACGTGCAGTAATTAAATAAATGTTCAGAGCAACGATCTTAAAATATCTATAAATAACATATATATACATGCCATGCAATATATACGATTGCTCGACTTTCTTTCTCTTTTCTCCCTCCTTTATCATTAGTAATTAACCGTGTAAGATGCCAATCCGGCATTGACGTCGATGTTGGTCGCTGCATGTCCTTGAGGACCGGCTGGAATCGCGGGCGAAGGATATGCGGATTGCAGCTGCTGACCTTGATACTGCGGTTCGTATTGCGATTCGTACTGCGATTGATACTGCGGTCGATATTCCGGCTGCAACCGCGGGCTCACCGCTGCCGGCCGATAATTGACTTTATATCTGAAAAGCCGAAAAATTGGGTTAAACCGATTCCTTTCCCATTCCTGTTGAAGCGCGGAGGTGCGACCGATTTCCCGCCAAGTTGAGCAAGTCACGATCTCTGTACTTTCGAGTGATTCACTTGACATTTAGCCCGCTCGTTATCGCTTTGCGTTCTCCACGGCGAGTCGATCTTCCCGCATGCATTTTAATTCGACTGATTCGGTTGAATGAAAATTGACATACTTCGTCGAGCGAAATTGAGAATCTTAATACAAATGCCATATATAAAGCAAAATCGAGAAAGGAGAAGTTACGTAATTTCCAATTGTCAAATTTTTAGCAGAAATAAAATTAATCTCTCAAATTTGAGATACACTTTAAATCTTTAAATCTTATTAATTACGATATCGATTATTAGAAGACCATTCAAAATTTATTAAAGGATTCCGCATTGAAATTAAGACATTTTCGAGATAGTCTGTGCGTTCATTGCGACCCACCTCGGTTGGTTATAACCAGCCGGTGCAATCTGTTGCGGCGGATTGTAGGCGACTGGTTGCTGTTTATACTTAGGTGGCACCTCGTAACGTTCCCCGTTGGTGTAACGCGGATCGGTATGATAGATCGACGGATCCTCGCGGTACTGTCCGTCGTCTTCGGGCTCGTTGCCGTTGATGCTGTTACCGGTCAAG
This sequence comes from Leptothorax acervorum, assembly GCA_035220615.1. Lineage (NCBI taxonomy): Eukaryota > Metazoa > Arthropoda > Insecta > Hymenoptera > Formicidae > Leptothorax > Leptothorax acervorum. Next base: position 1,892,529 of record JASTWQ010001267.1, on the reverse strand, counting down.
GTTGGCGGGGGCACGTTTATCCCAGGACCGACCGGCTCGAAGCCGCGCCTGGACGCGCCGTATTCGATCTCGCGTACATTCCCGGTGTCGTCCACGAAGCCGTACTTACCGTAAACTTCGCCGGTCGGATACTTGGACTCGATTTTGTACGAGCCGTCCGCCGCCTCGAAGCCGTAACTGTAGCTACCGTCCTCGTTGTGCCTGCCGAAAATCGACGGTCCATATTCCGAAAATTGTCAATCTTCCCGCATACACACGCACACACACACATTTGTCAGAATTATAAAAATAAAATAATAAATTCTTAGAGCAAGAATTATAAGGAAAATAGCATCGTAAAAAAAGAACTTTCACATAGAAAAGAAATTCGAACGTTTTCGTTGCGTTGTTTCGCTTTCATTCGGTTACGTAATGCTGATATAGCACTCACTTGTTTATCTGTTTTAAGATAGGTACCGGTGTAGTTACAGGATACGGTTGATTGTTCTGGGCGACCGCAAGGCCGAGGCAAAACAAGAGAAACAGCACCTGGTGACACGAATTTGCATAAAAACGTCGGTATTCGGAACACTTTCCAATATTCCAATGGCCTCGTACGCGCATTCGAGGAAAGTCGATGGCGAGACGGCGCGAAGACGATGTGCTATTATCATAATTTTCTGCGGATTTTTTTAAATGAATAAACAGCTACGTGAAATTTAGCATTCGTCGATACTCGTTTCTCCACAGAATGAATAAACGCCGGTTATAATGACAATCTGACCGCTAACCACTGAAACATAACTACCATCCTGGAACCCACTGTCATAAACACGATTATTGTAATTCTTCTGTCTGCGAAAGGTGCCTTTAAAAGAATTTATAGTAATAATGTAACATTGTAACACACACTTTATGCAACTGCAAGACGCTCATACATATTGCTCTTTCACTGAAATTAATATAATCCTTATAAAGTCAATTTTATATTCATGGAATACAAAATTTTCACTCTCGTAGATTCCAATTTACTCCAATATTTCACGCTAATTAACACACAATTATCATAAAAATTTTTTTACGTGTCTCAATTACCGGAATTAAATTTAGCTTCGAAAACAAAGTAATTCCTATGTTATGTCAGCACTTACGAATGGATGAAACAGGTGAGAGAGAAGAAAAAGGAGTAACGATACTCACGGGAAGACGCATGTCTGGTTGGTGATGAGGCACAAGTGATTGTGTTATAGGTTTGCGTTATACGCCGAGAGAGTCTACTTATATAGGTCCCCTTCGGGAGCGGCGGGGCCCGCCCATGGGCCCGACCTCCGCCTTAACAGCCTTAACTTCAGCACGCGAGTTCGTCTTACAAAGAGATTGAAAATTTCTATTGCACCTCTCGGCTTCTTCCGATTTTCATTCATGACAGAAATATAACTTCGTATTACGCATGATACACAAATATTGGTAGCGAATAAACAAACCGATGATTATATTAAATGCTTATAAATAAGTACAGTTGTCACGGTAGTCGCAGGTTTAAATTACTATACGGAATGGTTCAGAGTTACGTCCGCTCTTTCCAAACTTTCGAATATGTTAATACGTTGGAATATATCGACTAAACGAGTTTTTCTGTTCTTCTTTCAATATTATTATCAGTTGGTTCTTATGTAAATTGATGAAAAAAATGTAAATTATTTGTTTACCTATATTTCCTTATTGTTCTCTATAATAAATAGATACTTTTTGAATTTTTTTTTCGTGCAAATATAAATAGATTTTTGATATCTATTATCAAAAGCCATTATTAAAATGACTTCCGTACTTATATTATTTTTAAGATTAATATTATTTTTAATATTATTATTATTTTTAATATTAATATTAATAATTTTATTATAAATAGTCGAACATACACGTGACAGTAATGTATTTTAGAAATAATAACTTAGTTATTATTTCTCAGTTTGAAGAAAAATTTAGCTAAGAATTTACATATTACCTTATAATATGCATATTGCAATCGATGATAAGTAATTCTACCTCGACATTGCTTAAATGACTGGCAGACATGCAAGCACAAGGCGGCGTCGAGAGAAGCCCTTGACCACTCAAAACGTCCTTGATTTTCAGAGACGTAATTTTGCAGTGCGAAACCCTCTTGTATTTTCATCTCAAGGATGTCTGCGTCCGCAAGGTACATTTCTCGTTAGAGACTTCAACGATGTAGATTTCAATGCCGGTGATTTCGACATAGGACACTCAAGTGGCATATGCAGCAACATTTTAATTACCAATTATTTTTTAATCCCAAAAATTCCTTTATTAAGACTACTCGATTCGCGGCAATTAGACGTGATGTTAAATATTCGCCATTAAAAAATTATATTCGCACATGTATAATATATTGGAAAAATAAAGATTTTTGTTATTGGAAGATACATCTTTTTGGAGTACACTAGATTTCTTATTATTTTTCATATGTTTAGATTTATGTATGTCGATCAGCATCTATCAATTGTAACAACAAACTGTTCTTCACGTATAAATTATTTTTAACATTTGTTAGCATCTATTAACAAATAAATTTGACCATTGAACCGAATAAGTATATCTTTTTTTATATTGTAGTATGCTGTAACGGTGCGCAGTAACATAGCAATTTTGTGACGTGTAATTGTACAAGCGACGAACATCGATTTTGTAATTATACGAATCATCAGGTTAACCCAGAACTTTCCCGATCATACAAGAGAACATCTTGACATTTAACGTGGCAGCAATAAGGGTGATGCGGAATATCGCGGCACAACGTAGTAAAGCCTACCGCTTTTACCACTTTACGGCGTACGTTTCGCTGCCGTGAGAATCGTACAGTGTGAAAATAATAACGTCGATCATACTAATGCGCCGCTATAATTATCCCTCGCATGTAATAACGCAAATAATAATTCGAATAAACAACGTTCTGAAATAAATTAAACTTCGAGCGAAACTTTATAAAAACTATTTTTTGGAAATATTATTTATTTAATACTATATGTATTTTTTAATTATGGTTGTGTTACGACAGGCTCTTTTTAAAATCGCTAAATTAAAAAATAAAAGTAAATAGGTAAGTAAACTTTATTCAGGAAATTTTTTTTAAACGGCAGATTGTTGTAAGGAAATATTACGATTGCACTGTTCTTCGAGAACAGTGGCGGTGAAAGTATGCGAGGACAGTGCTCCGGAATTTACATTCGAGCAATGACAAACAAAGCAGACGGAATTCCTTTGCAATTGAGTGACAGCCGTAACTAGAGAGTTTATTACCCGTCTCATTGATCGCATGTCAGTTGTCACACTCGTTATATCTTTATGCAACGTGCAGTTGCGTGGTTGCGTAGGTATAAGTCTTACGTGATAGCTCTCGCTGCGCGAATGACCGCGGCGTTGAAGACAATGAACATCCGCTTTCCGCGAAAACCTGCGGCAATTCCAAGACCGAAAGCGAATTTTAATTCCACCGAGTTTTCCGCTCGTAACATCGATTGCGTGCAATTATTTCATAATGAGTATTGCATAAGTGTTATTTAGATTTATATTATTCTCACGTATAGATTACAACGCTTAACGTCTTCAAAATCTTTTTCTATAAAGTATTATTTCTAATGTAAAATTGGCGAAAAAATAATGCAATAAAATCTTTCGTTTTGAAAGCAATTTTTAAAGTTATTTAGATAATAGTTTCACGTCAATATTATGTAAATTAATAAAAGATAAAGTTAAGCATAAGTCGAATAAGATGACAATATGCGGTATGAAGATTGTGGAAGGTAAATGATTATCAGTGGTTTTCCCCCGACATGCGTAGATGATTTTACGTTGCTACTCTATGTGCGACCGCGAATATTTTTCACGTATCTTGGTCGATGAAAGAGCATGAAGTTCATCATCAGCCCGTAAGGTATCGACACTGCGATGTCCGAGCGAATGCAGGACTGACGCCGAACCTCGAGCTTTCATCTCGACTTTGCTGCGAGAGGCGATCAATCGGTAGGCTGAAGTGCTCGGTTTGATCCACGCGCGCGAATCTTTTAAATAAAAGATTAGCACATATTTTGATATCTTGATTTACAGGAAAATATAGACTTTGAATCTATGACAAACTTAGAAATAGTAATGATAATGGAAAACATAAATAAAATATGAAAATGTAAATAAAACATAGGTAGCCAAAATATCGAGCAAAATATTTTTTGGACGATACTTTCTTCTAATTTTTAAATTTTAAGAAGTTAAAGAACATTCCTTGCTAAATTTACAATACATATATATTTCTGAGATTTAAAAATCAAAGTGCTAGTTTCCATTTAGAGACACGCATATTCTCAGCGTACCTTCTATCCTCGTAAAATATGTAGATCGCGGTAATAAAAGTGACACGTGCTTGCACATTAATATCCGCTTGTTTCTCGTTAATTCGCGAATCCTGATTCATTCTGAAGCTCCGAGCATTTTTCATGTATACATGCGCATTCGCCTTTCCGAGTATGATATACGAAATTGAAGCGTCACATAAAACAGATTAAGCTGATGTATAATGAAAAGGTAATTATCATCCCCTTCCCCTCTCCCTTATGCGCATTCCATTTATTTTATTATTGTGTGTCTCGCTACATGTATCTCACGCATGCCTGTTATTCTGGATGCCACCGCAATAAGCGTCAGCGTGTCGTCATATTAAAAACTTAAGCGGGTATGCACTTTGGGACCGCATCTCGTTCGGAAGAGAAAGAAAGAGGAGGTGTCGGCCGAAGTGACCGAAGGGAAAAAATGATCCGACAATGAATATTCCCGTCGAAGACGCTTGACTTTCTTGTTGCCCTTCTACTCGCGAATTATCGCCGCAAAGGAAAAACCAGCTGTTAAACCATTATCTTCTTTTCTTTCGTTCGTAATTCGTTATAACTACTCTCTTGTTCCCTTGTTCTCGTGTCTCGCGTTTCACGTTCCAATATTTCAAGCTTAATGTAATTTACAATATCGAGGAGAGACACACAAACTGCGATAATAAGCTGCTTGTCAAGTTTTTTTAAAGATGTTATCGTGAAACAAATATACAGCGATTACATGCGAATGATTGCACTATATTATATTCTTTACATTTTCAAATTGACAATGAAGATAACGAAAAGTTTAAGCTATTGCTGACAGAGTCGCGCAAAACATATTTTCTCGCCGTTAATATCGGAGTTAATATTTAATAACTCAAGAGTCAGAAATCTTCGAGCATGATTTCTATAGATGATTACGATTCCATATAATATATATTATATATATGTATATATTTCTCAGGTACAGCAAATTCGAAAAAAAAAAAAAAAAAAAAAAAAAACGGTGGTCCAGACTCGATTATTTGCGGGAGTTTTGATCCCGACCGTACGGGGACAGCGGAACGACGTTCGACGTCGTAATTAACTGCCGGGTCGACGTCGTATAGTACAACGATTCGATTAACATTGTAGCCGTGTGCCAGTTGCATGATTTCCCAGTAACGAGTCAGGTGCCATTTATTCCTGTATCATCGGCGGCCATCTGTGGCGTTAGCTCCTCGCTGCCACCGCGGTGTAATTTACAGCAGCGCGAGCGTAAATAATGAAAATTTCCGACTGTCGAAGGGGGCTATCCTCAAGGTTTTCATGCCGCAGATAATGCTAACCGGGGCTGCAATTATCATTGGCTCGAGATACTCTCGAATCAAGGATGAATCACGGCATTGGGAGCGCCGCGCGGGTCCCGGCGACCGGTTCGACTTTATTCAAATTATTTCGTTCCAATACATCATCATCGAGAGCCAATTATTGTTCGTATTCCGTGCCGCATTCCGTTTGTAATTAAGTTACACCTGCAATTGAATGCGCACTGTCCTACTATGCCGCGAATAAACGACCCTTCACGAGTGCGACGCTGATAATATATCAGCGCCGATCCGCGCGCGTACGAGACCGCCAATTAGCGATGGTTAGTCGCCCGAAAAAGACGTCGCGATCGATCGTGCGTAGAACTAAGTTGCTATATCAAGATGTTTTCCGCCTGGAAAAGGAAAGGAAGACGGGAACAACGCGGCTATTTAGCGATCTGCTCGCTCCGCGGTCATTTCGAGCTCGCATACGGGCGTGCCGATCGTAAATAACGCTTTACGAACTTCTCGCTGCTAATAAATCAGACCGTTTATGATTCCAGTTGCTGCCCGCGTGCCAATTAGTCGGTTATTAGTCGGTCAGCGACACGTCGCGATGCCGGAACCCGAAGAATACGCGACGTGCGACCGCGAAGGACAATTTCTTTGCTGGAGGGAGCTTTGGCTCACTTAGTGAGTCAGTAGTTGCTCAAGCAAAATTGCTGTGAATCACGAACGAAACTATTTCCGAGAATAGCGATGACACGTAAGTATCTTATCAGCCGGCGTTTTTTCGCCGGGCATAATAGAAGCAACGGTAAAGTGCAAAGTGTAATACGTTCGCATCGTTTTCACGTATCCGAATAAGATCCCGTTGAATCGGCGCTCGGTGCACATTGACAGGAAGTTACGGCATCATGAAGCACCGAAATTACGATTATGGCGCGTGCAAAATTTGTCCTCTCGACAGGACGAATCAACGGGTGCAACAAAAATCCCGAAATTATCATACAAAAGTCGATAGACGACTTTGACAAATTTAAAACATGATCGCCGAGATTCCTTAGCCCTAGCCCGCATGCGATAATCAAGAAATACGCGCTATTACCGACATCCTTCCCTCCCTCGTTGGACCACTTATAAAAATACCTTATCGAGCATTCTGTAAAGATTCGTGCCGATAATTTCAAGTGCGCCATTAAGTTCATTGACGACTCGAATACACGTCATTGCCGCGGGGCGTTCCAGATTAAATCCGTATTTATATTATAGATTTTTTTCCATCGATTTCCTTATCTCTTTCACTCTCCGTTGAATTTTATTCTTCTTGTAAGCATGTTAACGCTCGACGCCTGAATTCTTCTCACGAAGTAATGCGCGATGCGCGTGGCAGATAATCGAATATTTTTATTTTTATTAATTTTGATCCTGATCGGTTGACTTCGAACTCGTCTCGACGGGACATCGAATGGTTTGTCTCGATCGCTCGCTAATTCTTTTGAATTCGCAAAAGGCACAACGAGACAACTGGCGCCATGTAGCTTTTCTTCGCCTGAACGATCGCACATAGACGCAATATATTCGACTGTAGATTATGCTAATTAATTGCTACACGCTACCGCTTTCTGCTCACGGCTGTTTTCTCCCTAGGTGGTCGTTGCTATCGTATTTGAAGAATATTTTATCTTCAGATTGTATTATCTTGATCAGCTTTTACGATCTTCCTTAAGGACGGTTTTTACTATAATATAATTCTCCTACCGCCAATAAATATCACTTTTGCGCAATTAAAGAAGATACATGACTATCGTCGCATCTATGCGACGAAATCACCAGTTAATTTAATTGAAAGTGTTTTAGGCGCGCGCGCGGCATTTTTGATACAAAACTGCTTTAACTGCTTATCTCGAGATATTTTACTCGATTTTCTGTTGCATTTTTCGCAGCCATAAAGACTGTGATAAAGAATGATATGATCGCAGATTTGAGAAACCTAACGTTGATTAAACTTTAAGATTATCTGGCTGACATATTGATTTTGTTTCATAAAGTTCCTCATCTATCACTCGCGTAAACGAGAAATCAAGGCAATCCACCGACGCGTCATTCTTAATTTGCTACGATATAAATGAGTTCATGTAATCGAGTGTCGTACAGCGTAGATAGGTCGTTAAATGTATATTTTTTGCCAACATTTTCTCGTTCCACTTGCATGTGGGAACGAGCATAAGCTCGTTCTCGCTGATCTCGCTATGCAAATCGAGCTCGTCCAATTAATTCTTATTCGGTATGTCCTTTACTGTGATATGCATTATTATACGTTAAAGACAACCATCTCGTTGTTCAATGCGCAACGTGAAGCATAATGAAGACGAGGAAACATTATTCATAAGAATGGATAACGACGTGATGATTAATGCCAAACAAGATTAATGACGAGAGGAAGCATAGTTCACGCGTGAACAATCGCAATTAGGACAATGTCATAATACATCTTCGCCTTGCGCTGTTTCGTCGTGCAAGAATAACTTTTTTCTGAACACACTTAAAAATTAATATCTTAACTTGATAAATTACACAGATTTTAAGGTACAGAAATATTTTCAAAAAATATGAACTTTTTTTAAACAAAAATCTTTGCTTCAAATTTGTTAGAGAATATTTTATGCAAGATTAATATGGTAATGATGGGCCATACTTCTATTTTCTGTGTATGTAATACTTTACTGTCACGATAGCAAAGAGCATGCGAAAAGGGATGGTGAATCTTCCCTATGGGAGAGTTGCATTATGCAAATCGATTGTCGCCGTGTTCAGATTTCTTCACAACGTTGAAAAATCATCCGCCGTCGGTCCGACAGAAATTCGACCCGCTGCTCAGGTCGTCTCTCCCGCATCGTATCGGGGTATAAGTACCGGTTGACCTTGCGAAAAATGCAGATCCGCGCGCCTCTCGTAAATGGACCATCCGAATTATGCGGAACAACGCCCCGTCACAGAAATTGGACCGGCTACGTCGCGACAATCCTTCGATATCATAGCTTAGCATGTTAATTCCCGTGCTAGATGTATAAACATTTGCGATCAGAAAACAAGCTGACGTTAAGACGCGTCGACCACGATCGCGATAATGATGCGAATCGGCTTTGAAGATCAGTAATCGAGAACGTTACTTGAAATGTGTATACACGGTAGCCAAAAGGACGATGCAATTAAGCGATAAATTCTGATAAGTCAAAGTACGCATGGCGTCCGTAAATTAAAATGTACAGTAAATTTATAAGTTTTTTTTCTTGTTAATTATATTATGTGAAAATATAGTGGTTATCCCCGATTCGACAAATGTCGAGAAAGATAGATTGAATACTTACGAAATATTATATGTAATATATTTTTTATTGCTTTATGTCAGACTTGTTGTTTTAAAACATGTTATCTTCTTGATTATATCTGCAGAAAATGATATGGAGGACGTCCAACGGTGTGTTATATTGCATGTCATACGATGTCTATCAATCCCTCGTAACGAAAGAGTGGAGGAGCAATGAGAAATAATAAACGGAATATTCATCGAGACTGATGGATGGTTGTCGACAGGCAAAACGAGCTCATGATCGAATAATCGTCTAATTAATCGAGTTGTCGGAATTTGCGTAAAAGATATTCATCATTCGGACATATAGAGATTTATACGTCCGCGTGTAATGAACATCGCGTTGCGTCAATCATTGATGAAGTATGACAAGTTTGGACAAGTGCGAAATACAATATTTGCGGATAAAATTACAATTTCCTATCTTTTCTTTCTTATCTCTAGCCATAAAAATAAATATATTAAAAGTACGTTATGATAAGCACGATTTTTTTTCTACATAACTTGAATCTTTATTAATCCTTATTTTATTCAATTATCTTGTGTTTTGTATTGAAACATGAAAAACTTGTAACTTTAATGATTCTTCGTAGCTGGTCATCTCTGTTATCAATCAAATTTATGATAACACAGAACATATTGTGTTGTATGATACTCTATGTATAATATAAAAGAAGATTTGCAAAAGTGTGTGCTATATATTTAATTCTATCGCTGCGATTGTCACGTAAAGCCGCGAAACGATCACACGAGATATATGGAAAGCGCCCAGGGTCCCAAGTCCCAGAACTTTGGTCGGAATGCACATTAGAATCCCGCGGAATTCCACGCAAATTCTATTTTAGTCGCCAGGGACCATCGTACGTTAGAACGCACGGTGGTTGTTCTTCCAGGCCGGAGGTGGAAAGCCGATGGAGCTTCAACGGACCTAATCGCGAACGTTAAAAGGATCAGAGGAGTAAAGGAAGGTTTATCGACACTTGGCCTGATCCACCCCCGACATTCTCGTCCGAACGTCGGTACTATTTATAGAGGGACGGGATACGTGAGAGGACAAAAATCCGGCGCCACGTAAAAGTTGGTGTCACTCACGATATGGTAGATTCAAATTTCTCCTCATCATTGGTCTCCATGCCGGCGTGTTCCCTTGGTTTCTCTACAAAAAGTATCGTTTTCCAGAAGGGCGTTCGCGCAACAAATCCTAAACTTAATCGCGGGGTTAGTTGTACTAAATTAATTAAAGGGATATGCCTACGTTGTTTTGTCTTATTTTCCAGCGTGTTTAGTAACGATTTTTTACTGAGTGTAAATGTGTGGAACTATGAGATAGAAAATTTGTATCTGTTGTGTTGTGCATATATGTATGTAAATTTTTCGATCTTATGAAATGATTGCTGCTCACTTAATAGTATCGTCAAATTATCGTAACACAGTCGACACAATCGAGTTGAAAGATAAACGCGTAGTTTAGAGACACTGTATTAATGTATTACAACCTAAATATTATTTCATCCGAATGTTACGAACCGTGTTCGTTTTTATCGCCCGGTTGTAATCTTAATATCGATCTAGTCGAATTCCGGCCGAGTTGCTACCCATCTTACACGCTGTAGCGCCATAAAAAAATATCTAATATAATGCGAAGTATCGCGGAAGTGATCGGACTGCGCTTTTTATGCGCACTGCAGATCGATTTGAAGAAGGCGTCTCCATTTAGAGCGGCCTTGCTCGCCCAACCCAATCCGCTCGTTGCGATTTAACGAACTCATTCCTATTTATCATCGATGTTTACCGAAACGACAAGGCCATCGTGAGCATCCTGCCACCTTCTCAACGTACTTACTCGTCGATTTTATTAACTGCTCGTGCATGTATGTTCCCGATGAAATGCCTTCGTGATGCGAATGACGTTAACCGTGTCCATTACAAACTCGCTCTTGATCTTAATACGGATCTCAGTCTGAAAGCCGCCATCGATATACTTACGGATTCTTCCGAATCTACCGGCGAGAAGCAGCAGAAAAAGTTTTTTTTTTTAATGTATGAACTTAGAGCATTCTGCACTTTTTTAATTTACAATTATTTAAAATTTTTAAAATATCATTTGTTTTAATACGGAAAGATTGGTAAAATTTAAAATTGCAGACAACAGAAAGTTACAAAGCATTGAAAAATTACATTGTTAATACTTTATCGATAAGTTTTTCAAATAAATTGTAATTGTTTTATCAAATCAAGCTTGTAACAAATAAAACGATAGATAATGAAAAGCTAAGAATGTATATATTCAACTTTTTACTTCAATAATTGGTAATTAAATTCTCAACACTAAAGAATTCTCAATAACTCAGATCTGCTTTTCATCGCATCATGCAGTTACCGAGTTGCTGGCGAGATTCATACGTTTCGATAAACATTTTCATGGTCTGTCTATTTAATTCAAGCTAAGTATTTACTCGCAAGACTTTTGCTACGATGTACCTATTTTTTACCCTGAACACATACGCACGAGCTCGTACACAACGTCGCTCCCGTCCTACGATGATACAGCTATTCGTTTGAACGCTGAGCGCCAATCTTAATGTCAATCTCCGGTCCTGGACCCGCTACCGTCTTACGTGGGGATTCACGAAAACATAACAAAGTGTCGCGGGACCGACCGGCGTGCAGGCTGGTACCGCGTCGACCGGGCCGGGCGGCGCGGGCGTGGGGATCCGGTCTTGCATCCTCGCGCCGATTAATTTCAAGAATGCACCGCCATTTATAACAAGCCGGCATCCCGCTCGCTTAATGGTTACAGATAGCCCGTGGCGGAGTCGCTCCGACCTCGTATGTGCAACTGCATCCCGTATGCGTCACCATTTCTCATACAGACCGGCGAAGTACAACGCGTTACTAATAGCGCTTGTAGGGATACCCGTTTCAACTCCTCGAAACAAGGTGGTAACTGCAAAAAAAGGCAGAAACATTATTTCGGATACACGCATTCGTCTTTGACGAAAAGAGTCGGGAATTTTATTTTATTTTTTTCCAGCGTTTCTATAGAAAGTAATCAACTAGAAGTGTGATCAATATAACAACATTTGGAATAGATCCTTAAAGTTTAACTTTTATTCAACTCTACATTACGTGCTTTCTTCACGATCTCAATTTACTATCTTCCTTCTATGATACTTTCTTTCGTCTATTATGCGTTTTTCTCTCTGCACACTGTAGTTCCTGCCTATAGCTCTCTTATTATACTCGTACTTTACTTACTTTAAGGAAATAACTTCATTATTTTAAGTGATGATGAAACTTTTTTATTTTTACTAATCGTACTGATCAGGATTTTCTTTCATGCAATTGTATTTTATTTTAACGAATAAATTAAATATGTCATACTGTCATGTTGAATTGGGGCAACTTAATCATTAATCGAAAATCCGGTATGCTGTTTCACAAAAGTTACCACTATTGCAGACTGATTCATACAGTTTCGTGGACCTTTTGTGATGGTGAAATCGAGCGTAATTATGTATGTTACTTCCCGTTGAATCATAGAATATTAATATGTGATGTAAAAGTTTCGTATTATTCAAGGCCACTCGCACCAGATATACTTATGTACATATATTTCGCATTGAATACCAATACCATATATTTTCTACTGTTCGTGCTACAGTCACTTGTGTGTATCGGAATTCACACATGAGCCTGCGTATGTAAGTATGTGTACGATTAGAAAGCATTCTTTGAACACACACATTGGTCGACGGCGGTCTTTTTGATAGATTTCTCGATATAATCTTCGTTAAAATCAAGAAACACTTATTCAAGATCAATTTCTCAAGGAGATGTGGTGATAAGGTTCTTTTTTCTCGTGACTACATAATTATAAGACATTACCATCGAGCGGATCATATAGCGACGCATATTTTCAGAAAAGCCAATAAATACACGACTTAATTAATTGCTTTATTCTTACATCTTGACTGTATAGTTAGTAACCAATTCCTGTATCTTGTTGAAATCTATTACTGACATTCGTTTCACATCATCTGATCTTTTCGCGTGATCTGTGATCGCGTCGATTTCGATAACACGAGCGGATCGTATTGCGATGCATTTCAGAAAAGCCAATACATACACGACTTAATTAATTGCTTTATCCTTACATCACGACTGTATACTTATTGTTAGTGACCAATTCGTGTATCTTGTTGAAGTCTGCTGACATTTGTTTCACATCATCTGATCTTCTCGCGAGATCTGTGATCGCGATGATTTTGATAACATTTTGATACACAACTACTGAGCATTCAGCTGTGTATCGAGCGCGGAATCGAACGGATTTCAAGGTCCGGGAATCAGCCACTTTGCGATGATTCAGAGAACGAAATTTTCGTAACTGTTCAGTGAAATATAGCTTTCCCAGAGAATCGGTCCCATTAGAGATTGCTACCGTTCGCCTTTCGATTCCCCACCGATTTAATGCTCGCTGATACCTTGACACGCATATTTTCGTTCCCGACATAATGCGCTAGAAATGAAATCCGTCTTATGGAAAAATAAGGTTCCCATGATATGAAAACTCAGTGATATATCCAAGTCATTCTGCAATTGATAATTCCGAATAATTCACGACATATTTGATTGAAAGTAATCGGATCCGCGTGAAAGAGTTATTAAGTCCGATATTTGTTTCTTTAATATCTAATAAACTGGTACAGTCGTTAATAATAGCATGATGACCAGCTTATTAAATATTATTCCATGCATACTAAACAAGCGAAATCCTGTTAAAAGCGGATTTTATTCAATAATCCGCGTCGCGTTTGGACAAAAATAAAGTCGCGAATAAAGACGCGATTTAAATCGTCCGGCCACAAGATTTACGACTTCGCGCGCGCATTATCGTCCGAAGATGCTGTTTGTCCGATGCATACCTCGCGAATACGAATGAGCAATAGATTGCCTCGAAAGCGTATCTTTTTATATATAGGTATACATAATAATTATATATACATAGCAGGTAGAAAGAATCGCATGACAGGATTCTTAAAAGTTGCAGAAAATACAGATCAAATCTGATTTGACAAATTTGCTTTTTCACATTATTTATGCCTTATTTAGTATTACACATTTCTCTGCATTTTAATTTTATATCAGAATTACATTCAATTTTTAATGTGAAATAAGAGATAAATCACATAGAATATAATCGTTGTTTTTGTCAATTATGAATCTAGTAGCACTCCATAGTCGATTAGTATTAAAGTAGACCATTATGTTACCCTAAGCGTCGGCTACAGTATTTTTATGGGACTATAACCTGAGAAATTCGAGGAATGTATATAATGTAAAACTAGCGTTATATGTCAGGATAGTGTCACACAGTCCAACGCAATGTTTACGTATCTCGTGGGAATCAAAACCCTGACTTTGTCGTTGGACGAATCCTCTTTCGCGGAGGACGCGGAGATCAATATTTTTCCCGATCTCCGTGAGAGAGCGAGCCGAGTGACTTACAGATACATTGTAGTCGCTGCGGAATGCAATTACATTGTCCGCACGGACGCGAGGAATGCGCCGAGAATAAATACGAGTTTTTACAACGTGGAACTGGACCGTAGGCGAGACTGACGGCCCTTGTTCAAACTTTTCGACGATACCGCGCCGCATGTTTAAACAGGAAGAGACGTTTGTTATTCTTCATCCACCTCTCTCTTACACCGTCCCTCCTACACATCAATTAAATAAAATTATTTCTTGAGATTTTATTTATTCATGCTGTATTCATGTTATCTTTTATTTTTATAGTATTTATATACTTGCTGCATTATATTTATTTTTGTGATAAGATTATTAAATTTTAATTTTCTGTTTTAATTTAAACTGTTTTTTTTAAATGTTACAACAGACAGACTGCTCGAGTATTTATACGTTTGTAATAATTTATCGCGTACGGTTAAAAATCCCTTGTCGTGATGGTATCCGAAGCACCCAGCCGCCGCGATTTTTGCCGAACACTTAGAAACTCCTCTTGCTTCTCCGGGCGCGAGATATGGATCCTCCGTCCTCCCGTATCTTGACCTTTCGCCGGCGAAATCGCGAAACAATGCCGACGCTCGCGCGGGAACAATGCGCGCATGGATATTCCTAGGTCGCGGCTGACCTCCGATATAAGACCCGGCCGCTACGTCGCGGTCGCTTGGATTCCTGCGAAGGCCCCGCGCGAGTAAATGCATCGGCCCCGAATGGCATAGGCACGCGAATAATGCAGATAAAGCGAAAATTTAGCGGCCCGCGCGTGCGGTATATACCGTATAGCGCATACGATCCCCGAAGCAACCTCGATCTCTCTGGCGGCGCGACGTTCTTCATGAGATATGCCAGCATCACAAAAAGCGCATTGATACCCGATAGGATACATGCGTCGATACCTCACTTCAAAGAGAAGCAGTGACTGAAATTTCACACTCGGAGAAAGCTTGTTTGAGATCTATCGTCATCCTAGAAAAATCCAATTGTCCATATTTTTTGAATTTAAGAAGTTGCCCGAATTCAAGAAAAATTTCGGATTTCCAGAAAATTTTCCGTTTCTTATTATAAGAGTGATTTTTTTTCATAGCGTGAGAAAAAGGAGTACTGATCTCAAGAGTACCAATTTAATATCTATGTTCGAATTAAAGATGTGGTTTCGAAAGAACACGATAATGTCTAAATATTTTTTTTATTTAAGTACTTTTGAGTCTCTATACCTAAGACATAAGATATTAATGTAACATTTTATATTATATTGTAAGTATTTAAGATATTAATTGTATATTTTAATGATGAGATAAATTATGTGGCTAACTTAAAAATTGTTCAAATTTCGATGAAATGGCAAACTCACGAGAAGCTATCCGATCGGATATTTCATTGACGATAGCTCGAGGGAAAATGATTTTATCACAGTCTTAAATACGGGTTCTGAAATGCAAAACGTTTCCTCAAATGTTCCTTTTTCGTAGAAACAAACGGTAGCCGAGTGAAAATAAAATCGCGGCCCGTCAAGACGGCGCCTATAAATTCGCGCGTGGTTAATCATCGGAAGCGACGTTCCGTGCAAAATGTACGTTCTACGTTCGCTCGTACCGTGCGTGATCGAGTATAAACGCGGTCCAGAAGCCCGATGTAACTTGAGCCGCGTTCAAGACATTTCGTGATCCGTATCCGGCGTGGAAAAACCTGAAGAAGGCGGAATATATCCTTGCGTCTTCGTGAGAGCGCGCCACCACGAAGGTCGTCCCGCTCATTCGCAAGGTCGGTTATTCATCCGCGCCCGTTGCACAAGGATTTCGTTAAATGCGCTTTATATTCCCCGCCAGTCATCGTCGTCATCATCCTCTATCGTAACGGAGGAACACCGGAACGGATGGCCGTTCCGGGAATTTCACCGCAACCAGTTCCGTCGCCCCTGCCTCTTGATTTTCCATCCCGCGGGATGATTTCGAAAGAGCGGCCATCTATCTTTCGATGACTGTCATTCTCGAGATTTAGGATTTTCTCGAATCAATTTTAACAAATAGCACCACCTAAGTACCACATATAAATAATTAAGAGATATCAAACGATGTGAAATGCAAAACTTGCAATCTTGAATGATTTTTATGTAACAACTTTTCCGCACAAGTCAATTCTTTGATGAAATAATCCTGCCATGTTCGCAACATCACTCTAAAATTATATTCGAAAATATATAGGAATAAAAACTAAAACAGATTAATCAAGAAATTTCAATTCGTACGAGTTGTGCCAAAAATAATGTGTGCAAAATCGCTCCTACAATTAGTCATTAAATTATCCGCGGTTACTCCATTGCGTGATTAAGATAGAAAGTTTGATTCACTCATTTGCCCATTTTATTACACTTTTTCGAGATGAAGATATTTCGTAAGATTCATCATATATTACACCAATGACCTCCGATGAGCATTCCGTATTTCTTTGTTGATGAAACTTTGATAGGTTTTAATACCTTTTTTTTTGCTAAAAGTTGTTAACCGCTGCACTAAACATCTTGTTAATTAAGATCTTAAATCACAGTTTAATTATAATTTAAAGTATCATATATGAACAATATTGAAGAGAAGAGCCAACGGTGCGGTCGTTAAAGGCACGTGGGCTATATTCCCAGAACGTGGAGATTTTACAGAGCGTCGGCTGTCTGCGACCGACGGTTTACTCGTGACCTTCAGTTTGCGGTAACGAGCACCACACGACTAATTAGCGTGCTTTAATACGCCATTCTTTTTGCAAGCTCGTAAAACCAACAGCGAAATCTCCACAAATATCCGGGATGCATGCGTAACGTACGTAGGTTTGCATTAATATTTATGAATTGTTTCGTGACCATTAATTATCATCGCATCTTCTGTGACCAACCTGGTGACAGACAGACTCGCTCACGCCCAATTGCGAAAGAGTACAAACATTTTTTCGATCAGTAAAGGCACTTTCTTAAAAGATAATTTTATATAAGGATGGGGTGCAGTTAAGGGTTTCGTGTCAGTGTGTAAAAAAATTAATTATTAAGCATTACCAGAGCAAGGTTTATTAAAAATGACGCAATTAATTCTGCTAGTTTGCATGTTTAGCAACTTCGAGTTCAAAGGAATTCCACAGGGATATTTTTCAATAGGGTTCGTAGTCTTGTCTCTGTTGCTTTGTATTTTAGAAATAGCGGAGTTCAGAATTCCGTCAACGAAGCGGCGCCTAAAAATTCCTCGCTTTAGGAAAAACTCATTCTTAATCTCTAATAAAGATATATATATTATATCCTATTAAGATATATTGTCGGAAACCCCTCAAATCTCGAGCGATAATATATGTATCCTTAACATTCTTCTGGTCTATTCGTGGCCCCCAGATATTCGGAGGATTACCATAATCCGAGATCGGAGATCGGAGTCAATCGGAATGAATTGGGATGTGTCGGAGGGAGCGTCGCGGCGCGACCGCGACACGGCGCGGCGCGGCGATTAAGAATCGCGCGTTAGAGAGAGGGTAGAGCGGGCCCCCTCGCGAAGGAAGGAAGGAGGGGAGCGCTGATAGAGGCGATCGGTTCTCTCAGATCAGCTGTGAGAGCGGCGTGGCGCCGTGTGCCGCGGCTCTGACCCGCTGTCAGTTGCCCGAGCCCTGTGCTACGGTTAGGACCGCGTATAATCGTCACCTTTTACACGACGACGTGTCGGACTAGCCACGGGCCATCCGCGTCGATCCGCGTCGTCCTCCGGCAGCAAGCACGTCCTTCCACGTCCCCGTTGCGAGATCGGCGATCGGGCCGAGCGATCGACGGTAATCGGCATCCGAGAGAGGCGAAAGGCCATCAACAGCGCGGGGAGCAGCGATCGAGAGCGAGTGTGATCGACCGTAATCCGACCTCCGATCGGACCCTCCGTACGCGAGAGAGATAGCTTGGCATGTCGTTAAATCGTTAGTCAATAATCGTCGATTACTACGAGCTATCAGGGAAATTTCCGAGCGCGAGCGTGATCCTCTCGTCGGGAGTCGCGAGTCGCGTAGAGAAGGGCAGTTCGATTTAAGGGCGGACGCGTGATTGGTGATCCTCTGCTTTTTTTCTTCTTCTTCTTCTTTTGTGTGACGTGGAGTAGTGAACATCAGGCCTCCCGACTCCCGAGGAGTCCCCGCGGGTGGCGCGAACCCGGGGAGCTGCGTGCTGACGAGGCGTCCAGGATGGTCTGGTAGAGGAGAGCGAGCAACCCCCTCGTTCGAGAGCGCGGAGAAATGGCGTGCGGCATATCGGTCGACGCGATCACCACGAGCACGGTGCTTCTCCTGCTGGTAAGCCCCCGCGTATTGCTATTTTACGAGCGATCGGACCCCGAGAGGTCGATAACGCGCTTTCACGAGGGCGTAGTCGACGGCGCGGCGACGGATCCGGTGTGGTACAGGCCAGAGTTTCCTGCTATCGTCTGTCACGAACGACTATTGCTATACTTAAAGTATCTCGATTTTACGAGGTTCTACGGGCGGATAATAAAACGTTCCTTAAAAATGAATCGATACGGAACGATTTGAACGACGTGATCTCGTTGGACCCCTGTGAAATACAATGAGATTTAAAATAACCTAGATAATGCAATGCCATGAAATAATTATATACGCTTGTTATTTCGTTAGCAATGAGATCTGCAATAACGGTTGACTTTCGTAAAATCTCAACGCGTGTACCTTCGTATGCAGAGTGGCATTCACACACGGCGCGTGCAACGTGTCGACTGGTGTACGTGGCTGGAGTCAAGGATAACGTCGTTATCTAGCCCGTGCCCGCTATACTTACACCGAGTATACCTGGCGGATACATGTAGATACACAATAAACGTCGCTGTCGCGGGCGAATGTTACTTTCGTTATGCAAGCGCGGAATGTTAACTTATTGCGGTCCCTGCGAGTGATCATGAGCCTTTTTCTTACATAATGCAACGTAAGATGAGACCACCGCAAAAATTTCGTGAGCCGTACATTTTATAGACGAGAGAGAGAAAGAAGAGAGAGAGAGAGAGAATTTTATGGTATTTATATAAGTTCCAACAAACGTCAAAGTGAACCCAATTGATGTAATCGGATAGCGGAATGTATCAAATCTGAATTAAATTAATCTTACGAATGAATAAATTACTTATAATTATTAGAGGCAACTAATTTGTACGTCATAGTAGATAATTTATGAGTAAGAGAAGAGCTATCAGAAGTTGAAACTGGATTAATTATTTATACAGATTTATACATATTGGATAGGTTTATATCTCAAGCTGTTTTGCAGTTTTCGGTTAAAAAAATATTCATAAAATAGATGTAGTTCTCAAATAAAACCATGTTCCTTGACGATATCAAAGAAATTCATAAAATAAAAATCGTTCGTAGAACAAATGTATAACATGTATCATGACTTGTGCGAGCACTATGTTAATTTTCTGTTCACCATGCATGAAATTATTAGCAGACTGTAAAGTAATGGCGAGAGACACTACTGGTATCTCTCGAGAGATGACACCATATATGATATATTTGCTTTTTTGAGAATTAAAGAGATAATAGATGTAGATGTTCGTATAGGTATGTATTTTTATATTCCTTTGAAATAAACTAAAATATATATTTTTTAAATCAATGTTGAATTTTCATATGGGATAACTTCGCAATAATATACAAAGCTTCTTTGCGTATTTAATTAGGATTTAATTAATAACCAGTATTTACTCAATCGTAATGAGTTATGCGCTCGTTATTCACGGAGCAGCTTTAATTAATCAATCGAGATTATTTACATCTTCCTTTCTCGCCTGTATTGATTTTTTTCTTCTTTTTTTGGCGAATTAAAGGTCCTATCACAAATTATGTGATTGCACATGGTCGAGCTTAAAGCGAGAGATATTTCGCATAAGTGTATTAATTATCGGCGAGCCGGCGAACGATGAGGCAGCGCTCAATGATTCAATTAATTAGCACTCACGACCATATGACAATTACGGGACCACCGATCGCCAAGTGATCCGGTTCTTGGCAACTGGTTTATTCGCGCGAATGTTTTTTATGATGTGGAAGCGTAGCTCGAACGCACATTTCATGATGCATCTTAAATGCCAGGCGCGTGTAGACGCAATTATTTTCAGTAGCTGCCTGTCATTGAAAAATCCTGCACGATAAAGCGAGATTTATGCGGGTGCATAAAATACAATTCGGAATACATAGGCTTGTTTACGTCTATATGTAAATAAATAATTAATTCACTAAATTCGCGGTTTGATTTGAAAACGGATCTAACGTATCACGTTTGAAATTGAAGATAAAAATCAAACAAAATGTCTACATTATACATAAAACATGTATGTTAGGCATGATGTAGGCATGACGTAGGCATTGCTAGAATAATGTTTTAATTAAGAAATTTATTGTAAGCAAATAACTTAGGCAAATTTAATTTCGAGAATATACATAGGTATAAAGATAATAAAGATATGATTTGAAATACTTTGAAACAGCGTCTACTTTACTACAAAATTAATTTGCAATTAACAGTAAAGAATAGCTATAAAACTACAGTGAAAAAATTAAAAACGTATACTAGAATCATTTTGAGTCTTTTTTATACAAAAAATTCTATAAGCTACAGCTTTTGTTTCTATTTATATTTCAAATACACACGTATTTTTCGACTTTTGTCCCATATGGGCATATCGTGTGCGGTGATGCTATTGTGTAGGCGAATGCATCTAAAAATTTCAATTTAAGATGCAATAATTTATCTGCAAATATACGAAAAGTTAACCACGTTACGGCGCCCGCGGGAGAATCATTCGGCCAAGGCCAATAGCATCCAGTTAAAAAAGGTTCTTATGGACGGCCAGCCGTCTCGTCTAATGCCACGGTTACAAATGTAATCCTAGCACAATCCATGCACAGACACGCACCACTATAATGCGACATCGTGGAAGGCACACACAGGCGATCCCCGGTGTACGAAATGTCTTTTATCTGTGGAATCTCGTTTCGACGTAAATGCATTTTCCGAAGCCGATTCGCGTTAAGTACGTTCATTATTCCGGAATCTTTATGGGAGTTAATAAGAAAAACATCGCATAATTTACACAAAAATTACTTTATGTCATAAACAAGCTATTACACTAAATCCGATATTCTCCCGCTGACATATCGGATTTCGTAGATTTAACATTTTTTTTCTGCAAACCCCTTCAGTAATTGCTAACATTAAAGCATATATGGATTAACAATGTTGAAACAATCTCGAGAATTCTGCCTTCCACGCGCTCCGCTAATTAAGATGCCCTGGAGGGAGCGAGTAGCAACATGAACAAAACTGTATCTACTGACGACACTACGGGATGTCCGAGCCGTTTCTTAATTCG
Organism: Leptothorax acervorum; assembly: GCA_035220615.1. NCBI lineage: Eukaryota > Metazoa > Arthropoda > Insecta > Hymenoptera > Formicidae > Leptothorax > Leptothorax acervorum. Next base: position 1,870,592 of record JASTWQ010001267.1, on the reverse strand, counting down.
CAACGCCGCCGGCCGAGGCTTTTAATTAACGCGCCCGTGTTCCGTTACAAAGGTCCAAGGTAATTGGATAATAAGCGGTTTAAGAATCAATGCTACTTGTAAGACACGCGGATTTAACCGAGACCGGAAGTGACGGAAATCAATGCAGTAGCATCTTTCGCTTAATTAAGTACGTGTGTACCGGTCAGCAAAAATCGATGCAAAATAAAGACATATCGCCCGTAGCGTTAACAAGAGATAATCTCTGAGCCTGATCAATGATAAAATGTAAATATTCTGTTGATTTTTTACTATCTTTCTTCTTTTAATCGCCGCAAATAGCGGCGACGCGTAAATGACTGATGGGTATAGCTCTTCCATTCAGTTTTAAGATTAATGAAGATTTTATCGGCAAATATAATACCTTGTTATCTTTCCAATAGATATATGAGGTCACGTGTATATATTCCCTTGCATTTCCAAGGTGAGGTTTTGAAACATATGTAGTTACCCCGATCGATCCGTTCTTTAATACGTAGCGTGATGCATTCACGTGTAATAAAAGTTACGAAATCGCCGTTACACGATAAATCCATGTATTATACGCCATTACATCCGATGAGAGTCACGAAAAGAAGCGGGGATGTGAACCCGATGTTTAAATACCGATTTACGCCGTCTGAACGCAGTGTCGCTTGAAAAATTGTATTCAAAACGAGAGACGCCCGTGTGCCATACAAGTGGCTCTCCGCGGCGGGGGGTAGGCACATAAACATATCTCTCCAACAGAGAGCGAAGAGAAATTTACGATTTCGCATATAACGGACGAAAGACCGTTTTCCACGTGCGCCGCGACACGTAACCCTCGGCCGCGGTTATTGCGACCGAAGGTCACGGTCAAGCGGAATAACGCTAGGCTCCCAGGCGATCGGAGTACTGTTTGCAGAATTTATGTTCTACGCTTGTCTTGTTTGCGTAGTGGGTTATTATAAATCATCAATCGCGATTGACGATCCTTTACGCATCCATTGCACCTTTTCCTTCAATTAAAGACTCTTTTGATTAAGTATAATAATTCTTTTCGGATTCTTGGGATATTTACAACATTTCGATTACAGTTTATTCGAAAATAATCGTAAAACTTTCATTTGCCATAATTTTATACTCGCTGAATTATATTTCATGTATATAATATTCCTTTTACAAATATTAATTAATAATTATAATTCCTTAATTTATAATTCCTTTTATGAACATGATTGAATTAATTTAGTGTTTTAGAAATAAGTAGCTTTAGAAAGTTTTTAAACGCTATTTTTTATACTTGTTGAAAAGAAGTTTAGCATTTTTCTCAATATAGATTAGTATAGAATCCGTGACGTGTGTGTGTGTGTGTGTGTGTATTAACTTGCGAAAGAGATGGTGCGTATTTTCGCAGAACGAGCAGAAAGTTCCTTACGGTTTTTTAATTCCAGAACAGGCGTGCTTGATGTATTCTCGATGTCACACGCATGCAAACGGTAGCATCGATAAAGGGACCGGTGATTTATACGCGAATTTTTGTGCCCACTGGACACGCGCGTGTCGCATCTTCACGCGAGAATGCACCAGGATCATTAATACGGTTTTTGTTCACGTATGCGAAGTGATTTCTTGCCTTTGCCGAGATTTATACGGTTGTTTCGTAAATTAAATTGTGATTATAAATTATAATTACTTAATTAGCTTATAGAACATTCCGAAGATCGAATTTCCGTATTTTACTGAAGAAATTTGTCAAGACTTTTTCCGAGACGTAATTAGAATGTTTTAGGTATCTTAATTGTATATAACAGAGTGATAAATGTTTGTTACACGTTCCGTTCACGTATCAATATTAAGTGACTTTCATATGTATATATGCAATATAAGTGCATTTGAATAGAAAAAGCCTCGATCGAAGATACGAGGCAATCATCGCCGCAAGACGATCTCCGCCCTATATAGGACGTTATCCAGGACTCGAGAGAGAAAGAGACTTTTTGCACGAACGTTCCAGGCCGAGGCGCGTGCTCATTGTTACGAGGAGCTATCCACAAAACCGGTCCAATGATATTAACAGAAAATTTATCGCTCTCGCCTCTCACGGGCGCCGCGTCAGAGCGTGGAAGCGCTGCAACGGTACATATAGCCGGGCATATTGTGGAAGATTCTGTCGGGATTGTCGAACAATTAACAGAAAACACATGCCACCGTTCTGCAAGATGCGATCGCGATCAGGAGAAAATCGGTGTAAAAACCGCGCGTCAGCCGTTGAAACTTGTCGTGGAATCTAGGATAATATGAGACATATATCGCGGTAAAGGTTTCGTTCTCGGTAAAACGACCAGAGCATTTCCGTTAAATTGCGCAGCATTTTCACGCCCTGTATAGCATTTAAAAATGCACGGCGAAACATGCGGAATGTTAAAAGCGCGAGAAATAGAGCGCTCATGAAAAATTCATTTTGCAGCGAGATGTATTTTAAAATCGAATATGTTATCTTTTTCTTACCATGATACCAAAAACGTTACCGTTCTTTAGAGTGAAATGGAGAGTTAAAGAAACCATTAACATAGTTTAACATAAAATCTATTTTTTTTTAAGCAGAAATACCAGTTAATCCAGTATTTGCATCTCGAAAGAATGCTGTTACCTTATTCGAAAAAGTAAAACGCACGATTTTTCTGCGGTTTTTTCTTGAATTAAGCACACATCAGCGATAATATGAATTAGGCGGATGCCTAAATCGTGTCTCAAGAATGTTTCGCAGTACCACGTTGCAGACTGCACTATCCGTGCGTTGGAATCTCCATTCTTGAGATATCGCGGCGTCGTTGTGTCGAACGAGCGTTAGTTACAAGCAGCGAAAGACGCGTTAAACTATCGCATCATCGTTTATCGCATACCACTGATAAATAAAAATATTTTAGTAAATAAAACTTTAGCACCAAGTCTTCTTTCTTAACATGAAAGAAGATTTTCGCGATCATTTATTAAAATAATTCGAGATGCAATAACGTTTACTCTGAAAACTCTTCAGCTATCGAGTGCCCTCAACATCTCACCTCTTTTGCACTTAAATCACTTTATTTTGCATTGTGCAATCACATCGATTATCAATGAACTAGTGATCAGAGATAAAGAAGAATGATTCACGCAATTCTGCTTAGCGACCAGCGTTCGAAGCGACCAGTCTCATTGTCAGTAACCTCAGGACGGCCAGTCCTGTAAATCTCCCGGCATGCAAAAAGGAAACCCTTTTGTCGCGAGTTAGTATGCAGCCTCGTCACGATCTTGGTTATTCAAGCATGAGTAAAGAAATAGCTTGGGCACAATGTGTTTGAACAAAATTATTTTTAAATAATTTAAAAAATATGTATATTGTTTGAATAATTATTCACAAAAATAATATATGTATGTATATATTTATATTGTTTATATATTTATATATGTATATATTTTATTGTATGTAATTATATTATTTATATCTTCATATTTTTTTTTTCTTTATTTCTGTTCAAATAAACTTATTATTTTACTTTATACTTTATGTGCGAGAGATATGTCTTTTGCGAATTATTTTTTATTTTACTTGTGATACCTTGATTTACCTATTAAAAATAATTATTTCATCCAAGGTTTAGATGTAGAAATTACTAAATTGCTAAATTACTTAATTACTAAATCAGGTTCCGAAATTACATACATGATATAAGTCGCATGTATTGTACCCTGTATTCAGACATGACAATACCGCGTTAGAATGCGATTATATTATTGCAGTTACAATGATAATGTCATAGGTGACTGCGAAGCCGCAAAGTACGCTTCGCTGATGGAACTAAATCACGATTAACAGAGAAGGTGCATTTGCGAAGAACTATTTACGGAAACCCGTTTCACGGGAACGATTCGACTAATCGCGCGGTACCGTACGAGCGGAGGAAATACACGGATGGAACCGAAAGATAGCTCTGTTGTGTGCCTCGAAATACCGTTAACGGATATAAAGACGCGCGGAATTCACGTTGCATTGTGACGAAGGTGCGTGTAAAGCACGATGGTGTCTCGATAACGGTACACTGTAACAGATAGAGAGCGGCCGGTCGGAAAGCGGCTTGCGTGCCGTTGTCCCATCTCGACAAAAATAGTAGAAAAAAAAACTGTAGCAGTTGCACAAAACTATCGATGGCATTTGGATCGAATTAGAAGTGAATCTTCTTCGACACATCGTAAATTCCATCGACGCAAAAAAGCGTAATAAAAAGTGACCGCTCGATGAGTGGCAGAGGCGTGAGAACGAGGAAGAATATAATATTCGATTAACGACACAAAGGTGTGAGACTAAAAAACATATGATTATATCAATTACATTGATATACATATATCGTTGCCCACGTTCACGACGTTACAAAAAACCAAGATTGATAATGAGAAACGAATTGTCCGATCTGCTTGTTATATTTTGTTTCCTTTTTTTCTATCTTAAATGCCGTGCCGGTAGCCGCGTTATTAACAATAATTTCACGTTTTATCAATGGACATTATTACGCGCGCGTTTCAGAGACGGAGAAGAGATGAGAATCGAGTTTACAATGATTTCGATATCGTGGACTGCAAGTGGCGTAAGTACATCAGCCGGGTGTGAATTATCGTTGGCCGACGGGACAATAATAACGAATGACATGTCAGATTCTCAAGGATCTCGTGATATATTATCCCACGTCGCTCCGTGATAGCCATTCATTGAGACGCGTCGTTAATATGCCTTTAACGAGTCTTTTTACATTCTTGAATATTTGATCGAGGCGCGGAGCGCTAAATAATTTCTTTTCGCTTTTTAACAATATTAGTTGTTATTTTCTGTTTTTATACCTGACTTGCAGTTGTAATGAGCAATCTCGCGATGTTATTCCTCAACTGTAAAATTCTCAATTTTACAGTTCAGGAACATAATTCCTATATAAATAGCGTATCGCTATTCTGGGGTGGCTAGCCCACGGAGAACGAATCACATTCTGTGCGCTCTCATCCAATTTCCTGCTAGGTTAATAGAAAATTTCCGTTAACTTTTTTTATGAAGCAAAGGGAATGTGCTTCTCCCTTTAAGCAAACCGGCGTCACGTAGTTCCTGTCATACAATTAACTCGTCATTACAATTAATTGAAACAACAACGTGGTACCAGACGGCGATGACGTCGTTATCACCTCCCCTTCGTGTTTCCCCTTCGCCAATTTCTCCCCTTCATTCACAAGATTGTATGACTCGTCTCTCTCTCGACAACTAATGCTATAAATTATTTTATATTGATATAATATATTAAGTAATAATATTACATTTGAATTCTCTCTCTCTCTTTTTTTTAATGGATTAACAGCTAATTTAATTCCTTTTTTTAAATATTATTCTTGAAACCTTGGAGGCAATATTTAAATTAACATTTTCCTGCTTATCGTTAAGCATTAAAAATAAAGAATTTACCTGAAATTTCTCAAGAAGACGTAAGAGGGGACCGCTTTTAATATCCCGGACAAAACCCGAAGCGCGATCTCGCATTCCGCTAACGTCGTCCGAAGGAGTCTCGTCCTGCATGTGCGAAACTTTCACTGTCAGGATAACTCAAAAGACAATAAGTTCTCGCTCGCACACACGTTTCGAGTCGATTCGGATGGCGCCAGATATTTTTAAACCAGAACGATAACAGCGGGCGCCGACCGACCGGATTCCGACCAAACCATTATCTCCAACCAGGAGGAACTACCTTGCGAAATCAAGATCGGAGGAAAACGTTCGCGTTACGCTAACGCGCGATTTGCCTACGCTCGCGACAATAGGGCTAAATCATATCGGTATAAGTTTTTTGAATTGGCCTCAAAGATAGCAAGACTAAAAAGAGATTTACAAATCCGAGAGTAAGTATTTTTCACGTAATATTTCTGATATACGCTACATTTGTATAAAACAAAAATTACAGCAAATATAATTTACGTAAACGTGAATAATTTCAAAACACATCAGCTTCATTGGCGAGGGAAGGTTGAAAAAAAATTTCGCGAATTAGCTTGCAATTCAAGATATATAAGGAAGGAATTCAACGCGTGGTCCGGAATACGTGAAATAACGTTCGAACCTTTAACGTTATTTTTAGATTATCGAAAGTGGGCCGACGTTGTGTAACGAATGGGCACAATTTAGTTAACGAACCTTTCGTTTCGGTGCCGATCCCGAATTATTAGAAAAATACGACCAGCGTCTCACCCACACGATCTATTGAAGGAGAGCAAAGCTTCGTTAGAAAAATCCTGCCTACGTCCGTGCCATAATAAGTCAGCGACCCGATCAATCGCGGTGCATTGTTTGTGCGAATGTATATGTATCAATCTCTGACTAGCACCCGCGTGACATCAAGCGATCTATTAATCGTTGCGAAATGTTGAAATAGATGGTCGGCATCGAGCGATTAAAGATCCAATCGAGAGACGAGCGCCGTTATATTACGTCTGATCAGTAGTAGATTAAAATTACAGTTTATCTGAATCTAAAACCTTCGCAGCATCTTCTTTCATAACGAGGTTATCTTTTGCTCGCGAGAGCACGTTAAATTTTCAATGTTTTATTTACAAATATGGGTGGCTAAAGGTTATCTGATAATACATAGGCCCTTTTATGAGGATACCGAATTATTCTCGGACTAACTTCGTAGCTCATTGCTAAGTGCATCGGTTAACGTAACTCACGAGGGATTGCATTAACCCAAACGACATTTCTTTACTGGGGGAGCGTCATTAATTCCGGATAATTGTAATGTATAGCGTTAGCCTAACAATTTAACTTACCAACGTACCAAGAGTCTCACCATTAAGAGGCTTTAATCGCAGAGCGCTTATCGTCATTTGCATGCAACGTTTCTCAGGCAGATCGTCGATCATAAATTTTTCCGGGATAACATCCCGCAGAAAATACGACAGCGCGTAAAAATTCTCGTCTCCCTGCGAAACAGGTAAAGGGCCCGGCACGAATTCCCTCCCTCCACCCCTTTCTCCCTGAAGCTGTAAAACATTTGTCGGCGAAGAAATCAGGTAGGAAGGGCGAGGATACTGGCGCTATTAATAGAATTGTGCTTATCTCGTCGGATTCTATATATAGCCGTAGGGTGCAGTTTCACGAGGGGGTGCGTGTCGACGGACAAATTATCTGTACCGGTTTTCTGGTATGGTGTGTGTCAATCGTTCGGCAAACATGCGGACGTTTAAAAATATACACAGTGATACTCGTGGCAATCGCGTCAAAAACACGTTCTCCGAAAGCTTAAAAGTTCAACTGAAGTTTAACTGAAGTAAAACCCGAGCACACGCTTACGCAAAACAGTCGAGAGAACGGAAGTTCGGTGATTAATTTGATCATTTTCAGCACCGAAGGGCTAGAATGTCGTTTATCCGTATATATTGCTCATTGGTCGAGATTGCATGTAATGGTAGCGTCGGGAACTCATTGGCAGTCGCCACGTTATTTATACTCCTCGAGGCAAGGTCGAGAAAAATGGTCCCGAGCACCCACATCTCGTGCTCTCGTGTATACGACCTTAGCTCGTAAATCCTCGCGTTCGTTGGGAAGCAGATCGAAGATTGCGTCGACCGTATTCTCCGTTGAGTCCCGGTGGACAGGTCGATGTTCCTTAATCGAATCTTTTTACTCCCGAACTGTACTTGTTTTACTTGCCACCAAGTTTCCAATCCCGATCGCGCTGCGAATCAGCTGCGAATTCATTTATTCCCGTGTGCAGAAAGCAAATTTCGCTCTCTCTTCAATTATCGCTTCTTAGCCCACTTCTACCGGTGAACTGGTTTCGCCGAATGAGTTTTTATTAGGAAAAAGTCTGACCAAGTAGGACAATTGCAATGTACATCGTTAATTATATTATTAGCTCAAATTATAGAACCTATATTTATATATCTAGGAAACATGCTTTCCAAGTCTACATCATTATCAAAGTTTACGGTTATTATTAGCATTTCAATTGAAATGATGGCGCGATATTTACACGCGCGAATCTCTTCAGTCGACAGCAGCATCAACTTAACGTTCGCCGACCACGGTCCTTCGGAATGCATCGTCGTGGCGAATTCTATCTCAGTTTCTCTCCTTTTTCCACATTCCGCCTCCTTCCGCGGGAATCGAGTCGCGCGCGGAGCCAACCTCACGGGAATTTCGAGAGAAGCTTTATAGTACCCTTTATAGTACTTTTATCTCGCCGTGGCTATTCCTTGCGTCATATATTTGGGCCGTTGACGCCGCTCGTCGCGATGGGTTGGAGGACCTCGGCAAGGACGACGCAGAGGCGAAGGAAGATCTGGCAAACAGCCACACGCGTGGTCCATGCTCCGTGCCCATCTTCTTCTTGTATATTCTTTTTCCCTTCCACGCAAGCAGGATTTTCCCTTTCGCGATCCCAGTCGGTCATTGACACATCTTCCCGTGAAACCACTCAGTTTGCACTAAACTCATGTGCCAAACTCGAGGCGCTCGTTGACGGTTGCTTAAGCTAACATTCGCAAGCCTGGACCCGCAAGCTCCACTGTGTTTCCTAATTTGCTATAATTTTACAAATAGAAGATAGTTTCATCCATTATATTTTTTATACAAAATTATTATTTTTCACGCGATGTTCTGTGTTTATTATATTGTCTTCTGTACATTGTAACGTCGAGTCTTGTTCGATAAATTTCTCGAATCTCGCAAATCAAGTTGGCAAAATATTTTTCATCTTTTTGCTCTCATGACAACACTGACATTTACAAATATAATCGACAATCCTCTGTGCCTCCATGTTTCTTATGTTCCTTGTAGCTATTTATGAAACTGTTGTTCATGGAACCTGCCAAACAGTGGCGAGGGATGCGGGATAACGAAGCACCTTTTCCCAATTTTTCTTTCTATTTTTTTTTTTTAAGGAATTACATGACAAGAATTGGCTTCATCCTCAAGGTGAACCTGGCAAGACTTCACTTAAACCGGACGGATAACCTTTGGCAGAGCGCGAGTGTAGAGATCTTACGGGCAATTAAGCGGTCTTTATGAGCATACAATATGACATATTCCCCGTGTAATTTTGCCGAGCGCGAATGCAACAACGACCGCACCGGATAGAGCACGCACATGTGTCACGTCGTATTTTCTTCGTTTTAGCTGCGCGTCTCTTTGTGCTCAAATCCGTTTCCAAGGAATTCCGCGGCTGCAGCCTCTGTTGGGCCCGAAAGATTACGATGCCGGATCTCCCGGGTCGATTCGCGCCTCGCGGGCCTCGAAATTCTCGCGTAAGTGCGCGACGATGTTAATCCACTTTGAAATAGTAATCGCGATACGCGACATAATTTCGTATTAATTTAATCCGAAGCGCGCCGCGCGTGTATTTTCAATTGCTCGCTATCGTAATGCGACAACAACCGAGAGTCTCCTTCGATAAAGTACACCCGTAAATACTTAACTAACTCTCTCGCTTTCGGCAGAACAATTTCGCTTTTAAGCTTATGTCCTTTATCTGCTTCTCAGCCTGCTGAATCCCTGAAATATCGAACGGATTGGACATACGCGTAAAAAAATTACGAAAAAAAATGGAACTGAATTCAACCAGATTAATGTTGATAAAAGTCGAGAGATGTACAGTTAAGAGTAAGAGATGACCGTAATTTTATCGATGGATGTAAGCAGAAATGCATCCGATGAGCCATTTAGGGTGCTTTAGAGAAGTGAAAGAATCCGAAAGGAATTACATGTAGAGCCACCCGGTACGAACGGCATTGAACGACCTTCACAAATCGGGGTCTCTGTCCCGTGAATGGCCTCACGCGGGAAGAGGATTTTTACGCTCGGCTACATCGACACGGCGCACACATTGAGACGCACAGGCATCGTAACTGAACGCCGGTCGAATTATGTGTTATCCCGGCCGCACCGATGATCGGCGTTCGGAGCAAAATATCGCCCGATCGCGGCTATAAATATCTTCATCGGCGACAATGTGACAATTATTCGCGGCTATCCGTAGTTAATATCGTTCGTCGTGCATCGGCATCATAGCGAAGGCCGATGTGACTTGAATTCTTGTTCTTTCCAAGTTGTGGCTGTAAATAAAGGATTGCAGGGGAAACACGCGCCAAGAAGATTTATGATGTGGCGTTTGAACGCGATAGACCGAGCTACTAGTTTAGAATCGAAACGACCAGATGATGTCATCAAGATACGGGAATTCCGTATATCATCTTTTCTTCTATTTAATCCCGTTCGATATAGAGATGACATTGCACACTCCTAACGCACCGTTATAGAGACGAATTTAATCCGTGTCTATTTTTCCTTTTATATGTATATCCAGTATCTCCACATAAAAACCCAGATAATATATATCTATTCCAGAAAGAAAGAAAAATCTTTTTAACATCATTAAACATCAACTTAATTGTTATGTTTATAAAGAACAGTTTCTAATTTAGATTAATAAAATTAGATGTTGTAATAAGAAATATTTACTTATTGTTAGCAGCATGCAAATACTAGATTGACATATGTTGTTAATAAAAATAGAAGGGGGAAAGCTTATTTGTAAAGCTGCGTGAGGGTCACCAAAAGATTTCAACAATTTCACCATCCAGTTCTCTTATTCAGTTGAATTCAGTTGAATTCGCGGCGGGAAGAGTGCCGAGACATCGTCGAGAATGATTAGGTTCTTCGTTCGTTCGTTTAAACTCACTTGGCTGACCCTTGATCCGGATGTCGACGCGTTCGGACACGCGATGGTCCCCACGAGATACATTATTACCATATGGGCGCATCCGGGGCAGAGTAACAACGAGCGACGCAATTTATGGGCCTAACTCTTCCGGCGAGAGACGAGAGCGCGACGCGGGCGCTTCTCGATGAGAGCACGCGAACGCGAACAATACGAGGAAGAGCGTGCTTTGTTGCTCGCTCTCTAATTGGGCGAGTGATCGTATTTTAAAAGCTCCTAAACGACCTTGGGACACGGCACGAATAAATTGCACGACCACCATTCGGTAAGATCTCATCGAAGCGCATTTGTACTCGTTGCCAACTCGTGATATATACATAATTTGTAGTAATGCGCCCTTAAAAGTGCGGTAACCTTTTCTTAAAACTCTACGAGCTCGAGAACACTTAAGAAGGTTTATCTTATAAATGATTACGACCACGTTCAAACGTTCTTTCATAATTCTGCATTATTATTTTAATCTTTTCAGATTGCAGCAGATAATATCATTTTTATATGCGATTTGCATTTTTAGGAAGATATTTATATATATAACGTTAATTTTAAACTAAAATTATTAAATAATTTGTTCTATTTACAAAAAACTTACTAATTTATTCGAACATTAGATAAAAAAACCGCTTATATAGTGTATACTGACCATTGAAAATTTCTGGACACGTTTTATCGGTGCAAAAGACCTGGAACATTTTTTCGTGAATGTACCGTTGATAATTGAACTAATACGTTAGTTATGCCGGTTTGGAAATCGGATACTTGCACAATATACATTTTTAAGCACGTACGTTCAGTCGTTCCTTGAGCCCTACGTGCGTTTACGAGATAAAAAAATGATTTAAGGTGTCGTAAGGTGTCATTTACGTCATTAAATTAATTCACGACATCCGCGGTCCATATTTAACAGCATTCCTCTCGACTTTACGACGCGCCTCAAACACTTCGCGCCGTCGAAAAAGCGCCGTCGGGACGAAAACCCCGACGGACGACCCGCACTTTCATGTAAAAGTGAACTTTTACTTTTCATGTAGCGGGTTGGGTTATAACTGGCCGATATAAATATCCTTCGCTTCCTTAATAAATTTTAATACCCTCGTTAAGGGGTTTAATTGTTCATAAACCGCCCGTAAATTCGCCAAAGTAATATTAGCGGACCCATACAAAGAAGAATATTAATAGCGTATCGTACGTTATTCCCGAATATATAAATGGCGATATAATTAAAAAATTTGTCGTAAAAAAAAGGGAAAGAATTATTCTCCGCGCGATTGATAAATGTAGAGTGTTTGTTGCGCAATGTGTTATCGAAGTTGCGACATGAAGGGCTGCTTGTTGCGATAAAGTTGCATTAACCTTCCGACAATTGCTGCTTTTTGCATTTCTTACGAACGTGTCGTGCACACGGTGACATATCATCAAAATATATGACTTAATCTCTTACGTAATGAGAAAAATAAGAAGTTGCGAGAGACCGGGGCGGGGTGTGCCGGTTCGTCCAATAAAAAATCTGCCTGCTGTCGCGATGATATATTTCCAAAAAGCGTTTTAAGAACAATTCAATGTTCTTAAATTCGACAACTTCATCACACAATTTTTTCTTTTCTAACTTTCCTAAGACTTTTCCAACTTTCCTAAGACGATCTCGCGAAATCTCGGAAATTAAATACGCCATAGCGTTTTACTGCTCTCGTTTGGATTTCGGAGTAAGTAGCGCATACTCGCTCGCGATCTCTCGCGTGCTCCAGACAGAGACCCGCGTAACCACCGTCGGATACTTATATATTTTCAACACTTCGAGTGCGGCGAATTACTTTTTTCGTGTTTGCCTCTACGCGCAAAGACGCAGCGCGCATCGGCAGAGGATAAAAATCGCAGTCGCCATTAAAGTCACCTCGTATTTCCTGTGATTTACGACCGCACGCAACGCTCGGAGCACGGATGCCGTTACATACATATATAATGTACATACATATATTCCTTCGTCGTTCTCTTCATGCGCGCACGTGTCCATCGATGCTCGGTAAGTTCTCGCCCGCTGCGTCGATGTGTGCGTATTCGGCTTTGAAAATAACTTACGTACTGTAACATAAGCAGAGATTACATTTTAAGCGAAAACCACGTACCAATTTTTAACTCGTGTAAAAATATGTAATTTAGAACACAAAGAAAAACGGTCATTATCTCTTTTCTCGCGGCCGGTTACCTCGAAATATGTTTTCCTGGCCTGGTGTTATTGAAAAGATTAATGGAAAGTATACACGACGACCCTCCGCACACTTGGATTTCTCGTGATTCCTTGAAGATCGTTTTTCAAATACCGAAAATTGGGTCTCGCGCGAGTACGGCACGGTACGTGAACTGATCTTTATTCATGTACGCATTCGCCCGTGTCACGGCCATCCAAAGGCAGAGCGACAACATATATTATGCGCCAGATAGCGGAATGTTCATCAGTCACACCGAAATCTGGACCGGTCATCAAAAAATTCGGCACGACGAAAGAGCCTCTTATCGAGCGAGGTGATCGGTCGCAGCTCCGTCCATCGGGCGCATTTAGTCGTATACCTTAGGCCTTAGACCGTATTAATAAATTTACATCTCGCACAATTTGTCACGGGAATAGAGAAAAAGACCTCGACAACCTGTTATTCGTAACGTATAAGTGACATAATGGCTGCCGGTGACGCGACACGAGAGAAAAAGTACGAAACTTTACGACGATCGCGATCGTATCTCATTAATTAATTCCGGAATAAATTTGCGACGAAAGATGCGCGTAACATATTTAGAAGATAGTAGCTAACTTAGCATAAGTGCATCACTGAGATTAATTATCCAGTTATCTAATTCGATTCGCTTTAATTTTGCTCATTTTGTCACGTAATGCACGACTATAAGTGAATATTTTATAACGTCTTTTATATCGAAAGAGCCTTCGCTAAGAGGCCGATTTCTGTTTTTGTCGCGGCATTCTTCAATTAATATTTTTATATGAAACGCATCAACGCCTGTTCCCACGATACGAGGACAAAATTCCGCGAAGCGATGCGTCTTTGGGTTTCGCATCTTCGCGCGAGGGAATGGGAATCGCGGCTTACTCGAGTATACCGATAAGGTTCGCGACCCGCTGCATGCGGCCTCTCGTGTATTGAATCACCGCAGGTACCTACTTCGCCTCTAGCCCACTTAACGTTACTACCTGTAATCGCTACAACTGTCTGATACTAAACGGCAACGAGCGGGACTGGATGACGCGAAAATAAACATTCTCCTCGAGATTGGCACTTGTTGATTGATATGAACTTAAGAATAAAGAAATATTTCTCTTTTTAAATATTATTATATCCTCATAGAAAAAAAGGAGAATTAAATTTAAAAGAAAATTTTCTGAAAAATTTATGCGTAAAGTATCTTTAATTAAATCTTATTCGATACTTTGTATGCTTTTATTTTCGGATAAATACGCATTTATTTAAAATTCATGTGCGTCTGTCGCGCGCACATGAGTCTGTTCGGAAATGTACGCTATGTAAATTTTGAGGTATTGAAAAATAAAATTTATTAATTTAATAAGAGTGTGTCGGAGTTTATATGAAGAATATATTACGAATTTGAGATCTTAACCATAGGAACATTGTCACGGTTGTTCTAATGGTTCCTATCTTGCAACAAGAAGAGAAACTCCTTGCAAAAGGAATCGATATGATAAGAGTCACGGTTATTCATTCATGTATGATAACAGACAATTGTCATGCCGCAGATACCAGTCGCGAACCACAATGCGATTCCACGTCCGTACATAACTTTTTCGTCGAACGAGTGCGCACGATGGCATTTGCAATTTAATTTCCAAGCGGCACATCCGTAATTCATATCCCGCCCGCGTTTACCCATCCCGATTGAGTTACTACAACGGACAATTAACGAGAGACATCCGTTATCGCGAATTATTTCACGAAGCGACGAGCTATGCCGCAAATATATTTAGACAATCTTGCGAGGAAACGAGAGAAAGAGAGAGAGAGAGAGAGAGACTGCGACCAATCACGGTTTCTTTCTCCGCTCGACATGGGCGGTCGACCTGCGTTAATTAAAATGTCAACCGAGGAAAAGGAATCACGTCCAAGGCGACGCACGTCGCTGCGACAGTTTTAAAATGGCGAAACGACGGGCGCTAAATTATACCTTTGTCTCGCTTCGGAAATACAGCCATTAGGCTAACAGCTAGTTTTATCGTATACACTGTTTTGCGGTGTGGGATGACGTGTGTCCGCCTTGCAAATTTAATCATACGCTCGTTATGTAAGGATGCTAATTATCAGAGTATTAATAAAGTGGACTTACTTTCCAGTTTTACAGCTTGTTTCACGAGTCAGATAAGTGTGAATGATATATTACACGAAAAGCGCGTTCGCTCGTTTGACAGATCCAAGCACGTGTCATCGGGAACAGAATCGCGTGTTTGTCGCAGTGCAAAGAGCCCGATTTGTGTCGATGTACCTATACTGAAACCCACAACGGATGTTCGCTTAATTGTAGCATCTTGCCTCCGCGCGGCTATTAGCCATCGGGACGAGCATCGGTCGGCCGCAATATAACGGCGGTGCACGGCGAGATGTATTGTGCAAGTGTGCGTACTATATGTAGGAGTACCTTGGGCACCGGGCGAGATATGCCTTTCACATAACTGTGAGTAAATGCCAGGCCGCAACCGCGCGCGCTGGCGGCTCTCCGTGCTCCACCTCCCAGATGAGACCTATCCTCTATCTATCCCGTCGAGCAATAAGCAGTAAACTTGTTCTCGACGCTCTGCTACATCGAAAAGCTACCATTTTGACCCATTATCCGCTCGCATGACCGCGGACGACTTTAATCCGTTGGTCCACTCTGACGCCGTATTCGTAAAACAGTTCCCAACGGTCATGTAAATTATTATGAAATTGTATAATCGTTACTGACGATTTCATTGTAACAAATGAGTTATTAACGTGACAGGATTGCCTTGATTGCCTTGAGATCTTGACGAAGCTGCAGCAGTGAGAGCTTAACTGTATCTCTTGGATCTCATTATAATGGATTCAGATAGAACGCGACTTTTAATTCTCAATCAATGTCCATCATGTGTAATTCAACGTTTAACGAGATTTTAGTGCGACAAACTTATATGAAAACCAGACGTACCGTTCGTTGTAATCAGATTTTATGAAGTTATGGAATCTTTCTCTCTCTCTCTCTTTTTTCACAGATATAGCCTTTAAGTATTCTTACATAAAAAAACGATACAACACTAAAACTTGGGCAAGAAATTTCTCGGAGAAAGAAATTTCCAAAAATCTTTATTATTTCGCGTTTTTATGAGTGAAAGTTTGCTTTAGCTCGTTCAATTTAATTTAGCAGATAAATACTAATGGGTAAGTGTTAACGCCGCGCATCGAAAGTATCGGCACGATGTACCGCAATGATGTCGACAAGGCTGCATCGCGGAATCGCATAGCTTCGCGCGATGCAGCTGCTGCGACGCTCGTGAAACCTCGAGGAGATCCCTGATCTTCCACGTGACGGCAGAAGTATTCCGCGAAATCGCAATAACAATCGCGATGAACCATGCAAAATTCAGGATTGATTCCACGCAGTACGAGCGTATACTGCGCGTTGAATTAAAATTACGACCCACGGCCATCAGCGTGCCGTTACATCGACAAGATGACATAATCGTTATTATATTAAAATTACATTATATTAAAAGCGTCGTATAACCGTAATCTTAATTAAAATAATTGCGCGGTTCCGCGACTCGGATTGTCGGCCGAACGCCGGCAAGCCCGAGACACATTTTAAAATGACATCAGCGATTATGGCATTGGCACCAAATTTACAGTAGTAGGACCGCCTAGGTCAGCATTGCGTGATCTCAGACAAAAGTACGTGTTCCACATTTGAAATGTCACGATCGTTGCATTACGGTGATGATCAGGGCAGCGATGGTGGTGAGAGAGCCACGGAGTAGCGAGTTTGATTGAAACATACATTGTAAATCACGTTATGTGTCGTGCTAGCGCAATAGGATAGATAAGATTAAATGATCAATAAGACTAGGATTATATCTGCAATATTATCCTTCTTGATTTCTGTTTGCTGCACAGAATGCCCCAGAACTTCGCGCTTTACCTATTTTTATTGACTTTGAAGTTTCTTTGTCGTTTTAAAAAAATTTCGCGAATACGAAATTCTTGTATTAAATGTTAAACACCTTATTAATAGACATAAAACTGCATAAGTAGCGCGTACCTACATACTTTTCTTTTGTTATTCAAAGAACAGAAATTAATTCACGGTTATATTCAGGATATTTTATACATAGGCGACTTCCTGCATACGTTTACCATGTTTGACGTCATACACAACCCACATAATATATACATAGCTAACTTATAATTTTCTTTACGACACTTACGCAACGCAAATGTCGCCTATTTCTAGAGACAAAGCTTTTAGATATAAAATCGGATATCCTGTTATAGTTTTCGTTTTCTTTAGTGTCACGTGAAAGCCGGCTGCACAATATAACGCACAATGGACACACCGGATTCTGTTAAGCGAGGCGCATAAAAGCGGGAGGGAAAAGTAAGACCAACGATAATAATTGATCGTTAATGTGCCGGCGAGCGGGCCGTTTTAATTAATTCTTTCGGAGTACGCGGCTCGCGCGATTACCCCGGATTGACCCGGAGAACGATTATTAAAACGTCCTGCGGCGCACAACCGCATAAGGATACCCGGCGAAATTATCCTTCTCT
Organism: Leptothorax acervorum; assembly: GCA_035220615.1. Taxonomy (NCBI): domain Eukaryota; kingdom Metazoa; phylum Arthropoda; class Insecta; order Hymenoptera; family Formicidae; genus Leptothorax; species Leptothorax acervorum. The sequence continues at coordinate 1,853,011 of JASTWQ010001267.1, read as the reverse complement.
CGTCGTGCGCGCCTGTCCTTTCAACGTCAGGGATCGTCTGACACGTGTCTACCGCAAACGAGCCTCACTTTGTCCGAGCCGAAAGTGCCGAGAGTGCGCGGGAGAGAGGAAAAAAGGTATTAAAGATCCTCGAGCGACCGCAGGGTGCCCGTTGACGAGAGCGCGATGTCCTTTCCTCTCGCGAACGTCGGGGAGAACCTTCGGCGGCCTTGCGCGAACACACGCCGCGTATATACCCATGTCTCAATTAAATTCCGCTTTAAAACCAACACGCTCGCGATATTCCGCACCTCGTAGACCGATGAGATAAACGTGGGTCATTCTTCCATCATTACAGCACACTAGAGTTTCGTATCGATATGTCGAACAGGTCGAACCTGCGTTTCTTTGTTTACCTGCGCCGGTCGGAGTTTTTACGGAAGAATGACCAACACGCCAAATGTAGCCGAGAGCCATCACGAAACTGACGCTTCGTGATGGATACGACGAAAAGAAATAGGAAGTTTCTTATTGAAAGACATGAAAAGAGACGTGAGGGATTTCAAATTGCGAATGATATCCTTGAAATAATACGGGCTACAAACATAGAATTGTCTTTGCAAAATAATTGTGTGCGTGTTCAGAGACGGGTAAAATATTTTTATATAAAATATACGAGTACTAAACATATACTTAAATAACTTCTTTTAAAAAAACTGTCTGACGAATTTCATTTGTATAGTTTGAGAAACCAGTCAGCTGAAGCTGGTTTCTCAGTTGTTCTTAAGTGCAAGTACGGCAAAGCCTTTCACGATCACGAGCGCAATTCGCGCAATCATACTTAGGCTTCAACCGCACCGTACTCGCTCCGGCCGTATGCGAAATGCGTTTCTACCGTGTCGGTGGCTAAACGTCTCTCTTCTTGCTCTGCTTTCCTGACGTAATCGCGCAAGGCCGCGACGAAGAAATCGCTCCGGGGCTGTCCACTTATAAAACACTTAGAATAACTAATTCTCAATAATACTCAGCGAATATCGTGACAAGCGCGTATCGCATTACCATAATCATTCCAAAATCGGATCGCACACATTATGATTTCCGAATACCAGTAACTGATGAATTAAATTAAAAGAGAGATTCTAAACTTCAAATCTTGTAACAAAATTCGAAAATACCTGATAGTACTTATCGAGTCTCTAAATTCAACGCACGAATATTATTTATCTTTTTGTTATTAGATACAAATTGCATTATCTATACATTTTTATTATTATATAGAAGTGTTTTTTTGTACGTCAATATATTTTCGGCTACATTTTCAACTCCCGCTTACTCCGATAATTGCCGCCCCATCGTCGTCGAAGTTGCCGAGGATCGATGAAGGGTTACAGCAAGCTGATATGGCAGGCTACTTGCCAATTCCCGTGCACCGATCGGCGACCAGCACAATAATCGTTTATCGCTTCATTCGCCGACCATTATAAGCAAGCACCATCGGTAATAACGTCTCCCGCTGCGACCATATATCGTCCTGCCAGAGTTACACCGCTACGGATATCGAACGGCGAACGATTTATTAACCTCCCTATCGGCTCCGTTTCGCGATACCGTATCCCGAGTAATTACCTGATGAGTCTATAATGCAACGTAATCAACCTGTCACAAGCACGCGGAAAAAAAAAGAAAACGGCGCCTCCGCCTCCGCCTCCGCCGTCGTTGTGATGAATGCGAATTTCTTTATTATTCAATCGCACCGGATTATTAAACCAACTTTGTTTACACGCGCGCGCATAAATTCACCGTCGCGTGTACCACGCACGACATTTGTCTCTCTGATATAAATAAAATATAGCACGCGTTTTTTTTCTTTTACTTCTTCTCTTCCTCTCTTACCTCGCATAATATCCATATTTAATATCTCATTACAAGCACAAGACACGTTTCGGCCGCTTTATATTAAACTTCAGAACACGTTCCGTAATTTGTATTACAAGGTAGACGTGGAAAATAATTCTCAGTTTAAGAATTATTCTTAAGGCTCGCACAATTATATCGAAATAATGATAAATTTGCTGCTCTCATAAGTCCATAAATAAAGAAACGATTGGGCTAATTGGGTCTTGTCATATCTTATAATAAACTCGCAGATTTATTATATTTCTCTCTATATCTCGAAATCAAAGAAATATTTCCCAAAATACATATTCAGTAATCTTCAGGCTTATTTAAAGACTTATTACTAATGACATGTTCTGAATAAGAAGAATATTAAAATTCAGTCATAATTATTAAACTTTGCAAGTCATTGTCTCATATTTTAAAGCCCTGCTATCGCCACGTTGAAGTATATTTTTATTCGTTTTAAATTGGCGGAATCTTCTTTCCACATCCAAACAAAAAAAAGTAAACTTTTCTTCACGTAATCGGCCGTAATTTCTGAACTTTCACTTTCGGAGGTAACGCCTCGCGTACCGATCGCAGACGAAAGAATACAACTCCAACGGTTCCTATACCGCAAATCGATCTGCGAACGAGTTGGCATTTTCGTTCTTAATACGGCGCAAAAATGTTTCCGTAAAATTTTTGCGCGATGTTAGGCAATCGCAAGAACGAAGAACGACCGCTATATCGAAATTATAAAAAAATTGCATTATTGCACGGAGCACTGAGATGTCTGTGTGCAGTAAGTAGATATAATGAACTAACTACTCAGACATGTTTTTATTACGATCGTGTCGGAAAATGGTCGTAATAAGCATATCTGCACGATAAATTCACACGAGTTTATAGTTTATAACATTCTGTGTTAAATTTTTATTAGAGAAATGTTTATTAGAGAAAACAAATAAAATAAAAATTAACGTGCCCGAAAGATCATCAATTTGAAATAGCTTCCTCTGCTGTTCCAATACGACTTGACCGTGTTACCGCATCATTCTCATCTGTCGACAATGTCCATTCTGCCGTCGAACTTCGCGTACGAGAATCCAAACATATCGCCCACGTACAAGGAAGTCATTAGAATGATGTATCTGATGCGAGGCGCCACAACTCGACTCGACTCTCAATGACCCGAATACTTTCGATACGCGTGCCCGTTACTTTCTTATATACACAGGACTCCTCCGTGACACTGTATAATCTTGCGATTATCCAACATTGAAGAAAGATTACGCGTAAGGTAAAAAGTACCAATACCGTGACACGTAACCAATGTCCGAACACCTTTATCATTTATAAGTATAACGCGAATTAATATCAAAGATAAAAATATTTTCTAATACCTACTAAAGTTTCAAAATACAAGAATAATATTTTTATCTTTGATATTAATTCGCGTTATACTTATATAAATGATAAAGGTGTCCAAACATAGGTACGTGTCCGGGTATTGGTACCTTTATTTTAAGTGTTTTCGAAAACGTCATGCGTTTTCTCCTTGATTTTTAACAATAGGAGATTTTATTTGCTCTAAGGTAACCTGCTCTCAAAGTCAGAATAGAATTACGATAGTTGGGTCCAGGCAAGGTATGTGCGCAAATATGTCGGTAGAATCATCTCGGCGACAAACAGAAAACATTTTATATACGATATAATTGCAAAAACTAATATAGATACGCTTAAATCTGCGATGCAATATTATTTCTTTCGGATTAACTAGTATTTCTTAAATTATATTTTGCATATATCTCTGCACAAGCGAATGTACATTACGTTACAGCAAAATATAATGAATTGGAGAAATTTAATTTTGAATTTAACAAAAAATTACAGATTATTAAGAACACACATATTTATGTATTATTTCGCGTAGAAAATAAACGGCTTGTTTCACGCTAACTCAACACTCACCGACCGATGCGATGCACAACAGCGGAGTCGCTACGATGATTCTGTAACAAGCAATTATAAAATCCAAATTAGATATAGCAACGCTCAAAATAATTAATATTTTAAAGGATATCTATTTTGCTCATTAAATTTTATATTTATACTTTAAGCAAAAATTTAAAATAATTATACGATTTTAAAAAATCTCTTTCTCTTAAGTAGATCTTTTTTAATTTTACGACTAAAAGTTTCTTTGTCCTACTGTTTATTTAAATCGAAATAGAATATTGAAATAAAAAATAAGAAATAAGAGATAATAAACACAATTAAATCAGCAAATAATACATACATAAAAAGTAAATAATTTACCCTAAAGTTGTTCCGCTGTCGCATGTTGCCTCTCAAGCCTGCTCCTCCTCTCAGATCATTTGGGCTCCTGGCACTTACACATATTCACAATACGCGGGTAATTACGATCGCGCGATATTATACTTTATACGGCACTCCCGAAACTATTGTTATAGTGCAACGTTCGCGCGATACTTTGTGCGGCACTCCCGAAACAGTTGCTATATAGTGCAGCGGAGATGTAACTACGATGTTATTCTATAACATACAAATATAAAATCCAAATTATAGCAACGCTCAAAATAATTAATATTTTAAAGGATATCTATTTTGTTCATTAAATTTTATATTCATACTTTAAGCGAATATTTAAAATAATTACACGATTTTTAAAAATCTCTCTCTTAAGTATAAAATCTTTTTTAATGTTACAACCAAAAGTTTATTTGTCCTACTGTTTGTTTAAATCAAAATAGAATATTAAAATAAAGAATAAGGAATAATAAGAAATAAGAGTTAATAAACACAATTAAACTAGCAAATAATAAAAAGTAAATAACTCACCCCAAAGTTGCTCCGCCGTCGCCTGATGCTTCCCAGGCCTGCTCCCCGTCGAGTTGTCCAGTTAGACTCCCTCGATGCGATGATACGACTTCCCGCTGTGTCGTTATTATCTGAAACATTGAAATAAACGGTTTGATTAAACAATTGTTACGCGCATCAAACATTTTATTCATTAGTCCATTAGCTATTTATTTTAAAATAAAGGCAATGTAAAAAGAATTTTAAAAGGTATGGGAGGAGATATTGTAAGGCACTGTTGGAAGGAAAAGGAAGCTTATGGGTGGAAGGATATGTATAGTATTGAAAGAGAAAGATATTACAACAGGAATGGGTGGGGAATAGGTGTACCCAAGGAACTGAGAAGAGAGGGAGTGAATTTAGAGGAAGAAATAATAAGTATGGGAAAGGGATAATCAGAGACAATGGGAAGGAAATAAAATCTTAGAGACAAGGTATAATAAAAGATATAGGGTGTTAGATAAGCTAGATGGAGGTCCGGAATATTTAAAGAAGGATAATTTAAAAAAGGTAAGAATAGGTGATGATGTGATAGTTCTAGTAAAACTGAGATGTGGAAACTTGGAAGAAGCAAACAAATATTGGTTAGAAGAAGATTGTAAAAAATGTGTTTTGTGCGGCAATGGCAATGACTGTATGGAACATTATGTAGAGGAATGTCAGAGAGCAAGTGTATGATTTAGGAAATGACGGGATGGAGAAGTGGAAAAGGCTGTGGAGTGATGAACTAGATTTAGATAAGGGTAAGATGTTGCGGAAATTATGGAAGGAAAGAGAGAAAGAATTAAAAAAGAGGAAGGAATTAAATTAAGCCATGAAAGATAAGGTTGTGATAAAGTAGGTTTAAGTAGTTAGGTTAGCTTAAGAGAGTAGTTAGCGTACGCATGGTATGGATGGATGAGTGTGGATAAGGTCTATTAATTGTAAACCAAGTCCCTTCCTGGCTAATTTTTTGTAAAGCTGAAGTAAATAAATTCTATTCTATTCTAATAAATTTTCATTTTTAAATTACTTCTATTTTCTAATTATTATTTCTAAATCACATAATCCGAGCAGACTACGATCGACTGCGCCGTTCAGCAGCGACCACGCACGAGACAGCCGTCTGACCGCGCCTGAGAACGTGGAAAATAACGCAATTATATTCTAACTATTATAGATATTTTACGCGACGGTCCCGAAACGCGAATTAACATCCTCGAAAATCCAACGACTTCGAACGGCACTTTCGTAAATGCGACGCGACAAATCGTTTATACAATCGGCGGCGATTGGGTTTAGCTTCCGCGTTCTTAAAGCGGAACAGCTTATAAAATATAATATTACTGTGATACATTTTTGTAGCAATTATTACCATATAATCATCAAATAAAGTTAATCATATGTATTATTAAACGCGTATAAGCAGTTCTTTTCCTTCAGGAGTAAGGTATCACATCCGCGTAAACTATAACGGTAAATTATAATTTCCATGCGTTTCTGCTTCGATTCCTACTTAAAGTCTTTATATGATTTATACTTATATAGATTAATATTTCAAATAATTGAGCGAGGTATCTATTGGAGCAAGCATCTGCGTAATCGTCGTGATATCTTCGTAATACTTGCAAACTCAGTATACGTACCGTTACGTGCGATTCGATAATAGTTAATCGTGCGCAGGAAATGATTCGGATCTCGTCTGTATTCATCGCAAGTATTGCGTTTCCGGGAGGGATAATGCGGAGCGACTCGCGACACTACTTGCCGGCCCGAGCGCTGTTGAGCGAATGATAAGACGACGACCTTGTCCTACACCTACCCTCTACCCCCTACGCAGCCGGCAGCGCGCGGCGGACACCGTACGGCACCAAAACAAGCGTATCTAAAATAAATACGCGTTCGAATGGATTATCAATATCCAAACGCCGCGAATCTATGTGATACATTCTTCAATAAATATTACAGGCAAAGTTAATACATATATGTTACACTTACGAATTAAATAAGTCGCGACGCCACTCGCTTCGTAGCCGATCCGTTCCGTGTCCGCCGCGTTCTGGAAATGAAAAGAGATAAGAGAATAATTAATATGGCATAATTAATGTGGCGGAGGCGCTTCGTCTCTAGCATGGATATTTTCACACGCTAAGATCGACGCGGCGTCACTCTGCGCCCCGATCTCAACTTTGCGGTTATGTATTTTTCCTACTTCGAGGAGGACCTTTTATTATAACGATTATTTTGCACTCAAGTGAACAGGCGTATTAATAATCTCGGTAGATATCCGCGATATTTGGAAATATGACCGTCACTTTTTCGCAATTGCTTGTGCGACGCGCTTTCGGCCGAACAAATACCGCGATATACCTATGTATTTTTACAAATTGTCAATATTCGAGCCTCGTATCTATACCACGCGATAGAGAATGCATTAAGTAATGAATGCGGGGTTAATATACATTACTCTTACCAATTAAACGAGTCGCGACGTCATGTCACTCGCTTCGGAGCCGATCCGTCTCGTGTCCGTCGCGCTCTGGAAATGGAAGGGGAACGTAATCAATATGGCGGAGGCGCGCTTCGTCTCCCGCACGGTCAACTTCTCGCACCCCAGGAGCAACTACTGTCGATACTACACCTACGGCGATACTACACCTGTTGCTCCCAACTGCACTTTCGCGCACTTTTCACATTTTGCATAAGAAATATATACATATAACGTTTGCTCGATGTTTCACGACGATTAGAATAACGATTGCGCTTATTGATATTAAACATTCCGCGACGAATATAGATCTGTCTTTTAATCTTTATCCTCGACGTTTCGTTCGTGACAATGAAAGATTAATTCGAGAGTGACGCCGCCACCTTTCCATAATGCCGCGCGATAGACCTCGATCAGGGGCTCGATTATGGAATTTATTCGCAAAAGAAACGTATGCGCAAATTCTGCTCTTACAGAAACGTTGCAAGTTGATTGGCTAAAAGCCATGCGATAGTCAATCAACTTGCAACTTTTCTCTAGAGCAGAATTTGCGATAGTCCATGCGATAGTCAATCAACTTGCAACTTTTCTCTTGCGAATGAATTCGAGAATCGAGCCCCAGACGCATATCGCATAAGGTATATGTATATTGTATAAAGTTTATAAGGCTTATTTATAAGACGGCGACTCGAGAGCACGAAATTACGAAACTATGTTCATTGTGTAAGTATTGTCGACATATATAACGCAAGCTAATTAAACTTTCGCTCAACGGACACTGAAAACTGACCCTTGACTGTCTTGGCGATAGAATGCGCGATAAATCTGCTACCGATATCTCGATAATTCGATACCGATCGAAGGATACGCTCGACGCAAAAAATAAGTCAAACAGATTAACAGCACAGATACGTACTTCACGTAAATAATGTAGATTCCGAAAAGTATTTGGATCACAAGATAGGTATCAAAAAACTTTGATTATCATACTGTTAAATTCGTAGTAGGTTAAAAATTATATTCAATTTGTGTGTGTGTCATTTTTAACTATTCCTAATAGGTCGCCACTGCTCCTACTCAATATGTCGTTAATTTAACTAAAACAATGTTAATTTAACTAAATAAATAATAAAGTGGAGTTAAAATAATACTGTTTTGTGTTAAAATAATAAATTTCGACACACATGGTAGTTATTGTAAAAATAACAAAATGTTATATTTAATTCAAGGTATTGGTTTAAATTTCATTCTTTAATATTTAACAGTGCATTCAACATTTTTTTGAAAATCGTGTTAATAAATTACTTAATACTATGTCTCCTTTTTGTTTGTGATTATTGAAATTAATCGCAAGTAAGATTTCGCGGGAGAACGCTAATTTAGGGAAAGAGGTTTCGAATAAAATTGTGAGGAAAATCATTCTTTGCGCAAAGCATGCGATATATGATGTAATCGCATATGAAAAACTGATAAGCGCTATAGATAAACATTGATGAAATCCAAATATACGTGCCGCATCTCGCTATCGAATGAATTCCATAAAAATCTATGAATATCATATCCTGATATGCTTGTTACAAATAGAACATAATATTTGCATAAGTAATGTGTCGTAAATATAAGTTATAGATAGTTTCAGCTTCGCGCGTTATCTTGACTTCTACGAATCGATAGGATAGCGATTTGCAACGTGTTCTTCTCGCGCAGTAATTTAACCGGTAAGAAGCGTGAGAACATCGTGTAATTCCATGTTATACCAAGATATTTGCGCGCACAACTGTTGTCGTACTAAAATTTAATCCTAGAATTATTACGATCATATAACCTTGGAACTTCTAAATATATACAGAGTTTCGTTCAAACATAAAGAGTTATGTGAAACGATAAGATATAAATTTAAATATAAAACGAAGCATGATAAAATAGATACGTTTTAACAAGATATTTCTCAGACAATTAATATTTGAAGATTTGAAAATAAAAATTGTAATATTCGTATACCGAGTGTGCTCGAAAAAACGCAAAAGAATGACAATATATCTGTTGAAATTAAAACTGATTTTTATTTTAATGGTGATTTAAATCTGATTGTAATTAGGCAAAATATTGAAAGTTAAAAGAATTCTTATAATTAAACTTTAATCTTTGTATATCTAAATTAATCTAAAGTAACTTTTAACGTTTGTTTCAAGGTTTAATTACTGAGATTACGTACAAATTGTATAACAAATAAACTTGTAACGTTTTCTAACGGAAGATTGATATTTCATAAAGATAACTATCTTTTCTACACTTTTGCTGTGCACCCCGTATAATGTCTACAGACTTATACGTACACTTGTGTACCACACCCAGCCGCAACCTTGATCGGCCTCTTTCGCAGATTCCTCAGAATCTGATACGCTCGTATCATTTACTTCTCGTATACTGCTCGAACGATTCTTCGACCACGTGCTTCACGCTGTCACGTCAGCGTCACGCAGAACCGGATATACGCGAAAGGAATCTCGAGAGACAGTGACCGGTCAAGAACGCCGACAAACGCAGCATCCATTTGTGCAACAGTGACATGCACTTTACCTCGTTCACCTTCGCTTGTGTCCCGAGCCCATTAAGAAGAGTACTAAATTATTATTATTATTACTTTTTGCGGATCAACATAATTATACGCCATATTAGGCAGTGTACATCAAAGGTGTTTATCGTTAGAGTATAAATCAGATCCTTCGTTTATAAGATCTATTTGAGATATGACTCTTGATACGCTTAAAATAGATCTTAATTATGAGCTACGGATTACTTGACTCGTTTTAATTCTGAGAATCTTATTTATCTGCGAAAAAGCCTGACGCACGGAAAAGAATTTGAAAAAAATTAATAATGTTATTGAAGAGAAACTCCTTCTTGTTTCTCATCTGAGACACGAAAATGGGACACGAGGGTATCCACGAAGGGACGTTCGACAGAACGTCGAAACGAGGGCGAGGGCATTAACTTGATTCGCGCCCACCTCGCCGCGCCGGTTCACAAATCCGTGATTCTTTCGTGATGATGGGATCGTCTTTTAAGACCAGCCGCACCTGCATATTGTTTATAACTCATCGGATAAATCCGTCGGCCCGAGACATCGTCATGTTCTTCGTCACTTTATAGTACCCACGCGAATTCCTGCGTGAATTCCTGTTTATTAACTGGTATAACACCGTGCTGTCGATTTCGCGCGAGAGTAGTCGGTATATAGATCACAATCGTGTATCTTGTTGACTTTGATCCAGGTACGTTCACCTCCGGAGAGCGCTCTGGGCATTTTAATTGATCCCGCTAAAAAAAAAAAAAAGAGAATAATCGCCTGGAGACTGTTGATACGTTGAGTTTGCGAAGAACAAGTGATTCGCGATATGGTACAGTAAAACGTCGATCTTGTATCAGAATACATATATATTCTCTTTCTAATAGTGTTAAATAACTAAATGAACATTATCTTTCTAATATTAGACGTCTTGATTTTTTCACTATATCATTAAGGATTTGTTTGTAACTAACCGAGAAATGACATGTTGTTGTCTATTTCCAATTTCAAAGGAATTTTCCAATTATCGATCGTTCGTAGCTCATAAATAATTAGGTACTTAACACTGAAAATTCTCATTAATTCCAGTATCTGCGATCGAGAGTAAATGTGCAGCTTCTTGAACGACCTAGGCGCGAAGATATAATACATTTGTACATTTGATAAATGGAACTATACGGGGAATAATCAATATAACGAAATGACGACTTTGTTAGCGCGCCGCGGAGGAATCGTTCAATCTCGGATGTCAGCGTGACGAAATAAATTACCCCCAATACCGCTCATATCGATATACCGCTCGTACAGATATATTAGGCGCAATTTATCGCGGTCGCGCCAATCTCAAGAAAAAAAAAAAAGAGGAAGAAATTTGTTATCCGTGATAAAAACAATCCCGCGGGCGCGCGCGCTGTTTGTAATTGATTATGGACCTTGACGCGTCTTCTGATAAACTTCGCGCTCCTCGGTAATGAACGCGGCTCCGAAAGCAGACACGACAGAAGTAAAAAATGAAAGAGGCAATAAATAAATAGGGATATCTGATACGAGAGAAACGCGCGACGTGTCTAATTTAGCCGCGCATCAATCATCGCGCGTATTAAGCGTCGTAACACGAGCGGCGATGATCGCTTTTTCATTCAAACGACGCTGTCGCGTGGGATGCATCGATTATGGGAGTGAATTTGTAAAGAAAACGTGCATGCGTGCGTGCGTGCGTGCGTGCGCGAGCAGATACGTACTCGCGTGGAGTGACTCGACACCGTCACGCCGGTGACCTCACGCCGCCGAGGTGTCCGCACGACAGTATATACGTGTTCTCCTTTCAACAGGAAACCACCATTCTCTATTCCGCCGACCGGCCAGTCTCCAGGCGCGCACCATTTTAACATCTTGTTGCCCAGCCGCCTTATAAATCGGCCGATATTAATCCCACGTATATTTACAATATCTGCGCGCGAGCTAGCGTCGATTTATGGGAAGGCGCACGAGCCGAGGACACTATGATTAATCTCGATACACAGTATCGAGTAAACATCGAATCCGCACGTCCGCGTTGTTTGACGTTGATAATCGTCCCGAAAGGGCCGAATATTAATCTCCCGTAAAGAATTAACCGTATAGCGGTCGAACGACCGACGTTTAGCACGTCGCCCATGGGTTGGAAGCTTTTTTAACGCTACAAATATATACGTGTATCGCTTGGTTTGAGATCTGGCTAGGAGAATTCTCTCGAGTGTCAATGCCTTATGTAAACCGTTTACGGGCATTTTTGTGTTTTGATACATCGCATGTATAAGCAACGAAATTATTAAAAAATTGAAGTGTAATACGTGATAGTATCCTGGTTATTTTAATTGTAAGACGATTTAGTAGTTTTAATTTAGAATATCTTAATGTAGAAGAGAGAAAGAAAGCGTCATTTAACTTTTCGTATTGTATATCGAATATGTATGTAATTACATTAGGTAATCTTAATATTCGAGATATTCGCGACGCATAGAGAGTTTTATTTAACCGTAACACATGTTCGTATAATGGTGAGTAGAAACGACGCGTCTATTCTTGAGACACGGGCGCATTTCCCGTCATCGATGCAAGAGTATGGTACTGGTGGTACCGGTTTGCGGATCTCAGCCTCTTTATTCAGAGTAACTCTTAGTCCTCCTCCTCCGCCTCCTGCTCTTTACCTTCCATTTCGCAATCGCGGGGGCACGATAAGTAATAAAAGCGAGGATAAAGTCCTGCAAATGTGCTGTAAATCGCTGCGAAATAATTGCCGAAGCAGCGCCGTTTAATAAGATAACTCACAAAAGACAGATATGGTAACGTTCATATTGAACGTCGAATCTTAACTTGATTTGACGGAGAGTAAACATTTGATTTTTATTATGTTTCTTTCCCCCCGAAATGCTGTTATTAGTCGTTATGCGACTTTATGTTAACAATATTGAAATTCGGCGTTTAAGTGAATAAGTGTCGACGGCGGAGCCGGGCGAAAATAATGCGTCGCCACATGTATCGTAAAGTAGCTACATATACACCCACGCTGCAGGTCTCTCCTGCCACCCTTCTCCTGTCACCTACACTGTACCCCACCCTTGCTCTACAGCTTCGTTTCTCCTGTGGCGAGGAACGCGACATGATCAGTGGCGGCTTCATGCACATTCTGCTTGTATGGGTCCACGTATAAAAATAGAATCACTCTTATGAAAGAAAAATCACTTTTATGGAAGAAATTGAGAGAAGCATAGAAAGTTCGAATATGAAAAGTAGCTGGCTTTATCATGATTGCAGGAAAGTATGCCTGTAAAAATTAATATACATGCATAAATTATGAAGACTTTCTTATCGAAATGATAATTGTATGTGTCTAACAGTAAATTATTTATTGAAAAGTTTTATATGCGTATCGCAGAAATTGTTAATTACCTATGTTTGATAAATTGTTCTTTAATATCACGTCATTTTACGCGAATTAAACTGCGAATTAAAAGAGATTCTCAGAAATCAAGTAATAAAATGAAATAACAGTGGGGTCCCTGAACAATCACACGGCAGTGCGCTTAATCTTAGCCATTCTACCAGGCGAACCGTCACTTGGGTCGTGGCAAGGACGGCAGCGACCTTCCCGGAGTCGCAAAAATCCGGCGGCGCGCTGCAACCAGCACGAAACACGATGCGCTGTAACGCAACAGCACAAGCCCGGCAATAAAATCAAACTCGGGAGGTCCAGACACTTTTATATTCGCAATCTTTAAATTCGCGCGGCTCTTACACCGCCGTGGCCCGCATAAGGAACTTGAACGAGAAGAAAAATGTAATTCTCTTTTTTTTTCTTCTCGCTTTTTCGCGCAACCATCGCGCCACGGTATCGCGTAATAACACCATTAAACGCGCGTCGCGAGAAACATGCACTTTGTCGGTCGAGTGCATCGATAGCTAATCGAAATTATAGTATGTTCGTGAAATCATTTTCGTTAATTTGCCCCGATGCGAATTAAAATAATTCCCGGCACGTCGTCCTTAAGTTCTCCAAAACACGTTCGTGCTCCTTATCTCGACCCGTGAACGTCGTCGGGATTATAGGAGGATCCATGGGCGTCGTTAGGACTTCTAAGGATATGCTTCAAGCTTCCTTACTCTTGCTTGTTTTCCATTATTGTTGTGATATACCTATTGTATATGATTTTTTCATATTTCATGTTTTTTTTGTATTTTTATATATTTTACTATTTTTTTATAATTGTTTATCACAAAATGTATGCACCTTATTTACTTATATTATAATTCATCTTTAATATTTAAAGAAATATTTTATAAAATTTGTTCCAAAGACATTTACAACTTGCTTTTATCAAACAAATTCTTCTGTCTCCTGTCTGAAGATATAAAGTAGTGCATGTGCATCATTCTTTCTTGCGGCGCCCATGGCATCTCCCTGTGCGTCCTTTCTCCTGTGCATGTCGCCGGGCAATCGCGTAATAAGAGATAAATTAAGCGTTTATGTTCGCGCGCTACGGCGGCAGTCGCTATCTCCCGGACGCGGATTCCCCGGCACGTGAGAAGCACGCAGGCCTAATTGCCGTCGAAATACCCGTCGAGTACGCCTTAAAACACTCACAATGCATTGCTCATTACGATCGCTCCCTCGTTCCCCGCGACGCCCGAAGAATGTCCTTTACGCGCAAATCTCTGAATTTTTCCCACTTTTCGGACGCTGTCAGTGCGTCAAAAATCGACTTCTTTATCGTACTTTTTAGCAGACGATTAGTCTCTAGAACGTCACGAACAACATATCGTTTCCGTATCCAAGTTTGCGCGTCGTTATGTGAAATTCATCATTCAAATTTGCACGATCGAAGAAGTCACGTAGCCTCCACGATGATCACTATAATCATAATGTATGAATGTAGAGTGTCCCTGCGTACATAAGTATTTCAGATGTGAATGCCATTAATGGCGAAGAAAAATGGTTGAAATTGCTTCAAGGTTCGCGAGCAAATAGTCACTAAATTCCTGAACTCTGACGAGGACTGCACGAGTGCAGTAAACAGATAATGAAGCGCTGTTTTCTCTTCCTCGGTTATTATTACCTGGATTGTCGTGCTCTTGGCAAACGTCGATACATACTTTGTTTTCTTCCGAGATTCTCACCTACAAATACCTCGCATGACGATTCTGCTTCCGTCTATCGTCGTATCGATGCAACGCTCGCTATTGTTTGCAAATGCGAGTCCCGGTCGCGTAATGGTTCCGGCATTATTAGACGTAGGACTTCTACGTTTGAGCGATAATCTCACCTATACCGTGCGCGAATCTTCGCGGAGCAGAGGAGGCAAGGATCCTGATAAACCGTCCGTTCCCGCATAAATAAATATTCTATTCGTGATATGTTGGCTCCTTTACCTGAGCGACTCGAGTCAAGGTCGCGTTTACAAAGAACTCGAGCATGCAGGTATCTTATTACATTCGTAATAGCCACGTATTATATATAGGTGTAGAACCCACGACGAACAGTGAGAGGAAATCGATTAAGAACGCAATCGATAAGCTAAAAATCAGAATGGACAATAATTACCTGCGTCCTCTGGACGCAGTAATTTATGCTCGGAATTGAAAGTCACGGAACGTGGTACGATACATAAATAGCGAGAGCGTAGAACGCGCTATGATTAGTCGATCGAGACCTAAAAGAATCAATTGTCATTTTGTTGCGCACGTAAAATGCATTTCTATAAAATAATGTGAATCTTTTCCAAGAATTCGCTTTAAAGGATCATTTATTATATTACAATTTAGATTAAAATATTGACCTGATGTAGCGTCATTAGTAAAAGATTTTGAAATTTAATTTATTTTATCCTTAAATATGCAGTCGAGTCGAGTTATATTCATGCAGTCAAGTTATATATTCTCGCGTAATTGTTCAAAAAATTTCGACTCGCGAGATTCAGCGACAACAGGAAGTAATGCGCTGCGAAATCGTGTCCGCGACGAGTCCGCTGTAAAAATGTACGAGATTTTCATCGGGAGAGTGGCTGTCGTTGGGGGATTTTACGAGCGACCACATCGGGCAATTTATAAATCGCACGGATGCACACCTGCTCGCGTCCTTCGTGCAAAACGCGGGATGCATAAAAGCGGTTTATCGTCTCTTGGCGCGGATTCGACGTGGAGCCGACACGATCGCATCGCGCGTTTTGTTCCTCTTCTTTCAGGAGGAAGGCGAAGGGAATAAGGCATTCGCGAGCTCGTTCGACGGTTCCGCGTGTCTTTAACGATGCCACAAGAGACGCACGACTAAAATGTTATATCCTGTAAATGTTACACCCGGGCTGTTTACTTGGATATTACGGTAATTTGGGCGACGATACGGCTTCATTTGCGTGCTTTTGTTTATTCCACTAGCTAGCGTAAACTGAACGCTTAATTTTCTACTCCCTTCATTACGTTCGCTTCCGTCGCTGCTCGCTGCATAATTGAATCTTAATATAAATTCGAGTATAAATTTTATTAAATCATAAATTAAATATAAGCTATTTGGTAATACATTTAGTATTACCAAATTACACGTGTGTGTATCATGTTCAGTGTGTGTTGAAATGTTCTTATCGACAACTGAAATGTTTTCTTAATTAAAATTGCCACAGAATATGAATTGCTTCTGAACTGCAACTGGTTAATTTGCGAGGAATGCGCAAACTTGATTCTTCTGCATATTTCAACTTACTCACAATTAGACAAGCGTCGGCTCTTAAACGCTACATTTAATATCGAAATTCTACTGAAAGATGCCTGACGAAAAAAATTGCAATAAATTATAATAAAAATTGCAATAAGTTTTGATATAGATAAAATTTTTTAGGGATAGGTATTTCTTACTCACAAAAATGTGCTTGATTCCTGCACATAAGTTAACATATAAAACTCTAAAGACCAATCTTTCGATAGTCGTTTAAACTGAAGTTTAGCTAAACTCACTCTTCGTCTTTTTCTAAAAGGGATAGTTAAAAAGAGACGAAGAGTGAGTTAAACTAAGATCAAAGTTAAGCGACATTGAAAAACTGGCCCTAAGAAATGGAAATTAATCTAATTCATTTTATTATGAGATAAATATCTTTCTGACATAACTGAAATTGTAGTACTGAATAATTGTGTGATTTTTCAGGTACTGCTTCAGGCGGCACTGGTCTGGGAGGAGGCGCGCGGCGCTCCAGCGAAGAAGAGCGACATACTCGCCGGTACAGAATTCCTCTCGGTCTTTATAAACGGCGCTATGGCGACACCCCCGCAACGACGCCGGAGCTTTCGACGTGGTGGTCACCAAGTGGCCGCGTCAGCGGGTGACAGCGCGACCGCGGAGTCGCATCAACACGAGGCGTCGATCTATCGAATATCACGGAAGCCGAGCGGCGGCCGACCGATTTCGGTGTCGAGGCCGCAGACGAGCGGAGGCCGCGAGGAGGTCGTTCGTTTCTATCCTATAAATCAAAAAACATTGGAGAACCGGCAGCAGAATCTAGCGTCGTTGATCGACGACCTTAGCACGCCTGGCGGCATAAGTTCGACGCGGTTGACGCCCTCGAGCGCGGCGACAACGACGATGACGAGCACGCCGACGTTGACCTACCAAGATCAGACGATCTCGAGATCGAACGGGACCAACGGATCATCTATCGACAGAGGTGTCAGCCGGCAGAAGGTGATCGGAGTCAGCGTCACGTCCACGGTCGAGGCCACGCCGTACAAAGTGCGTGTCGAGCATCACGACAGCGCTGACACCGCGGTGGTTACGCGGCCACCAGGTTTGGAATCTGCGGTGAACAGAGAAGTTACCAGGGAGTCGGCTGCTAGAAGCACGACGAGGGATACGAGCAGACCGGCGACGTCGCCGTCGTCCACGACAACGACAACCACCACCACGACTACGACGACTACAATGACGACGACGTCACCGCCGCCAGGTCGATTTGTCACCGAGGAGCTCAGCAACATCGTCTCGGAGTCGAACAGAAGCGAATTCTCCGTCGACGAGGACTCGCCGAGAACGAGCTGGCGCGGCCGTGTAACCATGACACCACGAATTCAACCGATCCCCGCGAAGAGTCGCCAGGATGAAGAGGTCAATGAGCCGACGCGGATCATCGACGTCGATGCGATCACTCTACCGACGGAGGAGAATTACGAGCTACCTGTAGAGAACTCGGAACGACGGGAGTTGAACGAAGAACTGCCGGATATGTCGTCGGATCGACTTCAAGGGCGCAAAATGGGACGTCATTACGACGCGTCGCTCTACAACCGATCGGGCCCGAAGATGTACAGCCAGTCGTCGAAGGCGTACAAGCCTACGCGTACCTATAACGAGCCGGCCAAGGTATACAGCGAACCGGCCAAGGTGTATGGTGAACCCGAGCGCGTGTACGGGGAGCCGGCTAAGGTGTACAGCGAGCCGGCTAAGGTCTACAGCGAACCAGCCAAAGTCTACAGCGAGCCCGCGAAGATCTACAGTGAGCCCGCCAAAGTATACGGCGAGCCGGAGAAAATCTACTCTGAACCGTCGAAAATCTACTCGGAGCCGGCCAAGGTCTACTCCGAGCCGGCCAAGATCTACTCGCAGCCGGCCAAGGTGTACGGCGAGCCCAGCAAGGTGTACGACTCCGAGGGCCAGCCGGTGGACCGTCAGCAAGAAAGCGGCGAGCCCGATGAGCAGAACTACGAGATCGACGAGTCGGTCAGCGTCGGCAGCAACGGCAACGTCCACGGGCCTCAATTGGTTGTCACGGAGGAAACCCCAGGTGCGTCCGAGGTCGAGGACGGTCACAAGGTCGGCTACGTGGTGGAGGGCAGGAACTATAGGAAGTACAGGGTCGAAGAGAGAACGCCGGACGGCTTCATCGTGGGCGAGTACGGCGTCGTCAGTCATGATGATGGTTCGCTGCGCGGCGTCAGATACACCGCTGACGGCACCATCAATCCTCAGCTCATCTACGACGCCCTGATGAAGTTCCTCGCATTGTGAGCGTTGTAACAGAAGAAAATGAAAGGAAGAGAGACGAATCGCTGTAAGACGTCGGGAGAGGTCGTGTCGACGGATCAATTTCTTCATTTATAATCTATGTTTTAAAAGTCAAAAATAATTCGAGGATCTGCCGAGAGGCAATTGCCACGATCTACGCGATATCTCCATTCCAATCGTCTTCTAGATGACGTCCGGTCGATGGTCTCGTTTTCTGGATTATTCAATGTCAGCTAATGATGGCAATGGATGGATTATGGAGACCACCATTGTTTCCTTCTTCAGGAATACTCGATTCCGCGACGTCGATGGCGGATTTCTTCGAGATGGCTTCGGCGATGTCGTCGACGAGACGAACACGACTGATTCTTTTGCTCTTGCCAACTCAACTGCCTCAACAATTAATTTTAAGAACGACGATTTAGGATCTAAGGAAGAACCCATTCGACGTAGGCGACCTGCGCGCGCCGACCCAAGAACCGAAAGGTCGACCGGGCCGCAACGCACGAAAGTCGAATCTCGATGCTCACAGTCATTGCGAAACGCTGACAGATGAAAGTTACTCTTTGGGTGGCGAAAGTATTATACGAACTTTTGTGCGCAGTGCTGTTCGATGGCCTTTGACGATTGTGGCAACCGATCGAAGTGGTTGTCGAAAACGTTTTTCTTACGAGCTACTCGCAAGAACTTTTGAAGTGAGAACGCGGCTACTTACGGGCCACTAAAAATATATTTCAGTGCGTAAGAAGCTCGCGCTTTGCGCTTGTGCACGATACACATCGGCCTGGACGATTTTCAGTAATTTAATGTAATATTGACAATGTTAAGGAGTTAGTAATTTTTTATTTGCAAATTTCATACGACATTCGATACGGTATTTATCTCTGTCTAAGAGCACGATAATAAATTCATAACCGTCGTTTCATTATCATAATTATAAGGTAAATGGGAATCGTGCCTGAAATACAAAATGTTAAAGACAGGTCTGATCTCGGTGCGATATCGGCGCAACTCGAGATTGATTTTGAGCTTACACTGACAATGATTTCCTCGTACGCATATCGATACGTATCTTCGCAACTGAATATCTCATATAACGAGAATCCGTACCCACCTTTGTGCACTCATTGAGGATGTACCCGCGACAGGCCCTCGATCTCTGATCTCTGATCCTTGATCTCCGGTAAGAAAATCTTGAATCGGACTCGCTGGAGGCTCGGACTCCAAATATTTAGGCTGCAACAAATACTTGGAAGTGTGTTTTAACACGCGCACGTTCCATGAAAGGACTCGCATCACAGAAATAATCCATCTTTCCGCATACCGGTGATCTTTCCGTCAACTTTTTAGAATAATAAATGTCAGAGATCCTCGATCGATCGATCGATATGATACGCGATCTCGCGTGACACGAGAATAAATCTTTTCCTGTATATTGAAGAGAAATGTTATCGCAGTGTCAAGAGATCTGTATACCTAATTGATCAGAGATTAATTTAACCGCTGAAGGGGATTTAACGAATTACTCGCTATTTTTAATACCGCAGTTAATGTTAGAACATTCAATATTTTTTTCTCATCGTTTTTAACGTCTAAGAAATGTTTAATGTAGGTACATACAGTACGATCCAGGTTCTTTAAAGTGTCTGTAATTTTATAAAAATATAAAAAATAAAATAAATAGTATTTAAATAAAGCATTTTATCAAGAGATATGTCGAAATTGTTAGCAATCAATGAATCGATCGCGTCCGAATGTTCTAACGTTGACAGCCTCCGAAATCATTGACTGAGAGTCCCATTCGTGCGCTTTTATCGCGGTCACGCTTCTGCGATGAAGAGGTAGATGAAGAAGTTGCAACTGCTAGGGCCCTCGTCTTAGAATGGTTGACAGTCCCCTAAGTTAGCCAGCGGGCCCCGCAGCTGCGATGGACGGACCGACTTGTCGCGGCAGCTTCTCCGCGCGTATCCTAGCTCCGTAAGTTCCCTAGATCTTAAGGCTGACAAAGGAAATATCTCAATCAGCGAGAAAGCTCGTTTCTCTCTTTGTAGCGTCGGTTATATTATTTAGCGATTACAACTAGCTCGTTCTCTCACATTACCTCAGTCCTTTGAGATAGTTCCTCTCGCCAAGCAATATCGAGCGAACGCACTCATACTACTAAGCGCGAGTAATGCTCCGCGAAATTCGCGAGAAACGTATACGGGGCGTTCCGAAATCGTCTTTGCTTCTTCGATGAGTGATTACAGGAAGATAAATTTCAAGTTCATCGATGAAAGGAAAAAGAAACACTGCAGATAAAAGCAACGTTAGTTTCTGGGCAGCCTGTGTACGGATATCTCTCGCGTATTGCTCACGTTCGTAGACTGTAAAGGTCTCGATTATATTTTACTTTATTCTTCCGTATGTACATTTCTAAAGTATTCCAATATATTATAGACGATAACTCTAAGAATTCTTTCTTATATAAGGCATGCATCCTAGATAATCTTTACTATGTAATGCTGTGTGCAAGCCATCGCCATTTTTCAACAGCAACTTTGTAATAAATCCATTGCCATGAAGAAAACATCCTGATTATTATGACCTGAATAAAATGAGCATTCTTGCGATCAGCGAATTATTAATCCCGATCATTTCCTAATAAACTTAATTTTATAATATCTTTTGTAATTCTCTCTTGTTTAATGTTATATTTATTGAAATTACTCTTAAAATAAATTATTCTAAGAAATATTTATAAAAAATTAAAATATGAATCTGTTATATTATTATAAATCTTAAAATTCTAAATTTATTGCCATGAAGAAAACATCCTGATTATTATGACCTGAGTAAAATGAGCATTCTTGCGATCAACGAATTGTTAATACCGATCATTTCCTAATAAACTTAATTTTATAATATCTTTCGTAATTCTTGTTTAATATTATATTTATTGAAATTACTCTTAAAATCTAAAATAAATTATTCTAAGAAATATTTATAAAAAATTAAAATATGGATCTGTTATATTATTATAAATTTTAAAATTCTAAATTTATGTTATTTTCTATTTAATTTATATTTTATTTGTGTTCAATTTATATTTATATCCTATCCATAACAAAAAATTTTGGTGATAAAAAATTGATCTTTTAATAATAAATTATGTATACCTACACCATTTCGTGAAATTGTGAAAAAATTTAATCAAATTCATGTTATTTGCCGACATAAAAGACGATTTATGACTCTGTTGTTACCCGGAACGTAAATCGATAATGTGCACATCATGAATATGAAGCGATCAGATCAGCGAAAATAAGGGACATTGGTCGTCATAGTATTATACATGTTCCCACTTAACAGAGGGTTCTCAGTGTCCGTTTACACGTTTACCATGTATAATGTTCGTTTTCGCGGAATACACAAAGGCCCTAGTTACCTCCATGGCCCTGGGGATGCTGGATTACAACGAAATCGAAGTTATTTCGACGATTTATACTCATGCTCGCGGCGAAACAGCAATAATTATTAATGACTTCTTCAGTCGAAGCGATAAATACAAAGAAACCGTCGAAATTTGCTGCCGGCGCTTTTGTATCTCTTTAATTATAACGAAATTTTTTACAACAATTGCACAACGATTCTTACTAATGCTTTGAAATAATAAATAAATGTCGTTTAGACGCACTTAACCATTTCTATTGATATGCATATAACTCCAGCAGGCAGAAAATAAGATATAGGTACATATTAAAAACGAAATTAAACATTCGATTTTTCAGAGCTTTTAGTTGCGTGCGTAAAAACTATGCGTAAGAACTTTTTCTCTGCATGACTTAACGGGATAAAAAAGAAGATTTATTTCGACCACTATCGCGCGAGATTTCCATATTAGAGCTATTTAAAGCTTATTGTTAGAGCTATCAGAAGAAGGATAGTAAATTGATACGATCAAGTCAGAGATTATAACAATTAAATGAACTACTATTTAAACACGGGAATTTTTTATTTAATTGATGGAGAATTTGGAGATATATTAAACAGAGATAGAAAAAAACCAGTAAAAAAGAATCCTCTTTTTTTGTAAATACCACTACGTCCTCGTAATCCTTTTTTTGCGACCTAATGATCGTACTAATAATACTCCTCGTATAAATCACGCAATAATACCACTGATCAATGTCGGTGCTGGACCAGAGGGCGGGGCGACATTAATAACAGCGTTTTGACGGGATGCTTCCTATAGGAGAAATAATGACAGTTCAATGTTTCTTCATAGCAATTTTCACATTGCAAATTTCGCTGGACCCTTTGTAATGAAAGGAGAGAGACGTCTAGCAAATTAAACAGAATTTTAATTATCGCAATTAGGAAGGCCGTCAATTTTGGATATTAAAACTTTTGAAAGAGCAAAGGTGTTACCTACAAATTTCAGACCTCCAATTTTTATAGCTCTATAATTAAAAAATTTGCATTGTGAAAGTCCTAAACTTTTAATCTCTTTGAGAAGTTTAGTTGAGAATGGTTTTAAATAAAAAAAAGGTAAGGTTTTTCACATCCATTTGGGCATTTCAGGGCGTCTATCGATGCAAGGCAATTCTGTTAAAGATCGAGTCAATATTTTCGAGTCGATTTTTTTGTATCTTTATGTATGCCATGCGGACATGTCTAAGCCGCTCTTAATATCCCCATACTTATCAAACTCTGCCCGTGGCGATCAAGAGTCCAAACTCGCGTGTGCGGCGACATTGACCGGTTATTCATTATCGTGGCGCCAGACAGGAGGTACTCGTGAGGTACTCGTGCGGTTTGGGGAGTAATGAACGTCCTTGAAGGCCAGGCAATTTTCTCCATCAGATACGTTCGACCGTGTCTTGATAATTCGAGCAACGATCTCTGAATTGTGATCAACACATCCCTGCTTTTGAAGAATATTCTGAATTTTGTGAAAAAAACTTTAAAAAAGTATTTAATATATTATATTTAATAGATTTTGCTAAAATGCATTTCTAATTAATTATCTATTATTATTCAATTATTAACGGAAACGTATTATGTTTCAATTTCTCATGTGTAATTATTTATTTAAAAGATATAAAGTTTCTTGTTGTTTTTTTTTTATAACATTATTGTATCGAATTGGTGTCCAATAGGGCTATCTTCAAAACTCTTTTGTGCTTTCGAGGTCGAAATAATTTTATAAATAACGGTAATAAATCCGTCGGACAACATATGTACATGTCGAATATGTTTTGTAAAACAGGCATTCAATGACGCGTGTTGGATGAAATACAATACAAAATGTACCACGCTTGCGGTGGCATTCTTGTCTTAATCAATTATAATTTATCTACAGCAACAATTTATCTTTCATAAACAAAGTTTTTTCTATCGCTTGAATGATCATTGATCAGTATCCAGTTTGATCAATCCGGCGTTCCATTTCGGGTAAAACTTTCAATCAGTCGCGTTAAAATTTTTAACAAATCGAGCTTATCTTTTCTTATTATAAATTTTTCCAGTTATTTTTAGATGTTTAAGATTCTTTTTAATAGAAAATGCTCGTAAAAAGTAAGAAGATACTTATAAATGCGAAATACAAGAGTATTAACAATATAAGGTATTTTCAAAATATACATATAAATTACCTGTAGCTTTTAAATCTTTTATAAAATAATTTTTCAAAAATATATATTTAAAAAGTTTTGCATACTCTGTTTTTTCGATCGATTGCAACTCTAACGCTATCTAAACGTATAGGTGGAACCAGGTAACCGTCACCTGACGCAGGTAGGAGCCGATAAGTTAGGAGAAGGTCTTACCGCTACACGGTTGGATTACCGATACGGTGTTGCTGGATTTGAAAGAGGAATAGCGTTCAAAGGAGCAACGCCGTGAAACCCCGCGCGGTTTCGACGGCGAATAAACATGGTCACGCGACTCCGCCACTCGATATAGCGCCGGTCCACGCGCGTCGTCTGGTCACGCTTCTTATTGTGCAAATAATTGAAACACTAATCCCCTTTGCCCTCGCGTTGACAGTCAGGACGTGATCGGACGTGGCGCGACGACCCGGCGCTATTTAGGAGTGTGTGCTCGAGAGGGTGCGACCCCGGAACGAGATGAGCGCCGCGAAAATGGAAGCGCACAAACGCACTCACCCCGCGGGGGTACACGTGACTTTGATACACTTTCGCTTTAAACTACATTGTCTACGACAGTCTCGTATATTTGCTAGCGACAGAAAGTACTTTAGATTGCGTTGCAGTTGAAAAAGCGAGGACCGCTCGCGTAATTCTAAAAATGGAAGATTAAAGGATCGATGGGAAAGACTGAAGATCATGGGTTTTAAAAGTTAAAAATATACAAGGATAACGAAATATCGAATAGTGCAGAGAATATAAAAGAGGAATATACAGAATGAAATACTTCGATCTTATGGAATAATCCGGAGATCAAAGATTAATTATGTAACTTATTGTTAGACATTCGGCATTCCAAATATTCCATGATTCAAACATACAATACAAAAGATTTTGCATATGATTGAGAGTGGATTGATTTTAGATTTTATCTTAAAATGAAGAGATTTTAGAATAAAAATGAATAAAATAGATTCCTAACATCCTAATGTTCATAAAAAATAGATAGATTTTACATTAAGATTTTTTTATAAGATAAAATCACATCTTAAACCACCGTCGGATTCTCTCTCTCTCTTTCTTGTTAAATCTTGAGGATTAACCCCTTTTATTCCTGTAAGTAAAACATAGCGCTTCAAAAAAAAGATAGTAAAAAAACTAGAAGTTATAAAATTGAAAAATTTATTTCTATACATTTTCTTGTTTGGTTTTTCTTTAGTATTACTATTACCTAAGAAACCACCAAGTAAGAAAATGTACATAAATAAATTTTCTCGTTAGGAGCTCCTAATAAGAAAATTCATTTGTATACATTTTCTTGTTAGGAGCAAGAAGCTCCTATTTGCCATCATGCCAGAATGCTGTGGACCAATCACCCGTACATCTGAATTTAAAACGATTACTGAAACCTCCTAAATATGTCTATCTAAAATGAGAAATCTGCCTCTTTTTAATAAATCACGACTTGAAGATTCTTCATGAAAACTATAATAAATTATAGTAAAGAATACTATAAATTTATAGTTTTCATGAAGAATCTTGAAGTCGTGGTTTATTAAAAAGAGTCAGATTTCTCATTTTAGATAGACATATTATTTAGGAGATTTCAGTAATCGTTTTAAATTCAGATGTGCGGGTGATTGGTCCACAGCATTCTGGCATAATGGCAAATGGAGGATACACTTAGCAGTTGCCAATTATGTGTTGACGGTTTAACGTTTTCTCTTCCGAAAGACGGAGCCCAGTTTCTCCCACAAGAGTCCCCCGTTAATTTTTCGTGTGGAGGGGTGAAATTCAGAATATAAAAATTCCTGTGATCAAGTGGACTCGAACCCGGTTCTTCGTGGTTACGAGTCTGGCACTTTACAATTATACCACACTGCCACCTCTCTCCTCGTTAAATCTTAGATCTTTAATATTTAACAGTTTTTCAGTTCGAAGGATTTAATGACAGAGATCGCCGAGATAACGTATAGGTATACAAAGCGGCTATACAAGCCGGCACGATTCTTAGTTTCACGATGCGGATAATCGGTAAGCTAGGCAAATGCGGAGGAAACGGCTACTGGAAAAGGACTCTGAATGACCACCTACGGAGGATAACGAGCGGGAAATTAGTGGTGCGTGAGGGTACCAAGAGGATGTACCACCTGTGCGCACCTACCTCCGTCGCAACGGGGGGGAGGGGGGGGGGGAGTATCCACTCAACGGTGAGATAAAGAGGGAGGGGAGAAGGGAAACCCGGGTATATCCTTCGTCCTTTGCGACTCGTTACTCCTCCCACTCTCTTATTCCACGAACGAAGAAGGATCTCGCGACGCGACCTGGTACAAAGGTAGTCGACGAAGGTATTCAGCCAACGTAGATCCTCGATAAAACATTGAATGCTGCGTCCATTCAAAGCCTACCTACCTACCCCTCCGCCCCTCTTCAACAGCCGATCCTGTGTCCTTCTCCCGTGGACTCCTTGGGACGTACGCCCACAAAACGAAGTGGAAATGTCGTCGCATCTCTATCCGGATCTCCGGCATGCCGACCTGGCTTGAGATTCGATCTAACGGCTGCTGCGTGGTATAAAGACGAGTGAATTTCGACGACAGTTTTTCAGGTCACTAACAGTGACATTGACAATGGCGTCGAACACGTCTCTATATCTTGTATACAGAAAATCTACTTTAACGTTGTATTATTCTAATTGTAAGTGATGTCTATACGATGTTTTTTTCAAAATATCGAAAATGTAATGCGAAAACTTTTAATAACACTTAAATGGTTGAAGGATTCGTATACGATATTACATTGATGATGGCCGTGTAATAAATCTTTAAAAACTGATGACCTTAAAAGATAGTATAAATGCTACGTTCCAACGTGTTACATGCTATATATCTCTTCATCCAATTACCATTTCGGTTATCGTATTAAAATGCATCAACTGCCTTATAAAAACATAAAGTCATATGAAACCTTAAAATAACGTCACGGGCTAAACCCGCCTTTCAAGGAAGAAATCCGATCTGCAATCAAGCTTGCATCCTGCTATCAAATAACAAAGATTATCACGAGCGCAATAAATTCAGTCAGTCCTCGACAGCCGTAAATATCGCGTCCGAGCAAATTGTAATTAAGTGGCGACTCTGGAATTTAGTTTTCTTTCGATTCTCGCGTACATGAACGCTCGGTTTATTGTAATTATCTCACGCTCGGCAATTAAAGTCGCGCGGCGAAATAAGCGAGAGCTTCCATCGCATTACTGTTAGCGCGCCCCGACACTCGTGTCTCGCTAATTAAGTCCCGACACGAGCGAACGCTTTTCATATTTTATCACTGACACTGCGCGTCATCGCGATCGCGGTGAACCATAATGGAGGAGTAATTTGTCACATCGAGCAGCGGCGCCATACCTGGCCATACCAGCGTCGCGGGCGCAGCGTCGGGTCTTAAGTGATTTGTCCTTGCCACTTGCCACCCCGAGGAGCCACCATTATGCGCCCTTATAAAAATAGACGTACGATCGGCAGCAAGAAAGGAAGGACCGCTTTTCGTCCAAAAAGGACCCGCTTAGGCAAAACGAAGATCTTAATGTCGGATGTTACTCGCGCTTACAGACGAATCAATCATCGCCCATCGCTAATTCCTTGGAAAATTTATTCTATTTGGTTTTAATGTTAATTATTCATAATTTTGAAGTTGTGCTTATTTGATAAGACCAAAGATCTTTTTCTATTGTTGTATGAAAATTAATAAAAAGATAATAAATGGGTTATAAATAGTAAATTTGTGATAAAATATTAGAATTGATAAAAAAATGAGAAATTAATAAATGATATAATAAATAGATAAGGTAGGATCCATGTTTAAAAAGCTTGTTACCTAAGTAATTATTGGAAAACGAATGAAGAAGTTATATTTTTGCGGTCAGCGAAGATTCTTCGAAATATAGTTTTGCCGCGAGATATGATTATCGTGTGATACTATATGATTGTTATAAAGACTACAGCAACTCCAATTTCCCCAATAAACGTTTCTGCGAGGAATCGACTGAAAGGCGGGGAGAAGTCCGATAAACTTTCCCACAAAACTCTTCTGAAAGGCGAAGACATGCGGGCCGTCGTCGACCAAGATGTTTTTGTCTTTCAAGTACCGGAGAGGGCTTTCCCCGACTAAAGAACTCCCGTGCGTATTCACGCATACGCGCGCACACGCGTGCACGCCATTATTTCTCGAGCCCTCCGCGAGGCACTCCATCCCTCTCGTGATGGCTCGCACTTGCCCTGGCACCCTCTCGTGCTCTTTCGCGAGACAAATATTTATATCGCGAACACCCGCTGCGCGCTATTGTGGAATCCGCATCAGCTACTCTTGCTCCGATTAATTCCTAAGTGAGACGCCGCCTTCCACCTTTGATTCCATTACGCGAATGCGAATTTTTTCGTTTGTTCCATCAACATAGATCCGTTAATTTTGATTTATTTGGGAGAATTATTGGTACAGACGTAAAGAAATCGTTAATATCGGTAAAAAAAAGTCGTGAGATATACATAAATTATTACTGTTTTAAAATGCTAGCTATGCAGCAAAAATAACAGATATTGTAAAATACACCCCGTACACTATCTAGACTGTTGCAATTAGTATAACAGTGATTCGTCAAAAATTTTAATTAAAACCATATTATAAATTTCTCTCTTAGGTACTTATTGATTTATGCAAGTATTTACGTGATGCGATAAAGTTGCGTGCTTTAAACTGCACATGAAAAGGAATAAAACAATTCTAAATAATCCTGGAATTAAAAGCGGCGTTTTAAATCTTGTACACGAAGATGGTTTAACTGAACGATTTACTCTATTTTTATATTAATTCGAAATTACAGAACGCACCTGATAATTCGCTCGATTTGCTTCGTTGATGCGTTCGTGTATATATCGACTGTACGAGCACTCGAGCGTGGACGGTATCGCGCGTCATCAGCTAGTTGACTAATGAGCTCCATATGACGATTGCAAGGCACTAGTGCGGCACCGCGAGTTCTCATGGACGTTCACGTGAGCCACGTGTGCGGAGGCGAGGGTGAATGCGTTTCGTGTAAGCGGGTTGCATGACGCGCTCTACAATTTCCACCGCAACTTCGTGCTCAGCGACGCTAAAGGCACGGTGCCCCCCTCGTACTTTTTTTCCGTACCGTCCGACTCTTCACGGTTTTTCGATACGTGACAGAACGATAAATTAATAATTACCGATACATTGTACCTCGAAAGGGAAACGATAGACAATAACAGCGTATAAGGCATCGGTGCGCAACATTTCTTTTCGCATCGCGCTTTCGCTGTTCTCTATATTGCTCAAATTATTCGCAAAATTATATTTTTAAAGAAGCAAAAAAAAGCAGGACGAATCTAAATAGCTGGATGCTGCAATTTTCAATCTATATTATAAAACCCGCAACCCTGTGTGTTTAAAGAAATTACGTCTATCACGCATAATAAGAGCTACGTTATGCATTTTAGGCCCTCGCGGCCAGTAATGAATCGCACACTGATTGATAGATGAATGATAGACTACTGAAAATCTAATATCCGTTACTGAAAAATTCCCCTAAGAAGTTAAGTTTCCTCATATGACGATTCTAATACAGCAAAAATATTATTTGCCTTTTCTGTAGATATTCTACTAGATATCCGATCAATGCATGCTTTTGTATATTTTTCCTTAAAGATTTTCTACATGAACTACATACATTCTACATATATTATATACATTTTTCTACATAAACAATTAAGTTTTCTACAGGTGACTTTTTTGGCATGATACTATTATTCTGATACATTCGCCGCTTGTATAAGTCTTCCATCCAGTATTCTCGGAATATACGTATTTATATATGTAATGTAATTAAGCATAATGATATAGAATCCCCACACACATTGTTGTACGAAATACACCGGCAAAAATTCACACGTGGGATACGTAGGGGGTACGCCTTCGTCGAACAGGTCGCATGTATTGTATAGTTAAGTATACGTCACGTTGTACCATTGTGGCACGAACGACTACCACAGGGCGCATCGCAGGGCACATCGCGCATGCGGGTGCCGTAGGTGGATGTCACGGAAGGCGTGGTGATCTGATCTCTGGCAGGCACATATCCCCCTTCCTCTTCGAGCCTTAACGGTTCCATTAACACCTGGTACCGTATGTGTACCTCTCGTTCTTCTATATCTCTCGCGTCATCAAGTTTATATCATACATAACAAATTTAAAGAGGCAAGTGGATAAAAAAATGATGTGTTGCCTTCAAAGTTATTTGAGAATATAACACTGACTTTGAAATTAAATAGGTTCAATAAATTGTAAAATTGATCACATACCTGCCACACTATATTGATATTATGTATTATATGTATATTTATTTATGGACAGATTTTTCAAATATTACCACGCTATTGTATTAAGTTCGTAGCATATACTTAACGTAAAGAAATTTTGATTTTTTTTAAATAAAAATTGAGAAACAAATAACTTTTTATTAATAAATTTTTGCTGAGACAAGCATTCTCACTTTGAGAAGGAAAAGATAAATTCTTTGAAAATACACTTAATCGCAGACTCCACAATGCATTGTGGTTAACTGTATTTTGCGATCCTTAATTAAAAATCGACATAGTTCTACATCATATTATATTCACAGACATATCGTGTGATTCCCAGCCCGTCACTTTTTCGATCACTATAAATCAGGCAATGTCCAACCGCGCAAGGTCGCGCGGCGCGAAAATAGCGTCGCTTATGGAAACCGCCGACGCCCCGCGACATAGGTACATTCCGCGCGCCATCGACGGGGCACAAAGGAGGGACAGAATGACGACGCTCGCTTCCATCTCAACGAGAAGTGCGCGCTCGTCGTTCGCGAGTCGGGACAGGCATAAATCGTGGCCGCGATAATGGAATTCTCAACGGGGGTCGCATTGACACGGCTGCGAAATGTCGTGTGCCGCCGGGGGCGAATAGAGATCAGGCGTCGCAACCGAGGGCGGCGTCGCGGGATGAGGAACTGGCAAAGGAACGATGCTGCACACCTTAGTATACAGGCTGTTCCAGATTTTCCGTGCTGAAAATTAAATGGTAAAAAAATATAACGATAATTATATTGAAACATTTAACACTAATGTTAAGGAGATTTAGCGTATCCAAAGCAAAGATATTTAGATGTTAAAATCATTATATGAGACTCTTCACACACATACATTATTTTATTTTAATTAATAGTAAAATTTATTGAATTTTTTGTCGTTGTAACAAAATTCGATTAACAAAAGTTATTAAATACTCAGCTATAAAGATTTACGCTTAGCAAAAGTTTAAATTTAAATCGAATTGTTTATAAAGATTCTGTGGACAGAAAAGAGCGCCCTGTATACGTGATGTACCTTATATTCGAATGATTAGATTAACCGACGACGATGGTCCTCGTGTGAACGCTCCCATACAAGAAACACGTGCGCTCCGTTTTCCCTCCTTTTCCTATATTCTCCCCCGGATTTCTCTCTCCGTCGCACCATCCCCTACCTTGAGCGTCGCGCACTATGCTTCGCATGAATCACGTCTAGCCCCGTAGATTCCTCCTATCCTCCGTTTATCTCGCGCCATTCCGTCGACAAAATTGGAAGATTGATTGATGGTGATCGATTTTAGTTTAGTAATTATCTACTTCTCGCTAATGATACGTACGACAGCATAATCTAGGATAAATGAGAAAGATCTTACTTGCTCGCCAAACTTAATTTGTGAAAATTCTTTTCAGTTGCTTCTAATTAAAAAATTATTGATGTTTTGACAGTTTTATTAATAACTTTCAGAAAAAGCATTGTAATAATAACTTCATATTAATAATTAGATAAAAATTTTATATAAATGTCAAAAGAGACCATATATAGAAAAGGTACAATTTTTTAAAAGTTTTTTTTATGCTTAAAATAATTTTTGTTTTAAAAATATAATTTTATAATTAACGCGTTTAGCTTGAGCGAATGTATAACGTGACTAACTTCTAAGTTATACTAGTTATAGTGTGAATCGCTTTCCGTTACGTTTTACGACGTGCCGAAGTGTTTTTCACAATACCTTTTGATCTATACGGCGCCGACTTTTACGACTGTTTGCCAGATGTGCAATTTTGCGAAGGTTGAGCAATCATTAGTGCCTCTATATATTTTTTTCAATATTTAACCCTAGCACTCGATTTCTCTTGGACATCGCAGGCCGTCCATTAACTAAATATTGTCCTGCGTTTGTTTAAAAATGTATATATGTGAAATTACGCATCGCAATTTACTTATGATACTTTAAGAGTCTTTCGGCGTCACTAAAGGCTGACCCTTTAATGCTTTTTTTTTAAGAGGAAAAGCTAGTTTTTTTTAAAGGTCCATAACATTTTAAATAGTACATTTTTATATCATATACTAGGGGTGTTGCATCAACATTATTTTTATGGAAAAGGAATAAATAAATAAAAATGTGTATCAGAAATTATTACCTATTTAAAATATCCAAAGCGATCTGAAATTGTTGATTTGATATAGGTATTCATAATTTCAATTTCTGTAAAACGGTATGTAAAATAAAAGGAGGGGAGATCAGGTAATCGTTACACCAAAATAACTGATTTTAGAATCGGTTTTATTTGGTTTATAACATTCTGAATCATCATATCCTAGAATCGGAGCATATAACTAGTTATAAAAGAATATGTATGCGTTGTAAAATTAACATGCGCAATTTAACAAATTTTTTAGAATTTGATGTATAATTTGTGATTTATATTATGAGTCTTTATAAGTCTTAAAAATCGGGATTTTAAGAGCTTTATAAGCATTAAGACTATTATTTATTAGTAGTATCTTTCTCCACTCCCACACTTCCGCATCTCACATCCCACACCCATACTTAGACCTCTATATAGTTACCTACATCTCATAATTTATGATTGATATTTAAATTTTCTAAAATTGGGATAAACTTTACCAAAAATTAGAATTATTATTAATTAGGAATGTTCTTTTTACGTTAATTTGAAGGATTGATGATTAAACGCATTTGTTATTTGACTTTTATATACGAAGGAACACGTTTTCTTCCCGTGGAGATTTTCGTCGGTCGGTACCTGTATAATAATACAGGTTCGACGCGAAGTGGGTAAATCAGCCAGCATCAACTACCTGCGATCTGCGATGCAGCGAGATAGTTAAATCTCACGGCGTTTCCGGAAGCGCTTTGTTTGGCGCGGGCGGGAGTATTGAATGACGCGCGTTTTCAAACTAAAGAAGCACTTCGTCAAAAGGCGAATCGCCCAGGCGAGGACACGAATGAAAAGGGGAAGGCGAGCGTCGAAACGCCGCCGATGGAAATTTGAGAAGCCGAAGAGAGGCGAAATGGAAGCGAACGACGGGGGTACTCGTTAACAGGGTAAGAGGATAAGGAGAACCAGCGAAAAAAGGCGCGCAACTTATGAAAGGGATGATGAGATTCTGTCAAAAGGAGACGAGACACTGTAGTTCGAGGGAGAATAGTAGATGAGACAGAAAAGTAGGAATTACACCAAAAAATAATAAAAATACGTAGATAATATCTAAAAAAGAGAAGCTCTCTAATGTAAGGTAATAGATACAATCTATGTATAGCAAGTGAAAACGCACGATAAATTGCAGTATTATGTTTAATTTTCTCTGAGATGCTTCTCTTTGAAATAGATAAACAAATAATTTTATTAATCAATTTAGAACTTACAAAAATGCATATTGCGTAATTCACTAATATGTACACACTTGTCTTAATTTTTTTATATGTAAAGTGAATAAAATCTAGAATTAATCAATTTTTATTTTAAATGGCTCAAATAACCACTGCGAAGTTTGTAAAACAAAGAAACTTTATTAGAGAACAAGCGACGATTTTTAAAGTTCTATTGATAATAATCTGCTAAACGACCGTAAAAAGATCATAAAATTTGTTTTTATTTCAGGTGAAGAGAGAGAGAGAGAGAGGGAAAGAAAGAGCATGTTAGAGTAGGTGGGATCGACGATGCTGACAAAGAATCGACTGTCAGCACATTGTCAGCGCTGACAGCGGGTTCGAGTTACGTCACTTGGTCGGGGCCGCTGCGCTTTTTCAGAACGGCCATTCAAAGCTGCGCTTTACAGTCAGTGCGGGTAGACGACTACGGGAATCGACGGGGATGCTTCTTACATGCTGCACGGTGCCCACATGATCCGTGCAAGAAGACATCTTTCTTGGGCGTCCGACGCCCGTGGGAGTGGTCCCGTTGAGATGGTCGGCCATTGCACGAAGCACAAGAATCTCAAAGCAAATTGTCCCAACAAAAAATGTTATCCAGCTTAATTTTGCTTAAGAATGTGTAAGATTCAAGAATTTTGATAAAAAGTAGTAAAAAATATTTTGCTGAAAAATAAAATTGCATAGATATAAGCAAGTGGATAACAAATATGTAATTGTGGTCAAGAAATATGGAAAATTATTTCAAGTAAAACCAAAAGCAATGTCTACAAATAAAAAATCAAATAAACTTTTCAATATTTTAATTCATGTTATATTTTAATTTTTGATGCTTTTAACATTTTTACTCATAATTATATTTTAATTCATATTACAACATTGTAATATATGAATTAAAATATAATTATGAGTAAAAATGTTAAAAGCATAAAAAATTTATGTTCCTTATTTTTATTTTTGCTTGCTTTAACTGAAACGCAATCCTTTCTCGAGGAATCAGACTATAGAGAGAATGATATCCTCCCATCAGAAGTACGTTGCATTATGAAGTCCTCTTTTGCAAGTTGGTTCCAGAAATGGTTCCCACCGATCGTCTTGCCTTTTCTTTCTCTCTCTCTTTTTCTTCTGATATAACGACAAGCAGTCTCTCGCGCATAGATGAATGCGTAACCAGAGGCCGGATGTCTCCGCCCAGGATGGATGCGCGTCTTGTAAGGTACTCCTCAAGAAGCTCCTTCGTCTTCTTTCTCAAGGTGCGCTGTCTCTGATTTCTGATCTACTGGCCGGTGTAACTACTTGTCGCTCTACAACTCTGCACCGCCCACTTTCAGAACAGGAGGAGAACGCGAAAACAGCAGAAAGTTCGTTACGTATCCCGGGTGCCAGACCAACCAACGTATGATTTTCATAACACTGAACTTCCGGCCGACTAACGGACGTCTTTGCGCTCTCGTTTTTCCCCGTGTCGTTTTATCGTCATCCACGATGGAGAACTTCATGGTCGCCGGGCAGCCGGAAGGGGTTAAAAGTCGACGGGTCACTATTATGCCACATTGTCATACTAGCGAATCTTAAAGAAAATCTACCAATGTCCGACTTGGAAAAAAATTGATCCTATTAGACATTTATTTTTGTTTTTACGAGATTAATGTTTCTATTTTCGCAAGAATGGTCTCATGAGAATAGAGTTAAAATAAGTTTAATAAATTATTATATGTCTTAAATATATACGCTGGGAGATATTTGTGAACCGCCGATACATCGCGCAACGCGCTTTTCACGCGAGCTTCCCATGTCAAATTAACCGGAGACTCGAGTATTCTCATGAGCGCGAGTTCGCGCATATGGCGGATTTTCGTATGGTTTCATCGTCAAAGGGCGCCCGCTTTACTCCCCCAAACGATCAGGTAAAAACGCGAGGGCATCACCGATGCTCGCGTTTATGCGATGTTGACCCGACCATATGCTCGTTAGTTCCCATAATATTGCCACATCCTAACGTTGCTGATGTACGCGGTGGTATCTAGATGTAGGCAGCAACAGGTAGGTGCTCCGTCATTGTTCTAATCACTCCGTCACGTCTCCGATAGGCGAACTGACGAATTTGCTCGGTCACGCAAACTATAATCGCCTAATCTCATGTCTTTCGCGCTGCGTCATGTAATTTATGCTCATTAGAGATCAATGAAGAAGTATTTATTATATACGCAACCACAACGCTGTGTAAAATTAAAATTTGAAAGTGCGTAATAGTAAAATAATAGAGATTTAATTGCGTAACATTTGACTTTTAAAATTGCATGACGTTTCGATGATCAATTGAGATGGATTGGAGGAACGAATATATAGAATATATTAAATATATAGAATTTTGTGTTTAATAAACACTATATTAAAAAATAAAATTTAAAATTTTGATCTAATAAAATTTGGAGACATTTAGTTAATACATTTGTTATTATCCTACATTTAAAGTAAAACTGACAATGAATAGAACTTGCACATATCTAAATGCATTTCTATTCAAAATGATATATTTATGCAATAATATATATGCCTTTTTTTATTATATGATAATAATTATCTTATCACTTATTAAATCTAAAATACCAGCAAAAACTATAAATAAACTTTTCTATTGTTTTACCGTATTTTTTATAGTAAAAATTTGTTTACGTGACGGTAACGTTACAAGCAATTTGTGAAAGCAGATTTACTCTTATTCAAAAGAAAGTAATATTTTCTTAACTCTAGAAAATGGGGAAGAAGCCGGATATGAGAGATTTATAAATGTAATCTTCTGAGACGAGTTAAAGATTTAAATTCTAAACAGCTTTAAAAAGTCTAGGAACCCCTTATTAACGAAATATTTCGCTACGTATCTGTCTGCAATTTTTTCTAGATGTTATTCTTCTTCGCTATTTTGAATTGTTAACCTGCTGAAATATCCCCCTAATTTGACAAGATTATCCTTTGCTTTTGTCATTAAAAGAAACCCGCCTTTTTCGACAAATGTTTAAAATAATGAAAGCCTAATAGTGAATTTGACAAAATAGTGATATATTCCGTTTATAAAACTTCCCTCTAAAGATTTTTGATGAGAAACTATTTGACGGAAGAACTGAATTGTTCTGTTTGAAAATAATGAATAAAACTCTAATGTCCTTTTAGTGTCACGAATCAAATAAATCTTAATTAAATTGTTTTCGATTCTTGCTATTGTCAAAGCACCGTCAAGCACTCAGCAAAAGTAAATTAATACAAAAAATGGGGTCAAAATAATTATGTAAGAGTACGTGGAATAAGATTCAGTAATAAATCGTCCGTTTCGTCGGCGTAAAAACAAATCTATCGGTTCTTTCCATCTCGCAGCTGTGGTAAAAACTGTTCAAAATTTCCATAAATGCCAAGGCGGCATCCACATAAACGTACCACAACAAAGATATCGAAAAAAGGAGTTCGGTTTAGGTATGGTTTGGGAGATTTTGGCGCCTAGCATTCACATTACCTAAAGCAATAAAAAGGAACAGTCAAAACAAAGTGAAAACTATGTCAAATGATTTTTCGACGTATTCAGAGGCAAAAGATAGCGACGGAACCTAAGAAAACTTTGATTTATTTCTGCCTCTTCTAATTTTAGATTATACTTTCGCATATTTGTCAATACAATTTAGATCTCCAAAGTAAATTCCTTTTCCGTTTTATTAAATTGTTCTTCTATATTCATTTATGCAATTCAATAGATGTCCTGATATAGATATACCTAAAAAATTTATTACCCATTAATTTTTTGCTAGTCAAACTTATACCTAAACTGACTTTATGTGTTGTGCTTACGAACTGACTGATTTTCGGCGTGTTAGCAATATTTAGAGATTTTATTTGAGTTTCAGGAACTTCCGTTTTAATAAACAATAAAGAATTGTTCTCTTCTCACAGTAAAATAAAAA
Organism: Leptothorax acervorum; assembly: GCA_035220615.1. Classification (NCBI taxonomy): domain Eukaryota; kingdom Metazoa; phylum Arthropoda; class Insecta; order Hymenoptera; family Formicidae; genus Leptothorax; species Leptothorax acervorum. The sequence continues at coordinate 1,814,841 of JASTWQ010001267.1, read as the reverse complement.
AACTGAGACATTTTCTCTCTTTTTCTCCCTCTTTCTTTCAGCTTCAATGACTTCGAGAGATTCAGTCCATCTGTACATTTATTTTGCCGCACGCGACATATAAGCATACAAATAAAAAAATTTATATTTAATAGAACTTATAGATTATCAGATTCAACACTTGTTCGCACACTTTACTTTATAGATATGTTAATAACTTAACCATTTCAGGACGGATTAGGGGTCAGAAAAATCATTCTGACATTATTCATGTCATTAGCTCGAGTATACACGAAACAAGTTGAACGTTTCCGTTCTAAACAGATTTTCTATTTAAAATTTTATAATTTTAAGATTTAGGTATTCGAATTTAGCGACTTCAAAAACGTATTTATATAAAATGAGTTTCATGTAAATTGCATAATTTAAAAATTTAGGTCCGCCATATTAGTTCCGTCATTTTTTATTTTGGTTTCAGATTCAAATAGTACACCATGAAAACCCTCTACCATCTATACAGCAAGTTTCATGAAAATGGGAAAGCTTCTGAAATAAAAGACCTGATCCCTATAGAACCCATCCTGAAAAGGTTAATAGGCAATGAGCTAAAACCTTCTGCAGGTTACTTAAAGTCACGATCTCTAAAATATGTCAAAGTAAGTCAGTTCGAGACAGTGACTCATGAAAGAAGGCATTTTTAAAAATAACATCGTTTCCTTCGACTACTCTATTGAACCTTTTCATGTATCATAGAAAAAATCCGCTCTTTTACGATATATAGCCGCCGCAGGCAAATCTATTCTGATTTCGGTCTCATTAGGCGCGTTTGCCTTCTTGACAAAGCGACTCGAATCTCTTACTCATGTCCCGCAAAAATTTTTTTCCCCCTCCGTGAACGTAGCGCAGAATAGAGAAGCGACGTGGCTATTGTGAGGCTCCGTATTCCCGAGGCAGTTACGTAGATAATCTTCTATCCCCGACATATTGCGCCAAAGCCAAAACGGTGCACGGTTGGACGAGCATTCGGCCGCGCCGGGCTTACCTCTCAATGGCGGCCAAGTCGAGGGTGCAAACATACAACTCAAACCAAGAATACGTTTCTATTCGCGTAGAAATGTTTTCTCTATCGCGCGTTCATGGACTCCCTGATGGAGTGTCAATGTTTAAGAAAAGATTACGGAAACGCGTTATAAAACACGCACAAATATTCGTACACATGATGAAAGATTTGTGGACAAACGCTGCTAGCCTCTTCGCTTCGGATCATTTACAATTTTTATCTTGTAATCATCGAGAAAGATACGGTAATATCACGTGCAGGTGTAATTGGGAATAACTTTTCTTTAAATAAAAAGGTATCAAAATAAAACGCTCCAATAAAATTTTCTATAACTTTTAGTGTTATCAATGTTGCTGTTATACGCGAATAATACGAAAAGAATTTAAATCTTTTCTTCAATATTTAAAGACTCGGATCTGAAAGAATTAATATAAAACGCATGATTAATTAGGATCATCAAAGCAACCCCCGAGGTGCCTCCGCGTTGTTGCCTGCGAAGCATCATAAAAATACACCTGGTGTAATCTGCGAAGATAGCATCGACTCGAGTAGGACTCTTTCAAGCGAGGGGGAGCGTGATATGCCATCGAGAGATCCAATCTCCGCGATATTACATCGGTTATGACGGATTCCTGGCGTAATTCACCGACTGTAAGAACAGCTCGCGCCCCAACCCCGTTTCACGCGCGCATATATATACACACGCGCATATATACACATTCATAAAGGGGGGGGATCCCGTAGGGGATCGGGCACGAGATAATTCAAGATGGAGTCAGGGAGTCAGGCGTAGCGCATCTGCCCGCGTTGCTATTATTCCAAGTATATATGCACTCTGTCGTTTAACCTCCTCCACGTATCTCCGCGGCATTTTGAACGGCAAAACTTCAACAAAGGTTTACCCTCTACCTGAGCCTCCTCCGGGGCACACGCATCAACGAATCTCAACGGCCGCGAGAGCGAGGGATTTAATTCCGGTCCTCAAACAGAGCGCGTCCAGAATTACGGCGCCGCAGAATCACGGACCATTAGCCAGACCAGCGACGTTGTGGGAATTTTTAATGTAGGATTGCTTCATGATACTGCAAATACAGCTGCCTATTTTAATATTTAAATACGAGTTTGCTGCTTTCTAGATTAATATTCTATATTAAATGCCGAAAATATTATAAATTAATCATTCTATATTAAATCATCTATTTTACAAAAGTGTGAGCAATGTTTTTTGCAACGTGAAATGTAAATACTAGATTAGAGAATTCCATAGAAATCTCGATTTTAATATCCGGGTATTAGCTGCTTTATATACTACATATACAATAGGATTGTTGAAAGTACTGTGAATTAGTCATTCTATATGAAATAATTTATTCACAAAACCTAAGTAATTTTTCTTGCAACACAAAATATAAATACTGGACTAGATAATTTTATAGACATCTTCCTGAATTTATGAGAACATGGGCGACGTATAATATTAATTTGCCAAGTAATTGTCAGCAAAACGTTGATAATCTATTCAAGGTTTGCTTGTGAGGAATGCAAATTTATACATATTATGCGAAAAGATTGCCATGCGCAACGTCGCATGGGGTGTGAGGAAGCTGCCTTCCTTCTCACCTTCGTTTCGAAGCTGACTCTCGCGAAGTGGTGCTCGCAGTGGCGGGGATGATGACGCAACCCCCTGTCGTCTCGTAGCGGTGACGTTCAACCCCCGACACGTCAGGGACGAACCACTCCTTTCGTCAGATCCGCCCTTTGCCGAGGGTAGGGAAGCCCTCGACCAATGAAATACGTTTTCCATATGGCAGCATCAAAACTGTTCACTATCGGTGCTTAGCATCAAAAAGTCTCGACTAAGGTGACTCTCAGTCACATTTCACCTCGGTGTTAGTCCTCAGCGTGCCGCCGCAGCCAGAAAGTGATGCCGTAAAACACGGAAGACTGGCCGTCCGAAAAGTCCGGCTTTAAGAAAAAATCCCATTGTGTGCGCGGTGCTGTTGGTAAAAATTCTATCTCTCGTTCGAGCCTCTTCAATGATCATTGTGCAGTGACGATCACGAAGGATGCAGAATCAGGAGTCACAGATGCCACACATGTCAGTTCCACCGTCAAAGATGCCGGCTTCTTCAAGTAAATAACCCTTAATTTTGTGTTTGTTAACATTACCTAAAACTTAAATATATTTTTAGCTATCTTATTCTAAGATCTTAACACGTTCTCTGCCGCGTGAGGTATTTGCCCCATGCTGAATTTTCCGTTCAGGCCGTTTAAATGTAACATTATTATAAAATTATGTGTCGATGCTTATATATATTGTAATGTGCAATTGTCACGTTGTGAGGACGTCGTTACGCCTTTTTCTTAATAATAATAAATTTGTCTTTCGAATATTATAGGATATATGTTTGTAAATATATGTTATAAGCAAAATTCTTAATCTCGACAATGTGAAGCGCATGTGAACTCACTCGGCTTAAATGGAAAATTATCGAAAATTAGTTTGGCAGGCAACGTGTTAATATTTTCTTTTTGACAATATTTCGAGGCATTCTTTAAATCCTTGTTTATATAATGCAGCAATGAGTATAAATTTCATTTATACAAATCGTTCTTATCGTCTTTATATCACGCTTTCTTCACGTGTTATGTCAATATCAAGTCAAATTAATTTTTGTTTTTATCTTTTCTTTCTTATTATCTCTTTACTTACAAACTCTTAACTATTCTGTAATTATGTTGTGCTGAAAAAAATTTATCTTATATTTAAATAAATCATATTTGATCAAATTTGTTTAATAATAATAACAACATCAGATTTATTGCAATAGATTTTTAAATAAAATCTACATAAATATAATAATTTCCACAATTATTTTTAAAGATTTATATGTATTTTATAAAAGTTTATCTCTTTTGTATAAACAACTATTGATATTAAGATGACAAATGGAACACTATTAAATTTGTCGTATTATTTTTTATTAATGCATAGCTAGGTTTTCCGAGTATACGCCATTAGTGAAACAGGAAACTTTATATTAAAAATTCTTTTCAATTCCAAATTTTCCATAGGTGAACTATTTTCTGACGTACCGTCTGTACTCATTATCAAAAAAAATTTAACGGATGACGTAGGGACAGTTTTCTTTCTTCCTGTGAGTGCTAAGAGAAATCCTTTCCTTTTCTATGTTATTTATGATACCTTTTTAGCATAAAGCCATCGTAAAAAATATAAACTATGTTTACTTAGTCCAATGCCATGAAAAATGCGTGCATAGGGGGTATTTAAAGATGAGAAACTTTGTACGATTTAAAGGGACAAACAAAATCGTATAAATCATACAATCGTAGAACTGTAACATTACCTATGTAACTGAATCATGTCTTTGTCTTTCCTTTTTTTCGTTTCTTGCCACACCGTCTAATTTGCTAGGCTTTGGATACGGGACCTTGGTACTTAATAAGTACTCATAAACTGAGTGTATTTATTTATCACAATATTTTAATAAAGGACTATTTTATCGCCTTGTTTCAATATGTAAATGCACTACTCAACAAAATTAAAGGATCACTTAAAATCAGCGCTAAAAACGCTCAAATTCAAAGTTACGTATCTTTGTGAAAAATAATCGCAGAGCGATGTTTAAAAAAGCGTTTTAAAGCTTGAATCCTCAGCTTTCGAGTGCTTCAAGGATTGTTTCGATAATGCTAATACCGGCGGCACAATACAGTTTTTTAGAAAAAAGGCCTTAAAATGCACTACTCACTTCAAATCGTCATAACTCAGTAAAAAGAAAATCGTAGCGTAATGATTAAAAAAGCATTTTAAAGAGAAAATGTAAAATTTTACAAGACAATCAATAAAATTTGGAGAATAAATTTTGTTCTCCCCGTACACGCCATCAAAGTTGAAGTTTATATTCTTTAATTCTGCAAGGTTTATTTTAAATTAGCGCCGTTTGTAGTAAAATCTTCGCAGAGAAACACTTATAAAGCTTAAATCCTCAGATTTCGAATGCTTCAAGGCTCGTTTCTTTGCGAAGATTTTTCTACAAACAGCGCTAATTTAAAATTGATTTTGCAAAATTGAAGAATAAACTTCAACTTTGATGGCATGTACGGGGAGAACGACATTTATTCTTCAAATTTTATTGATTGTATCGTAAAATTTAACATTTCCTCTTTAAAATGCTTTTTTAATAATTACCCTACCATTTGTTTTCACTGAGTTATGACGATTTAAAATGAGTAGTGCATTTTAAGGTTTTTTTTTTAAACTGTATTGTACCGCCGATATTAGCATTATCGAAACGAGCCTTGAAGCATTCGAAAGCTGAGGGTTCAAACTTTAAAACGCTTTCTTAAACATCGCTCTGCGATTATTTTTCACAAAGATACGTAACTGAATTTGAGCGTTTTTAGCGCTGATTTTAAGTAATCCTTTAATTTTGTTGAGTAGTGTATATTATTTATTGTTAGGTATAATATTTAAATTAAACTTTCGATGAAGGAATGTGGTACATAAATGTTTGCAAGAGTTGTAATAGCTATTAGGAAATTAAAATTGCTTCTATATCCGACAAGATCGATGTAACGACTAAATAATATATATTCTCTTTCTTACTTTTTATAAATTCTCTAGAAACATAGAAATTTAGTTTTTGTGTTAGCTATGGGTTGTTTTACAATTCTATTACCTTCTTCTAATTTTGTAAATAATCCTAAATTTCCTAAATCCTTAACCCTTTACCTTTTCTGGCACCTATCAGTGACTTTATGTGATTTCTACCTGAACTCCGAATTGCCGTGCTTTGAGCTTCGTCCGTTTGTTGCCATCTCTCAATGCAGAGATGAAACTTTGAATGGTCTATAACTCATAACTTTGTTTTACAAAAACAAGATTACACCTGACGCCGGATGTGTGTCATATAACCGTGCGATAAAAGTTATATATGCATTTCTGTGGCATACTTGTTGCGATCTGTCTGAGTGATCGATCGTGGCGTGCCGATTACAGTACCGATTCTCATGGACTTCGCCGCGGCAATGCTATAATTTCATCTCGTGTGAAACAACAAACATGTGGCCTTTAAATATAGCGAACCACCGTGTATTTAAAACGATTCATCCCCGAACGCAGCTCATCCATGAGAAAGTAACGACAGATGGTTTAAAACGACGTGCCGAGAACGAATCACCGTGGTGGTCGGCTAGCAGGTTGACGCGGGTGGTTGAACACAGCGTCATTTGGTTTCCAATCAGTGCAACGCATCGGGCTAATTATGACGTGGTTATATAACCCTATCTAAAAGTGATGTGTATAAGCTGTATCGTATTTGTTTCTATCACTTGTAATGATTTTTCTTTAATATGATTATAATAAACAGATAAGATATATATAAGTATGTATAATATTTATTCATTTAGGTTTATACCCTGTTCTTTTTTAACTTTTTCTAGCACGCGTAATGAACAATTTTTAATATATTGTTATAAGACAAATATGTGATGACAAATTAATGATGGACATAAGATAAGATTTATTGGATTCTTAGAAATTAGGAAGCATTATCTAGAAAGATTCAATCTCGTCTCTTGAAATTGTTAGGATAAGTCTCTCTTTGCAGATGCAGAAGGGGCGCGTCGGCGAGGCGAGCAGATGACGGATAGATATTGCTCTAGATCAATTATATATGAATACATACACTGATAGCAAGCGGCTGTCTTTTAAACACATGTCACTACATTCCCATGCTCGTTTACCGCGTGCCACCTGATGGTGCGTGAAACGATAGAACGACGGGAAACAAGTCATTTAACTATATAACATTACACACAGAACTGTATGTATATCATCTGTATCGATTTCTACTAATTGCAATAATTTTTCTTTAACTCTATATCACTCGGGTGGTTTTTTTACGTAATTACTCGCACTGGGTGTATTTTATACTTCGACATTAAATTTCAATTTTTATTCTTCTCTTTGATGATTTTTAATTAAATAAAAATTTAATTAAATAAAAATTGATAACATTTTATATATCTTTCAGAGAGATATTGATAAGTGCAAAAGTTCTTTTTTAGTTATAAAACAATTTGTATAGCATTCAATCGATACAGAGAGTTTTACTCTATGAATTTAATACATTTCTAAGGTGCGACGCGTATTTTACATTTCACGCAAATAACATATGGTTTATTCGATCATATAGTAAACAGATAAGATGTATTCTTTATTTAGGTTTAGCACATTCTCTTTTTAATATAAACAAATAAATAAAAACAATGACATAGACTTTTTCTTTGCCAGTAAATAATCAAACAAAGAGAATTAAGTTGACCCAACTGGCCAAAATTTATTAAAAATCTTCACTATAACATTTCGACCATAAATTTAGGTCCTTTTCAAGTGAGAGTTTGACAATATTCAACAAATATTATTTAAACGCATTTATGGTTGAAACATAGTGAAGACTTTTAATAAATTTTGGCCAGTTGGGTCGATTTAATTCTCTTTGTTACAAATAAATAATTTATAATATGTTGATATAAGACATACATGTGTACGATGACAATTGACACAAAAATGCAATTAATGATAAACAAAATTCCTTATGCTTCTCTCTCAAAATAATTTTTTTTTAAATCTTTCTAACTTAACATTTTATTCGTCATTTTAACGCACCTGAATTTAATAGATATGTCTAATGGATATTTTCCTGTCAACGCGTGCAAATACGTTACAAAGTAAAACTCATGGAGAAGACAGGAAGATCAATACAAAAAAAGTTTAACGGCAGGACGGTTATTTTTTGCCGACAAAACTCGTGCCGTCCGAGTGGCGAGGCAACGATGCGTCGTCGCCATAAAACGAGTCACATCATGCGTTTCGTGGATAGGAGAGACTCAGTTTATCAGCCCCCTTGCAATTATATCAAGAAGTTCGTAATTTTGTACAGCAAAAATTCAGTCGGAGGATATATTTTACGCCGCGTTTCGCCGATTCTTGTGCGGCTAGCCCGTTCTCTTTTCCTCTCTCTTTCTCTCATTTTCGTTCACCCTTTGCATGCGAACGTGCACTGGCCACGGGGATGCGCGCAACAAACTTTTCCCTTAATTTCGTGGTCACGAACACGCGCGCGGTGCCAACTTTCGGCTTTCGGCGAGAGAAGGAGAGAACGTCGGCCGAAATAAAGCCGAAATAACCGCTGCCGGCCAGTGAATTACATATCCGGCTATATATTCGCGGAACCCCCGGTTCTATCGCCCCCATCCCCCCCACCCCCCCGAATTTCAGATGTCGGATGTTCCACGTGTACGGGGTATTTCCAGAATTGCGAAGTTTACAATTCTGACGTAACGTGTACAACATTCGGGCTGTTTTCGTCGGTGGCCGCACGGCTCAAATGAAATAATTGATAACCGGGGAAACACGTGCTCGCGCTTTAGACTTAGAGTGATACTTACCGTCTTCGTGCCGTACGGCGAACGTACGATTTTACATATTATTCCCCTCTTTCCGCGAGCCACACCTCCGGGCCGGGCTAATGACAGTATTTTTCGCATGTATGCGCGATTGAAAACGCGCGCTTGCTCGCGCATTCACGGAGCCTCATGAAATATTCACGCGATTTTTACAGCAACCCCGTAAAAGGGGGCGCTTTCCCTTCTCTTCCTTCTCTCCTTTCCCGCCATATTTTCTTCCCTCTTTCGGCGAAGAGGACACGGAGGAAAAGACCGCGTGCGCGATTGTTGCTATAAAAATCGCATGAATATTTCACGCGATATACGTGACAGAAGGAAGAGATGATGATCGGCGCCCGGGGCTGAATGCGGACAGCTCGATTTCTCGACGATGAAAAATTCAATCGCGAGTGACTCGCGAGCCGGCCGACCGACTTGCAAATTTCATGCGACCGCGTGACGGCGCGGAGTGCAGAGAAACGCGCGTTGCGTGATTCCGACGCGCGCCCGCGATCGTCGTGGGCACGCGTGCATACGCGCGCGTCCCGTCCGTGCGGCGCGCGCGCTCGCGACTCCCAGGTTTCCCTCCTGGGGAATAAGGGAAGAAACAAAAGGTGCAGGACATTCCTCGTCCGCGGCGAGGGGTTCAGCCCTGTCATTCGGCCGCAACCCGTCTGCTTTCCGCTTGAACATGTGCACCGCATTTTGCGCATTACCGTACCTCCTCGTTAATGATTTACCCCCAGGAACACCCGAGGTCTTCTCTCTCTCTCTCTCTCTCGGTCACACGCGCCGCCAAGAAGGGTGAGCGCCTTTTAACCGTGAATATTGTAAAGAAAAAGCGCGACTTGCGTGCGACCGGGAAACTTCTCGATTTGTCGCTATTACCGACAATTGAAGTACGTAAGAAACGGTGGAAAACGTATAACATGGAAGTTGAAGGCTCGATAACCGAGGGTGTGTGACTCTCACGAACAACCCTCGAGAGTTTTGAGTTTTGATGGCCGAGTCTGGAAGAACTAACGGAGAGTGTGCGCGTATTTAGTCACGATACGATCGTAATGTAAAGTCGTCATCAAGCGTCGCGTCGCCAGTTGGAATGTACCAATCAACAGGTTGTCGCATGGTGTTCACCACGCGCGCGCGCGCGTTTCACCACGCTCGCAATTTAAAAGGATTAAACGAGGCTCTGGGCCGCGTGTTGTTCTCGGCACTGGGTCGCCATCGCGACTATAATATAACTACGACAGAGATAAAGAAAACCCGACGGGACACAGATCGAGAGAGTGAGAGAGATCGCCGGGGTTCGATACCGAGCAAAGTGTCATGTTTCTGGCTGCTCACTTAGGATCACTGAATGCGCAGCAGCCACATCCGGTCTATTCAGGCCCCATTCACGATCTCGTCGGTCTCAATGGCGTAGGCGGAGCCCGTGACAAGGAGTCTGGTACCCCCATTACAAACGCGCGCGCTTCCCTTCCCGTTATCCTCGCGCGCCCCAAGAGCCGGGCGGGGGGTTTACGTTTGCGTGTGTGTATGCGCGTATATTGTACTACGGTTCCCTCCTGCTGGAACTATTGGCGACAAATCGATCCATTCACGTCCGAAACGTCATTCAGCGGGCTCGTGTTGTCGCTCGTAAACGGGTTTCGACCAAAATACCGGCATTTTCACCGGCCGAGATTAACGCGCCCTTTCCAACGATTGTCAACGACAATGCCGTGCTCACTCCGGCGCGCCCGCGCCGGCAACGACTCCGTCGGTTGAACGCGAGAAAGTTGACGGCGAGGACACTGTATCGAATTGATTGACGAGGGAATGATGAAGACGTGAAGTGCCTCTTCGCGTCAGCGCGTTCCTTGGACTACCGTTAAGTCGCTGCCTTGCGAAAACGTCTGTCAATCGGGAGGATCGGATTGCGCTAACATTCCCTTAAAGGGACTACTACCTATTGAAATATGCAAAAATACGGAGAAGCAAGCTGCTTGCACCCTCTCTCTACATTTCTCAGATCTTCCTAATTTCTTCAAGAAATATCAATAAAATAATTTTAATAAAATATTCGCTCTTTTTTTTTCTGATAAAAAGTTTTGTGCGTAGAAAATAAAGTTTTTTTTGTATTTTGTCATTGTTTCATCTGGAATGTTTTCTTTCGTTTCAGGCCGCATTCTTTATGATATACCCTGTAAGGTATGCCGGGATCACTCTTCGGGAAAGCATTATGGCATATTCGCCTGCGACGGATGTGCCGGTTTTTTCAAACGATCGATTAGAAGGAACCGTCAATACGTGTGCAAGGCGAAGTCCGAAGGCGGTTGTATGGTCGACAAGACGCATCGGAATCAATGTCGTGCCTGTCGATTGGCAAAATGCATTCAGGCCGGCATGAACAAAGACGGTAATTGAGGCGTTCTCGCGCTGGTGCTCTTTCATTCTCGCCGTTTCTTAAAGTATTTTTTTAATAAATCTCTTTTATAAAAATACAGCTTAGCTATCATATCTTTTCGTTATTATCCGTTTTCCGCCGCTTGCTAATGTACCGTAGAGACTAAGAGAAACCACATCGCTTTCTTTATTATAGCTGTGCAACACGAACGGGGCCCACGAAACTCGACACTTCGTAGACAAATGGCTCTATTCCTTAAGGAACCTGAAATTATGAATAGCATGGTAGCACCGCCGCCAACGGCTCTAGATCTCGTTCTACCTAAAGCGCCGTCGGAACCACGCGTCTCCTTGCCGGGACCATCGCCCCACCCTCCCCTTCCGCATCCGACGTATTGCAACGCATTGACAATATCAAAAGTACGTCCGTATCTAATGTATATATTCATGTCTAGTGTCTTAACTTTTCTTCAATTTTCTATGAAGAATCCCTATATATATATGCATATTCTCTAGATATTCTTATAGAATCTAAATAAATTTTTTATAGAATCCATTTACAAAATATAGACATTTTTATGGGAACGTGGAAAGTTGGGGGACTCATTTCCAACAGCGACGAAACGTTGGGGATCATTGTCTATTCCAGATGCCATCGAATATTCCGAATCTGCAGTTACCGTTTATACCCTCGATCAATCCCGAGTCTATATGCGAGCAGGCCGCGCGATTACTCTTCCTGAACGTGCACTGGGCACGAGATCTGGTGTCGGCGACGAGTCTCGCCATGGAGGATCAGCTGACGTTGCTCGAGTCTTCCTGGCGCGAGCTCTTTCTACTGGCAGCCGCGCAAATGATTCCTACCCTGGATCCGACGCCCTTACTGCCGCCGAGTCTTCAGAGTATCGGGCTCGCGATCGAGGTGAACCGTTTCCGCGAGACCCTGGCCGGCTTCCACGCGATGAACCTAGATCAACACGAGTTCGCCTGCATTAGGGCGATAGTGCTCTTCAAGGCCGGTCTTGACAGTGAGTCGGTATCCAGCAGTAGGAGCACCAGCAGTAACTCACCCAGTCCCGGAAGTCGGCTCAGAGATGCGGTCTGCGTTGCTCGGCTGATGGACAGCGCGCAACTGGCTTTAGGACAACGACTCAGCGGGGCCTCCTACGGAACTCTCAGGCTTAACAAGCTGCTACTGTTGTTACCTACTCTACGCTCCGTATCTGCACACGCGATCGAGGAACTCTTCTTCAGAACAACTATCGGCGTGATCCCGATCGAAAGGATCATCTGCGACGTGTACAAGGCATCCTAACGCAACATACCCCGTCCCGACGAAGCAATATGAAACTTGCGGAAAATATTTGTTACGTTTTTGTTCTGGCTCATTAAGATTTGTTTAAATACTCGATATTAACGTATTTTATTTATATGAAAAAAAGAGAACATTTTTTAAAATAATTTAAAATTATTTTTGTTTTCTTCTTTTCATTGCTACACAAGAGAGAATGTACAAAATTTTATTTTAATTTTATTAGTATATTACACTGATACATAAAACGCAATAATTCTGCAACAATTCTATTGGAGAGTTTTAATATGTATTTAATTTTTACTTATAGCGAATTCGATTGGCCGCAGTATATAGGTAATGTGTATTGATGTACATTAAAGACTATCACATCTACACACATTAACGTACAAACATATATATAAGTGATTTAAGACTTATTCGATGTACAGCTCAAACCATCACAGTAGTTTGATTAAATATATGTTGAACATTTAATTGATCAAGGTTTATGTCATGGCTTTTTCTATCTATATATTATTTAACATATTATAACAAGCCTTAAATTAACATTAATGTATCGTGCATATTATGCAACTATACATATCTCTTGTACATTAGTGCAGCCAATCGAATTTGCTATTAAAGAAGAGGAAGATTATATATAATAGTAAAAAGACTTGATGCGCGCGAAATATTAGTGTGAGAATGGAGTGATCATGATAGATTTAAGTTTTATTAACAAGGAGACAAAATTATGTTTTCCGAGACTTTGGAGTTGTGCAACAAGTTAATTAAAAGTATGTCTAAAATGTTTCAAAAATAAAATGCTTCGATGAAAGGAATGTACTGAAAACTAAAGAAATTACTATACGAACACATGTAAATACAAATGTAAAAACAGTGTAGCTTCGTTACATTCTAACTAAGATCTAATTAAGATGAGTAAGACATGAAGTGTAGGATGATATCTTATTGCGACGCACATGTAAAAATCATAAGCGTGTGTATAAATAGGATGTCAAAATATGTAAATAAAACGTTATATATCTCCAATATTTTTCTCTTGACATTTCCTGGTAATTTCATTCTGAAGTCCGTTACGTATATTTACAGGATATCAAGACAATAGCGCGAGGGGTAATTATTTTAGGTATTTTTGCCTGCGTTTACGAAAATCTAGCTAGAGATTTACTACTAGACTAGAAGAGATAAAGATCTACCTTCCATTTATTATGAAAGCGGAGAAAAGCAAAGGGATTATTCGAATTCGACCTGACCGTCAGGATCGACAGAACGTGGTGATTTTACAGTGATTTGACCTATAATCGCAGCACAAAGAAAACCGTGCCGAACCCCTGGCGCTGTCGGTATATTTTATATATTTCCTACCTAACGTAAGCTAACGTGTAATCATTCGAGCAAATAGTCCCTGCGGATCTATAAAGTCTATGCCATGTCGACATCTTTGTCGACGGCCGTCATGCTTCTGTTAGAGACTTTGTCATTTCTAAGGTTTGATTCCTTTCAACATCTTTCGTCAAACTTCTATTAGTTGGTTCCTTTACCTTCTTATTCGGTTTTGACGTTATGCAAATAAGAATAAAAATAAGAAAAGCAGCAAATAACGAAGTCTAAGACGGTTAGCCCCTAACGTAATTAATTTCACGCTGCGTCGTGTATTTTCATTAATTTAGATATTTGTATAGAATCGCTTTTCACAAATAGGCTGGCCCGTTTTTCTTTCGCGTATATTTTCCAATTATTCTACATTATACGAAAAAGTTATTCTAATGAAACCTGAATAGAATTTATACAATACGAAACCTAAAGAGAATTTGTCGGTTTGTACTCGCGTTGCGATGTACTTGGGAAGCGCGAAAGAATATTCTCACGAAGTGTTGCGAGATGCGGGACATGTGGAGTATAATATTGACGCTCGGTTCACAATCGTGCCTGAGCGACTCTCGTTACTCGCATGAGCGAACTCTCGAATGTTGCCACTTACCGGCACTAGTACTTCCTTGTGCCTAAATATGTTTATGTCGATACGTATTCTAATTCTCACCCTCTTGCTTGCTCAAGCTGCGTGCACGCACAAAAGTTTTCCAAACATCTGAAAATGTTAACAATGTATGAAAAACACACTATCTACTTATAAATTATTATAATTCTATGAATTATTTACGTGACCGTTTAGCTCTTATTTATTGTTTCTAATAAAATAATTTACTTTCTTCTATATCTAACTTCGTTCTTTTCATAGAATGATGAAGATCTTCAATATGTCAAAAAGTCGATTTTTATACGAGTAAATTTTTCACAGAACTTTTATACTTGTTTGTATAAATTTCGAGAGATTTTGCGAATCAAAGCGTTGGAGAATGTAACTGTCACGTTTAGCTAAAACTTTCACCAATAGCGAGGTGGAATGTTTACCTGGCTAATTCGACAGGCTATTATCCGACCGAGTCCGAAACAACTTTTTGAAGGATTCCGCTATCCGGTTGAACTCTTGGCCGGCTACTGTTTAATTCAAGATTGGTCATCCAAATAATCGGTTCACCCAACAAGTTCCATAGTTATCTTTCATTTTTGTATGTTAGGGAGGTCAAAGACCGCAGCCCCATTGAGTTAAGTTCTTTGTATTTTAATA